>OZ020523.1:22362074-22682277 GCA_963971425.1 Bryoerythrophyllum caledonicum
ATCACGGAGTCGCCGTATCACCGAGTCGCAGAACGTTATCAACATCGCAGAACATCATCACGGAGTTGCATAATGTTATCAACGTCGAAGATCGATCACGGAGTTGCCGCAGAACGTCGATCACGGAGTCGTACCCCTTTGGTATCCCGGAACTGTGATCACGGAGTCACCGTATCGCTTTGCTAGCATCATCCTCTCGCTCGTCAGTTCCTTTTAAGACATTGACTTCGATTCGCGGTAACCTTCTTCTTTCCATGGCAGCAAACCGACTCCCAGAACCCGCGATGCTTCTTGTACCGGGGTGGATCGAATCCGTAGAGAGCGATCCGGCGAAACACGCACCCGGTGCTCACATACTCCGGCCCCTACAGCTCGTCGTCCTAAGCACGCATGTTCACGTCGAAGAAGTCCGTGTTATGATTCGCGTACTGGTCGTTGGGGTCAACGCCCTCATAGTGCTGCGGAAACTGGATATGGTTGGTGGACGAGCAACAACAGCTGGGGGTGTGTGCACGCACACCTCTAGTCTACGTTTACTCCATGTCCGTCGCACGAAATCCATGGCAACGGCGGCTAGGGTTTGGTAGTGGCGGCTAGGGTTTGGTTGCAGAGGCTAGGGTTTCAGATAGTGCGCTGATGTGCTACACTCAGGATTTAGAGCCATTTTATGAGCTACTCTCTTGACTTTAGTTTTGTGTGGTTTCTGTGTCAGTATTTCAGTAGCACTCTCTAGTTGTTGATTGCTATCTTGTGTGAATGTTGAACTTTTGTTGAATGTGCAATTCAAAACATACTCAAGTTCACTTCCTTATTTGTGTGTACCAGTATTGGTACTGCTCTCTATTGTAACTCTAACTGAACTTCAATCATCATGAATCTAATCGTGGAGTTCTTTGATATGCAGAACAGAAACAAAGTTAGAAGCTTACCAAATTTGCAAAAATCTCCTCGATATGCAAATTTCCTCCAATCCATACAGTATACAAAGTTGACAGAAATAAGTGAATGAAGTAAAAATGCGCATGGCCTTAAGGTTTAGATTGCAAGAGACTGACCTTAGATACTCGGAAGAGAAATGACCTTTAGATTTGCATAGAAACCTTATATCCATGTTCGAACCTTGTGCCTCAAGTATACTAGTCAAAATTTGACTTTTGAACATTGGGCCTTTTGCTTTGTTTCTCCTTATGCTTAAACTTTTACATATTATATTAAAATTTCGGGCTATATGTAATACGAAGATACTTAGGAGTTTTTATTGCATAGTTTACCATATAAATTTTATGCATGTGTTGCAGGTAAAATGGGAAGGGTTGAAAAACATGGTCAACAACAACAGAATGGTGATTTAATGTTGAACGCCATCAAGCATGAGTGCGTATACCGCTAACACCTGCAACGTATTTTAAGGTAAACATTTATTTTTATACAAGTTTAAGATTGATTGTTGATTGATCTTCTATACAATGTTGTTTGTAGAATAACCTTTATGTGGATGTACAAATCCTTTTTTTTATTGGCAATTGTAACAAGTTCCAATGGTGTCAGTAATAGCAAGTAGACAACATGGTTCATTTTCTTCCCTAGATTTAGTGGATTCCTTTTGTTTCAGTTTAGTTGGATTCAAAAGATTGCATCACACATGATCTAGATTCATTATCATCAGGTCAGAAATGGTGTAAGTTCCATTTTCCACCAACGTTTAGGGATGTAGAAGTGGTGTAGCATATTTAACCCCTAAAGGATCAAGTGTGAAAAAAGGGCTTTTTGAAAATTCGGTCAGGTTCCTATGGTGTCAATTTCCAACATTTCTCTTTGAAAATTTTACTATAGAAAGGCATTACCAAGACTTTAGTAGGAAAACAATTTTTTACCTAAATTGGACATTTGATCAAAAAAATTTAGGGTTTTGAATTTGAAATGAAGCTGGTTAGTCGAGCACGTCTAAAAACTTTTGCTAGGACACTTTGTTGGATGTGAGATTTTCAGTACTTGCAAGTAATATATTTTCCCTTAATGTTGTCAAATAAGTTCTTGTCTTTAGTGAAAAATAGCATACCAACCCAGGTCAAACATTTTCACACATTGTCAGTCAGTGTTGGGCAAGGTACCAAAAAAACTTCTTGTTTTCCAAATAATACCTAGATATCTTTTTAATTTTCACTTTTTTTTTTTCCACAACAATATGCGGTGTAAACCTGACCGCTTGAATGGATTCATTCTGGGAGCCATCTGGAGAGAGCCATAGTTGGGTAGAGAAAAATGCATGGATTTTTTCATGGGTAGATTCACCGGAAAGAACCATGTCCGGGGCCAACGGGTGGAAAAAGCGCAATGTATTTGGAGTGTAGGTTGAAAGCAGGATTCGCATTCTTCAATCAGCAAAGGCTCACATACAACAATATATTGCAATGCAAACCGAAGCTATCGATGACGACCGTTTGGAAGCAGCCCTATATTCTATGGAGTAGATAGTGTGCCTTTATGAGAGTATACTAGTTGTGTATGGTAATTGATATATGGTGTATGTGTAAGAGTAGTATATTCTAAGGGTGATATAAGACGTTATGTCATTAATCCTATAGAGTAAAGGTATTTTTACTATTGGTGCTAAGTCCATTTGTAGAAGCATCTACATTTAGTTTCCACCATTGTATGCATTATGTACTACGTAGAATATCTTTTAATCAATTGCCAACCCTTGCATAAAGTATGTTTTTTTGTGATTACGCATGTTTGTATACTACAATCCTTCAAATCTATCTTTGAAATATTGTGAAACTATATTAAATACACATTTATCTAGTACTAGGGTTGGTATCCGTCGTCCCGACGGGGAGAGCGGAGGGTGGTGTGTTAAACTTACGTTTGCATGTTTTGTATTTTAAAACCTATAAGCTCAAATCGAATCTAAATCGAATCAAGAACATTCCCCGTTGTCATCAACTGACCGGGGCAATCCCAAGTTAAATAAACATATGTAAATGCAAAAATAAAATTTACCCATTATATATGCATTATGTACTATATATACCTACTATTCACTTTAAATATCCATTATTTATTTGATATACGTGTTATTGTCTTTAGATAACTATCATTTATTTTATGTAACCGAGGTAGTACATTTTGTAGTTTCAATATGTTGAAAATTATGGTTTTATTTTTCTATTTTTGATACATAATACAATTTCAAAACTCAATAAGCCAAATTTGAATAAAAGGGCACTGTAAAGGATTCCTCCAAAGGGCACTGTAAAGGATTCCTCGAAAGGGCACATATGGAGGATTCTTTCAAAGTTCACATTCAATTCAAAGGCACATTTGATTCAAATGGCAATTCCAAAGGTCATGTGACCGGGAGCGGCGGACGGACAGACACTGACGCCTATTATATAAGTAGATTAACGAGGGGCCACCAAAAATTAGTTGAAAATGCCAAAAAATCGCTTCCAATATTAACAACCATGATTGTACGTAATATTGTTGCAGAAGCTCAATTTTTTTTCCTTTGGAAAACTTTTTTTTTCTTTGAATTTTTTTTTTGCAATTTTGCCACTTTTGTTCCCAATGGCCGCCGTTGTACCCAAGTGCACTTTTAAATGGCCAAGTGCATAAGTTCTTAATTGCGTGTTTGTGTCCAAATCACTACAATCTAAAAAATAATTAGTTTGGCAGATAGTGTCCAAGAGTGACCACTTCGTACAGTACTATGTGTTTGAATATTTTTTGATTCCAAGATTTCATGAGAAATATTTTTTTATTTGACAAACACTTGTCAAATAAAAAATTTGTCAAATAAAAATTTACTTTTGTATGAAAGATTTAGCCAAGATTTAAGTAACATTGAGTAACTTGTTTAAAATCATCAACCTTTTGCAATCTTTATTTCAACTTTAATGGCTTGTATTATTCTTCTATCTTTATGCCATTATCCTTATGCACTTTTTTAGAAATTCAATTCAACCATTTTTGGAAGATAGATCATTATATATTTTTTGAATGCATTTTTTTTGTTGGATGTGGAACATACTATGGTATGATAGGAGTTGATTTAGTAATATTAGGACATTCAATCAAAGAGCTAGACTACTTTCTTTTAGAGAGCAAAAACATCTTATCTTCTCCAAATTCATGCCAGATATTCTTATTCTAAGAAATTTTGGATTACCTAGTCACAATTGAAATAGAAATTTGTATGTCCCTCAAATTTTTGTTGTTGGGCAACAAAATTTATGTTTTTATGATTATATTATCTATAACCCTATATCTCTCTCATTACTAGCTATGTTGTGTTGTTCTTGGTTGTTTGGAAGTATTACATGACAAGAGCAATAAGATAAGTATTATGCTTAAGGTTGATGAGTTTTGGGTTATTTTACATAATGCTTTGGTCACTCTACTAGAAAGTATAGACGGGCACCCTATGGCCGTGTGGTGGTGCCATGTCACAATTGAGAAGCAACAAGGTGAAGGAATGGGGGAGCTCTGGCTCCAAAGCAAAATTTAGAGAGAGGAAGGGGGGAATAGTAGGCGGCACACAACGACGAGCAGGTGGAAATGGGAGGTTGCATCGGGCATCTTTGCGTGATTAAAAAATGTACTCACTGGCGGGTCTTGGTCGACTAAGCTATTATGAAAAACCTGTCACAAAGGATGTAGGGACAAGTCACATGGATTAACCCCATGCACCCCGCCCATTGATTACCCCCTTTCCCCACTAATTATCCCCTTTCGGCCAAAATTAGAAAACTTCCAATCTGCAATTTCTAATATCATTAATATTAATTAGTGAGTCACTAATTAGGTAAGAGAGATGTCTGTCATAGATGTAGGTTACTTCAATGGGCAAAATCTATGCATTATTTTGTTGGTATTTGGCATTTTTTAATCACTCTTAAAGATGAAGGTTAAGAATTTATGTGTTGATGTTTTTTTTCATGAAGTATTGAATCCCTAATGGACCAAGTTTTCACTTGATTGCAATTATTTTTCTTCCGTACGGTCAAAATTCACAATTTTTTTACTACATCATCTCAAATACGTTTAGAAGAAGATTCTACATCTACATTTTGAAATGGTTCATCTTGGCACTTATAATCAATAGGATAGAGATTCCTCTAAAATGCCTTGGTTCTTAGGGATTAACTCTTAAAGGTCAGAAGGTGCTACTGGTGGCCATAATATTCTATAAGTAAGGTGTCATATTTGAACATGATAAGGTTCACATATTGAAATGGCCTTCAATTAAAAGATGTTAATTGAAGAATCTTCAATGCAAAGGTGTACGTCTTACTAAACTTTAATACGTTTTTGTATTCTATAAAAATAAAATATGTGTCTGTATATACAATTGCCAACTGACAAAGGTGAGTACATGAGAAATAGGAAAGGCAGGTAGGGGATGGGGATGGGGGGTAGGGAACAGAGACGGGGTGGCAGTAGGAGATAGGAGACATGGATGAGGGCGGGGGATAGGGGATAGGGACATAGAAAGTGAGATAGTTGCTATGTTGACACATGGCATTTCAAATTCAAATCATCATTGCACCTACTACAAAAACAATTTTTGAGGGACAATTTCCCTCAAAAACTAGTCAGAAATTGCCACGGTTAAAAAGAGGCACAATAATCACATTTTCTAGTGATATTTTGGACTTTCAACGGTATGATCTTAAAGTAGACTTATATAAAAATATTCCCTATTTTTTTAAAAGCAATCCAATGTATGGATATGAAGATTAAAGAATTGGAAGTGCAAGAAATAGTTTTTTTCCCCCTTCCCCTGCAAGGTCAGCCCACTTTGGCTTAGCATATCCTGGAACATTTACGCTAAAGTCTATTTGGAACCATTACCAATATGACCCATATGGTGTTAGCCAACTGTGTGAAAAATTTGAAGACAAATCAAGGGGTATAACATGTGGGAATTAATACTTTAGTGAAAGGGGTATAAAACTATGAGAATGAGTTCAATAGTGGTAAGATATTTCTTGCTACATCAAATTTTACAAATTTGATAATCCCAACGGCTTGTGTGTGACATTTTTGTTTCCACTAATTTTGAATTTTTTTAAATAGTTAAATCTATAATTTCATGAATTTATTGAATTATTCAAGCATTGTGGAGGACAGTAGGGCTTGAAATTAGGGACCCTTCATGAAATAAAGGGCCACATCCTTCACCCACTCCCCCCTAGAAGTCAGGGTCTTCTAAGATTTGACTTCAGGTCAAGAACATTCCATTTTTACATTCTTTTAATTGGTCCATACTTCTTGGGCTTTGTGGGGTCTTTCCTTGCACTTTTCTCTCCCATGTTTTGGGGTGCCCCATCCTTACTCCACCCTTTGTGCCCCTGCTCCTCTTTGGTACTTGTGTTTCATTGGTTTACAGGGGTGCCCATGTTGTCCGTTGTCCCCATTTCTAACTTTGAGTGGTATTAACTTTCAAACCGTGAATCCATAGATAATAATAATAATAATAATAATAATAATAATAATAATAATAATAATAATATAAAAATAATAATAATACCTCCACAGAGCTCTTATCAAGGACAATCTAGCATAAAAAAATTAAAAGGATTTTTTTCAAATTTTAGGGACTTGCCCAAAATCAAAATTGTCTCCTCAAGGGACACCTTGGCCTCCCGCCTATTGGAGTCTTATGGTCTATTTAAGTTGTATTTTGAGATTTTATTTATAAGCCTTAATTATGCAGCTTTGTAACCTTTTGTCATAACAAATCTAGGAAATTTTAATAGGGTTTACTTCCAGTTCTCGCTCCGGGGGGGATATTTAAGTAATACTCAATTTGACAAATAATAGTAATGCCGAAGGCCGCCAATATCTAAGATTTTAAATCAAACCCTTGGCTAGTTTGAATTGCTTCCTATTTTTGTTTTGGGTAGTTAAGATAGTTTTAAGAAAATTATTGACTATTTGACTCTTGGATTATTAGCCTATTCGCTTATTAATGATAAGGCCAAAGAGCGCCGTTGTTTAGAGGTTAAATGGCCCCTCACATGATCTTTGAGATATTTTTGAAACCTAAATAACAAGGACTATCCTTGCCTTGTTGGATACGACGAGTCAATATACTAGTTTCCAAGAATGTTGAAACTATGTAGTTGTAATGATTCTAACATCATTCAAATCACTATGCTAAAAACGTAATTTTGTGCTTCCTTCTTTAAACCTTGTAGCATTTTCACACAAGTTAGTGAAACAATTCCATTTAAAAATAGGTGATTCATGCTAAAAAATTATGTAATCCAAGTTTACATCTTTTAATTGAAAGCAAACACAAAACGTTATTTTTTTGTTAAAACATGATGATATTTTGATACAAATTTAAAGAAGTAAATTCTATCTAACATAAATTTAGTGCAATTCTCTTTTACAATCTATTAATAATTTAGTGGCTTTGAATGTAGTATTATTCTAGAATTGTAAAAAAGACATTAATCTTATATTCATATTAAAATACTATAATAAATCATACAAATTGTAGAAGTGATAAAATGAATTAATAATCAGTTATTTTTGTTCTTTCTTAATTCTCAAAGATTCCAATACTTTTTATTTTGACATTTTAATTATTTTTTTAAGGTACTTTGATTTATTTTTAAATAGTAGGCTAGGTACATAGTGTCTATCTTTGAGAAAAGAAAATAGTTTTGTACCATTAAACTATCTTCTCTGAACATGGGCTTAGTGGTAGAACAAATAGATAGTTTATTCACGTCAACCTCTTTTGGAGAAGCGAGTTGTTGTTGTTGTTGTTGGTTTTCTTTTCCTCTTACAATTATAAAGTTTATATATTTTGTGATACACCATGGTTTTCACATTAAAAATTGATTTTATATATACAAAATGGTTCTACTCAATCTTTCTCTATTTTACAGCAAATTTTCATTAAATGAATCTCTTCAAAACAATGTCTTCATTGTGGAGCTTTAAGAGCCAATTCAATTTGAATGACTAAACTATCTAATTTTTGACGCATTATTGGTAATTGCTCATTCAACTCATTGATTACTTCAATTAATGTTTTTCCCTTTGTTTGAGCATCTTTCAAATCTTCAGTAATGCTTTTCTTTACAACAACACCTTTCCACTTATTATTTTTAAAATCATCATGTTTCTTAGCAAGACGTTGATACATAGCAGTGGCTAAAAAAGCCCTTGACCTTGCATTGACAACCATTTTCAATCTTTCCCTACACAAATCATAATACAACAAATCAATATATATTTATACACACATGATATTCATTTTTATTTCAATATAAATGGTTAAAACACGTACGAGCATTCTTCTTGTTGTGTAAGCACTGTACTGAGGTGATCATCCAAAATTGATACTCTATCAACTATAATAACCTTTTGTCTTTCAAGTTCTATCAGCCTGCTTACAAATAAATGAATATTGTTAGAAAAATTTAAACGTTTATGATAGAATAGAAATATAATCATTTATGGTTCAAGTAACCATAGTGACATTTCACTACAATGATTCATTGACATAAGTATCAAAATATTTTCTTGAAAAATAAAAATTACTATTGTATCAAGTCAAAAAAAATTCATAAATGCAGGTTTTGAATGAATGTAAAAAAATTCTGAAGAAAAATTACCTATCATTACATTCTCCAACACATTTAAATGTCTTTTTAATAGCTTTCTTTAAATCTCCATTTGCTCGAGCTAAACCTGCTTCAAAACTTGAAGGACCTTGAATTCCTTTTCGATGACATACTCCCTATAAAAAAAACTATCTTTAACAAAGTAATTGGCTATACAATACAATAAAACATATTAGTAATGCATGTTTTTTGATGATAAAGAATTTTTTTTTAGTTTTAACGCAATATTTTATTATTTTTCTCCATATATATTTTTTTGAGACCCTAAACTCAATCTCAAATAATTAAATACTTTCATATATTTGATGAAATGGTACTCTAATTAGATTGCACTAGATTCTATGAGTCTTTGAACTTTAGATTTAAATAATCTCTACAATGATACAAAACATCATTTCTATAATTATTGTATTTAATCTATTTTAAGTATATCATAATGATAAAAAAAATCCATCAATAAGTCAAAACCTCCATTTTAGCTTCAATGACTTTGCGTGTGTCAACTTTTGTTTCCAAAGCATTTATCAATTTTTTTCTTTGCAAATTAAGACTATCAAGCTCATATTGCATCCGGTCCACAGACTTTTTCAATCCTGCTAGTTCAGCAGCTCCTACGTTTGGATCTACTGCAGCCTGTAAGATTTCAAAGTACTCTATTATTTTACTAGATTTTCATCATGACATTCAAACATTCTTTGAATGAATTCAATTTCGGTATTTGAAAACATGTCGATCAAATTTTAAATAGAACAAATTTATAGTGATTTCTTCAATTTAAAATCAAAATTTAAACTTGTAATAATTTTTATTTATTTTCTTTAGTTGTAGAAAATTCATACATAATGTTTTAGTTTTAACTATATTACTTGCGTTTCAATCTCAAAAGATATCTTATATCTCCATAGCATCACATGGTGCTCAAGTTCATCTAAATGTTTTGAGGCATGCTCTTTTTCAGCTATTGAATTATCTAATTGAGATTGCAATTCAATCGTATTAGAAGCTAAATCTTTTAAAGCCAAATAATGTTGAACTTGCATATCTTTTGTAATATCAAGTAATGAGGTTTTTAAATGCTTGTTTTTTCCAAGTAAATCATTCAACCTATAATGAATGAAATTTTTAAAATTTGAAGAAAAAATTATGGTTTGAGTGAATATAGAATATTTTGATAACGATTATTTAAATAATAGGAAACATTCAATAATACGGTATGTATCTAGTAGATGGAATAGATGTTAATATAATTAATTTCAATTCCAAAATCAACACAATATCCAAGTCAAATAATTCTTCAAATGAAATTATTATATACTATAATATTTAAATAGTAATTTTTAATATATTTATTGAATCGTAGAGTATCACCTAGTGATTAGGTTTTGTTTTTTGCCAATTCCATTATTTAGATCTTTAATAGCCTTTTCCAACATATTATATTGCGTATCAACTCTATATCTTCTTTGAGTCAATACACTATTATCATAAGCTGCACGTTGTGCTTTCTCTGATAATGCATTTACATCATTTTGAAGAACAATAAGTGAAGTTTGTAAAGACAACCATAGCTTTTGAGATTCATTAGATTCTTTCAATTTTTGATTAATTTCTATTTTCAAACTAGCTACCATAGCTTCCCATGGTGATGAAGCACCATCATCAAAATTAGCTGTTAATTTATCATATTTCTTGTTTAACTTTATTATGTCTTTTTCTTTCATTTCTATGTCTCGATCTTTTTGCTTAATCTCAGCATCAAACTTTAATATGAGATTATATTTTGAATCAAGGTTTTCATTTACAGCTTTTAGTGCGGCAACTGTATCTTGGTTGTATGCTTTAATTGCAAGAATATCACACCGAATGCGGGAAAGTTCATGATTCAAATCTATAGCCGTACTCTCTTCCTCTTTTACTAATTTTCTTAATTCCCTGATGTTTGTGACAATTGCTTCAGATCCTTTTTCTTCTAATGTCACTTGTTCTAGCAAACCGGTTAATACATTATTTTCAAATTCATGAGTCTTAGTTGTCTCTCTCCTATATTGTTTATTAATTTCCTGAAATGTATAAATACATATTTATATAATAAACCAATTGTATTTTCATTAGATGAATCATGTGAACGTTAATATGCAGTAATGTCTAGATATGTCAATACATTAAAAAATCAATTTGAAAAGTGAAAAATATATGTTACATGAATGTACATTACCTTAATTTCAGCTTCTATATTTGCAATTTCTTTTCCAACCAATTCAACATTGCCTTGTATCTTTTCAACTTTACTAAAAATGTTTGCATATTGTTGAAGCACTTTTATTTGTCTTGCTTTTATAAACTCCTTGTATTTTTGGGTTTCTTTCATGTCACTATCAATTTTCAAAAGCATAAATTTGGCCCTATCATTCATTTTGATCACTTGTGCAGTATCTTTCACATATCTTTTCTTTTCAGTCATTATTCCGAGCATGGACTCTGCTTGTTGATGTATTGTAGTTCTTAAAATCTAAAATTATATGAATGATAAAAATAAATTGCATGTAAATTGTATATAATCTAACAATAGAAAATATTTGAGACTTCGATACAAATATGTTAATTAAAGTATGCAATTTTTAAATCTCTTAACTTCCATTCAGTTTTGAAATAAACTTCAGCAATTGGAAGATGATATTTGAAATTAAAATTTTAATATTCAAATCAATGTATTTATACAAAATTCTCCAAGTTGTCTTAATTTTCATATATTTATCAATTTGGACTTTTTTTTCATTGTTCATGTTAAATCACCTTCATAGCATTATCACATCTAGTTAAAACAACCAAAGTAGAATTCCATTGAAATGTTAATTGTCTTTTCTCATAATGGATTGAACCCATTTGTATATCAGCTTCATGAAGTGCAGTATTTGATGTATTTGATTCCCTTTTTTGAGCTGGAAATATGAACCAGAAAGATAATAAGTTTTTTTAACGATATTAGATGCATCCAATGTAATATTTTCTAGTTCATTAAGTATTTTTAAAATAATAAAAACTGATTTTTTATACTTTTGATTAAGAGTGAAGTTATAAAATAGATTATTGATGATAGAATCAAAAACCATTTCTGAAAGAATTCAATATGTTTTTTAAATTTTAGTTTGAAAGATAAATGTGTTGAACAACCTTCAAGTTGCGCTTTGGCAATTGCAACTTTATCCGTTATTTGCTTAATGCGTTCTTGGCATTCGTCAATTGCAAGATCTTGCTTCTTTTTAAGAACTTCTATTGCAATAACCTCTTCTTCCGTTGCATATGTAGCACGTCTTTTTGATATGACATCTCCTCTAATTTGTTCATTGAGTTGTTGAACCTTTTTTACTCTATTTGTAATACTATCAAGTTTATTTCTTGTTTCGTTTGTTTTTTCTATTAGGTTTTTATGTTTTGTAGAACAAATTTCCCAATTTTTTTTATTTTTATCCAACTCTTCTCTAGCCTACAATAAATAAACTCAAATTTGAAAAGACCCTAAAATTAATGCAATAAATAAAATGATGCCTTTGATGTTCAAAGCATTTATTCATGAGAATCCTATTGTATTAAAAAATCATGTTGAGATTAGATAGAAGTATTCATATAAGCTTATGAATTTGAAATCATTTGACCTTTTCATGAGATTCACTTGCTGACGTAAGGGAAGTAGTTGTCTTATTCAAACTTGTATAGAGACTTGAAAGATTGCATTGAAGATCATATAATTGCACTCCGGCTTCTTCTCGATCTTTTGTTGCACGCAATAAGAACTTTTTTTGTTCAAAAATTTGATCTTCAAGTTCATTTTTCTTATCTAACAATTGCTTCTTAAGCTTTTGTTGCACGTCTTGCAATACTTCTTGATTACGATAATTTACACTTAAACTATTTGGTTGACTGCTTAATGATCTTCTTTCCGCATGATCCAAGCCAACTTGGCTATTGTTGCTTGCTTGATTAGCCATAGTGCAATAGATAAAGGCTCTTATAAGAAATTTGATTGTGAGTGATATAAGTTTAAAAGTTTAAGAATCTCAAATGAACTTTTGCTTCAAAATAAACAAGTTGCTCCATGTCATGAATTGTGATGAAATTTATTTTAAAATGTTAACAAATTTCTTGCTGCATTCAATAAGACCTATCTTAATATTATCAAAATTTTGAACATAATGCTTTATTATAATAAAAGATATGATGGATATTTTAAAGTGTGTTTGAATTGATACTAATAAATAAGAAATATTTCTTTGTATTTGAAGACGACAAGTTAATGTCATTATACTTTTAAAAATGAATTATGAATATCACCTAATAAATGATATTTAAAATTTATAAGACTTTAAAATTTATTAAGTATATAAATATATTTTTGTAATTACAAACCAATATGTGTGGATTTAGATAGCAAATTTGACTACACTATGCGGTGAATTTCAATGAATCTTTGTTATTGTGATCAAACTTTAAAGTATGAATTTCATTACCATGTCTATTAATGAGCTTTTGAATCAATGCTTGTTGAATAAGAATGTAGATTTGATATTTTTAAAATTTGCAATATAAAATACACATGCATAAATCATTGTGCAAATAGAATTGAAAATTATTACATTTTCGTATCAATTGAATATTTAAATGAAAGTTCATATTTCAAACAAATTTATGCCATTAGAAAGTACCTTTTTTAAAAATTGTACCAGTGTTCCACAATATGTTTATCATCTTCTGTGTTTCATGATTTAAAACATGAAATAAAAAATTATATACAAGAATAGATTATGCTTTCAAGATTATGAAAACATTTTAGGTTCATTTATTTCAATATTTTTGATTGTACCAGCTTTGAATTAGAATAGATTTGTATAAAACATTCTAAGAATGATTTTTATTTGAAAATAAATTCTTCTCTTTGTTTTTTTAGTAATAAGAAAATATTTGTAACAAATCAATTTTTCAAAATACACAATAAATATAAAACTTATGATAAGAACAAATTTGATCCAAAAAAGGACTACACATTTTGACAAAGTTTTAGATTGATGTGTCATTTATATTTATAATGTCAACAAAAGTTAAGTTATGTTTGTATTTTGCCTATGTTTGAATAAATGCATCATGAAATGAATTTATTTCTTATCACTTATTTCCTTTCGCTTTTAGTTCTAAGCTTATCATTATAAATTTTTCTCTATGATCAATAGATGTGGTTTCAATTAAAAATTAACATTGACTACAAATTTCAATCAATATCATTCTTCAACTTCCACTAAAGAAATCGTTTGATTAGAAAACCCACCAAATAAATCATAGTTGGTTAAATTTCACAAAGACCTAAATATCAATGTATCATAAGAGTCACCTATTCATTGTTAATTCAATAAAATTGCGTTTGAGTTGGTGCAACATTCTAAACCATTCTACAATAATTAAAACACATCATCAATCTTTTATAAAATGAAAATTTCTTGCTTTGATTATCCCTTCTTGAAGACTTTTAAATCCAAATTAACTTTTGGAATAGAATATTGGATTTAATATGGAAACATAATTCTTGAAAATAAACATACATATCCAAAGTATTCCATTTCTTCTTACATAAGCTATTTCCAAAAAGGAAAAAACGAATCTTAAAATAATAATTTATCGAGTTTAATGAAATTATACGCTAGTGCTGAACAATTTTATATTTCACAACAATTGCTTAAAATAGATAAATTTCTACTTGCAATTACAATTGGAGTTTCTTCCACATAATTCAATCCATATTTCTCTTTAAGACTACTTTGAAATCCTTATCAAAAAGCCTAATGCAAGAAAAGTCTTCCCCACAAATCTCAATTGATGATCTTTCTCATATCTATTTTTAAATGCTAAAATAAACAACTCTAAAACAAGTGAAATTTTTCGCAGATCCCAAGTTACATTTTGCTACAAAATCCACTTACAAACCCCCATCAAAAACCCTATATCTCCAAAGCATCTCTCCTACTTTTATTATCTCTTCCATTATTGATAGGTGTATTTGCGCTTGACGAGGCAGCGATGTCTTGGTTGAATTTGACTATATGCTGGGAACTCTGCAAAGACGATCAGCAGGGATTAAATAAATTCTGGTGATAAAAAATTCTTCACATGTAAGCAAACAACTCCATCAATCTTGGTCACTATCCTCTCAATTTGATCACAAGATCATCTGAGATGAACACCAATCCACTAAAAACAAATTAAAGCTCTTCGTCACAACAAGACCAACCAATTGCAATAGAACTCAATCATACTTGCTCTTGTTGCAAACTCAAGAAACTCCAATGGAAAAACCCAAAAAATTAAAAAACCCTAATCTCTACAAAACCTCTCCAAATTAGTCTCAAGAGCAAAGAAGCTATCCAACCTCACCCGTCAAATTCTATCCAGTTGTGATCATTAGATATCATTAAACCTCAATTGTCAAATTCTATCTAGTCGTGACCTAAACCAATTGGATATCATTAAACCTAAACCATCAAATCTTATCAAATTGTGACCATCAAATATTATCAAACCTTACCCCTCAAATCTTATCTAGTCGTGACCGTCACATGTTATGAAACCTCGCCCGCCAAATCTCATACAATCATGGGTTGCGGCGATCATCTAACAACATCAATAAGATCATATTCAATTGTAACCGCCAGATATCATTACCCCTGAAACATCGAATGACCCACTAGTGGCCATAGTATTCTACATGTATGGCATTGTATTTGAACAAAATAAGGTTGAGATATTGAAATGACCTCCAGATGAAAAATGTTAATTGAGGGTTCTTCAATCTAAAAGTCTTCCTGAACTCTACGTACATTTCGGTGCTCCACAGAGTAAAAATATATGCATGCATATACGGTTTCCGACTGACGGTTAACCCTTTGAAGGGCGATGCGGGTGACCATGCCTCGAAGAATCCACAACTATAATATATCATATAAAACATCATCTACACAATAGGCACATCTCATTGCAACCAATCACTACAAACATCATCGTTTGTGACCGTTAGATATCATCAAACCTTTATTGTTTCATTTGTGACTGTCACATATCATCAAACCTTTATTGTAAAAAAATCATCATTTGTGACCGTCAGATATCGTCAAACCATTATCGTTTCATTTGTGACCGTCAAATATCATCAAACCTTTATCATAAGACAATCATCATTTGTGACCGTCAGATATCATCAAACCTTAATCGTTTCATTTGTGACCGCCAGATATCATCAAACCTTAATCGTTTCATTTGTGACCGCCAGATATCATCAAACCTTAATTGTTTCATTTGTGACCGCCAGATATCATCAAACCCTTATCATCAGGATCATCGTTTGTGACCGTTAGATATCATCGAATCTCAACCGTCAGATCGGATCCAGTCTTGACCGTCGGATATGACGGAACCTGACACGTCAGATCGCATCCAATCGTGGGCGCCGAGAACATCTAAGGGAAACCGTCAGATCTAACCACTCGTGGGCCGATCGTGGCCGTTGGATCTGGGTACAGCCCCCTTGGGCACGAATCGCCCTGGGTTCCCTCCCACCCAGCATTTTAAACAAGTAATTTTACACTCCCACTTCACAGGGTTTAAAGGATTAAACCTCCCACTTCACTTGGTAAGAAAACTTCATGAGCTCAAGAAAGTGAACAAGTTTTATTTTTTATTCCCAGAAAATTGCAGTGACCTAATTCACAGAGCAAATTTTCTTTCTTTTTTTGTTTGTTTGTGTGTTTGTTTGTCTGTCTGTCTGTCTGTGGTTATTTGCAGGTTGAGGTGGAGATGCGGCATGGTTTGGTGAAGGAAGAGATTTGGCAATTCGAGTGGAGTCGGAGGAAGTAGTGTCGGTGGTGGTGTGCATTTTGGGATTTTGGGGGAGGAGCAAGTGAGTTACTGCATTGTGGGTATGGTGAATTCAGTGTTGTCTGAATTGGGTGGCGTTTTTTTTCTTCTTCTTCAATCGAGGGGTGTTTGTCTGTCGAAACCCTAATTTTAATTTGGATGGCAGGCGCCGGTTGGAATCTCTTTATTCCTGTGCAAAAGTCCCAACTTTGTGAAGTGATTTCTGTCTCTTCAAGGGAGCAGCTGGGGATGCTTTTTGAGAGTACTCAATTTGCTGCTACTTTCTAGAGGAGGCTCTGTTGTGGAAACCGAACATGTTTTTTTTTTTTGTTTCTGGAGTCTAGCTTTGGGAGCACAACTTGAATTTCTTGAGGAGAGAATTCTCTACTGGATCGGCTAAGACATGTGTTGTTTGGTGGTTGTGATATTCACAGAAAATTCACATCGGAGGTTTCTGTTGTTTGAGAAAGAAGATTGTACTTTCCATGTTGTAGTAGGTGAGCGTTGATGAGCGCTTGGTTCGGGAACAAGCAATTGCTTGGCTTCATCTGGTCAAAGAATCCTCTTGAGATGCTGCAGGGAAAGCAAACCAGGTGAGTAGGATAGTTAAGAAAAGGAAGCCGGGCTTTGATTTGCTCCCGGCGATGGAGACTCTGGCGTTCAAATTCTGCGCACAGGGCTGCGTGAAATGCAGCCCAGTGTCGTTATCTCTTCGGTCTTCCATTCTGTCCTCATCCAGGCGATCGGAGTGCTCCCCCTCCTCATCCTCCGACTTCTATGGCGACCACCACCTCAAGGTTGTTGCCGAGAGAGGAGCACCGAGCAGGAGGAGCTCCAGGCGGGGGCCGCTCATTCGAGTGGTTTTTGTGGACGAATGTGGGTCTGAGAAGGCGAGGGACACCACCAAAGATCAGGAGTCCAAAGAAGTTGCGAATGGTCATTCTGTACCGGTTACTACCCCTCATGAGTCGGCACGATCAGTGCCCTCAGCAATGTGCTGTGGATCGACTCTGGATCAGCAATCTGATGTTGATGAGCTGTGGCTCACCATCCAGACGGAAGCCAGATTGGAGTCGGAGAAGGAGCCGGCTCTTGCGTCCTACTTCTACTCTTCGGTCATATCTCACAGGTTAGTTTTTTCCTCTACCTTCCGAAAAGATATGTAGTTTGCTTCTTTGAACAAATAAGAGTTACTTTATGCCAACCCCATGTGAACTCGCATTGCGGTGAAAGGATGGAGTTATGGCTGTAATATCTAGTTTTTTCCTCTGTAATGGTGAAGATAATATGGAAGATACTTTGCACCAACAAACGGGACCATGATCTAGTCGAGAAAGGAGATGTAGTTCATTCCGTTGAAAGTGAATATAGCTCACGAATAATATCTAGTGTTTCCCTCTCCTGAAGTGAAACCATGATCTAATCAAGAAAATAGATGTAATCTACTTCTCTGAAAGTGAAGAGAACAACGAAAGGTACTCTGCCTGAACCTCGTGTAACCTTGCTGCATTATGGTGGAAGCATCTGCAATGTCTAATTTTCTCCTCCTAGTTATGATCTGGTGGAGCAAGGACATGTAATTCATTCCTTGTACATTGCACCAGCTCCATTGTTTCCAGATTCTGACCTACGCCTCGGTCTGTCCGCTTTAGGTCCCTGGAGCGCGCGCTGGCGTTCCACCTGAGCAACAAGCTGAGCAACCCGACGCTGCTGAGCACGCAGCTGTTCGGGCTGATCGTGGACATCTTCAGCAGCGACGCGGCCATCCGGCAGGCGGTCCGGGAGGATCTGCGCGCGGTGCGCACCAAGGACCCGGCGTGCAGCTCCTACTGCCACTGCCTGCTCTACTTCAAGGGCTTCCTGGCGTGCCAGGCGTACCGCGTGTCGCACTGGCTGTGGAACACGCGCCGCTCCTCGCTGGCGTTCCTGATCCAGTCGCGCGTCTCCGAGGTCTTCCACGTCGACATCCACCCCGCGGCGAAGATCGGCTCCGGCGTGCTCTTCGACCACGCCACCGGGCTGGTCGTCGGCGAAACCGCCACCATCGGCAGCAACGTCTCCATCCTGCACAACGTCACGCTGGGGGGCACTGGGTCCATCATTGGCGACAGGCACCCCAAGATCGGCGACGGCGTGCTCATTGGCGCCGGGGCCATCTTGCTTGGGAACATCAGGATCGGCGAGGGCGCAAAGATCGGCTCCGGGTCGCTGGTGTTGATCGATGTGCCGCCGCACACCACAGCCGTGGGCAACCCGGCGCGCCTGGTGGGCGGCAAGCAGAGCCCCACCAAGCTGCAGGAGATTCCCAGTGAAACCATGGATCATACCATCAAAGGTTGGTCTGATTATGTCATTTAACTCAGTTTTGTCTCAAGTTTCTTCCTTTATAAGAATTTTCATTGCTGATGTTTCTTCCCTTTTGTAAGAACGTGCGACATGAAGTGAGTGCATACGCTAGTTTTGGAGGTCTCGGAACTTTATGTGAGTGCTCATGAGTCATTATTCGCTGCTTTTTTAAATTTTGCATGTTGTGTTTTGTATTTTGATTTATTTTTCTTTGAAGTTTGGTTAATGTGAGAGTATAGCGGGTGATCAGTTGATTTTTGTGGTGATTTTCAGCTGTCTTTCTTTGGCATGACGGGAGTAGTTTTGGTTGCATGGTTTTTTTTGGTAGTGTGTGACTTGTTGCAAGGGCGGTTTTTTTGCTCTGTACTTTGTATCTTTCTTATTTGGAAAGTTATCCTCAGTTTGTTCACTCTCTATAGTTATGGAAGAGTTGGTGGTCTCTAAACTCATGTCAGAGTAGCCATAATTGTTTTAAAATAGTTTACACAAGATGCCATGATAAATATGATCTGCCTCTCTCCCTTGAGCTGATGTTAGAGCTCATGGTAGTCATTCATAACAAAAAGAAGAGGAGGTACCTTGTTCAAATGTCGGGCAACTCTTCAAAGAAATTGCACTATCACTACAGATGTTCATCCTGTTGATTTTGATTGTCTTGGGATCTATGGTGCATCTGCATCTTGCTTTCATTGCAATACAATTATCAATGCGCTTGTCCAGAATAACATGTATGTCAAGGTTGTGCATGAGTTTGTATGTCTCCAGAATTGCACTGTCAAATGTAAATTGCACTTATACATCAAACTTGAAGACAATCGTGAACTTTATTCTGGTTTATAACTGCATTCACAATTGTACAATTGTAAGTTGATCATGGAGATTGTGCAATCATATTCCGGTTTGAGACTACTCACAGGCACAATGGGTATGTCTTTTGAGGTGCAGAGTGCCAAGTGAAACTCAAGCAAAAGTGCAACCCAAGTGTGAACACACAACACACGAATTTGAGTATGTAGATAAGAAAAGAGGACGACTTTTTTGCAACTATAAAAGTACAACCAAGCTGCATGGATAGACATGACATTATACTGTTGTTGTGCAGAAGGTGTCAGCCTTGACAGGATCAGACAGCTTATTCGCTTGGGGATCATGGAGTTGCTGATCCTATTATTTGCTTCGGATTCATGGTTATGAACTAGGTATTTGGGGGGTTAGAGCATCCTTAACCCTTCAACGTCATAGGTGCCATTGGTGGTCACAGTATTCTACACGTATGGTGTCGTATTGGAACATGATAAGGTTCACATATTGAAATCACCTCGAAATGAAAGATTTTAGTAGAAGAATCTTCAATCCAAAGGTGTAAGTCTTGCTAAACTTTGATACATTTCTTGTATTTTATAGAGTAAAATATGTGCGTGCATATACTTTATCCTTGCCAAATATGGTGGTGCTAAAAACATTCCTAGAATAAACAAAGCCCATTGCATTAGATCACCAATCACCCAAACAGTCTTTCTACAAAATGAAGCAAAAATTATGGTAAGAAACACATTCACGGATTTCCTTTTAGAACCCTCACCTTTGGAACAAGTGTGGCTACAAGAAACCCAAAATGATACAATAATTAACCACCTGATCTCCCAAAACTTTTACAAACACTTTCTATAGTAAATATTATTGGCTTAAAACAGTTTACACTAGTACACGGAACACACATTATGCACTACAATGACTTCAAAACATTTCAAGTGAAACACCATCCAAATTTGTAAAGAGCGCTCTTAGTATTGCCCAACAACTATTTTGCTACCCTCCATGTCCTATTACATCCGCTTCACCATGCCCTACATATCCAAACCCCTACACACTCAGGGACCCATATATCACCACCAACAACAACATCCAACCAAGAAACAACCCCCCACCAATTCACCCCGTCCAGTCCACCGCATCTATTCCTTCGTCCCCCCCAATACACATTATGAAAACCCATCCACATATTCCATAAATCTTATTATAGACCATAAACATAGAAAACATGTTGACTCAAACAAAACTATAAAGAATGATACCTAATATTGAATATGCCAATGACAATACAATCAAAATACCTAAAACAAATGGTTACCCCAAGGGAATCGCTTCCCATGGCATGACCAAAACACCTCCATCCATAATACCATACAATTAATACAATACTATAAAAAACCTCCAAAAAATTCAACCTAGACACCATTCAAGCACACCACCTTCAACAGCAATCAAGTGATTCAAGATTTGTCACCCCACCCAATACCATTCCTCTCTTCAACATCCAGACAACCGAATGCAACCCTAAAAACAATATCCTCACATCAACCAATACAATTTGAATTAACTATGGCCATGCACATATATACAAAGACAATAGAAGACATCTATTTACTAGACTCCAATGGTTATGGAACCAATTTCATATCAAATTACAAAACCCCACAAACATAGAACCAATAATCCAACCATTTGAAATAGAAATAGTTTGGGTATTCCAAAGATATAAATACTTCATTCCAAAGAATGACCCCATGAAAAACGCCAGATACACATACCCACACCCATTTTTAGCTCACTAATTTCAACCTTTAACCCCTAAAGACCCAAGAATCCCCTTAGGGGACTCTTGAAGGTTTGGGCAAGTTCCTATGGTGTCAATTTGTAACATTCCTTTTAAATTTTTTTACTGGAGATGGACATTGCTAAAAGCTTTGTGTGAGTCTAACTTTTTCCTAAATCCGACAATCTATGAAAAAGTTATAGGGTTTTGAATTTCAAACAGGGATAGCAGGCATGTCGAACACCTCCAAAAACTTTTGCTAAGACACTCTATTACATGTGAGATTTTCAATACTAAAAAATAATATTATTTCCTTTCATATTGTCAAAAAAAATCTCTTCTCGTAAGGGGAAAATAGCATAATAATCTAAGTCAAACATTTTCACACATTGTCACACTTCGTCAAACAAGGTACCAAAAAAACTTCTTCTTTTCCACATAAAACTATGAGATCTTCATATTCTTACATTTTATTTTTTCTACTACGAGATGTGGTCTAAACCTTCATATTCACCATTCGGATTATCATTCTAAAATATATTTAGTTCACATATAACGAACAAATATATAAGGTGAATTTGCAATTTTTGAACCTCCACTCCATGCACATTTGTTTTGAATATGCTACACCCCTTCTCTACCTCTAAAAATTGGTGTTCAAGGCGAGAACACCATGATTAGCATGATGGTAATTTTTTCATACCTTGTGTAGTGCAAAAAATTGACACCAAGTGAAGTCAAAGTCTATTGATCCATTCAACGCAAGGAAGGAAAAGAACAATTTTCTTGACTTCAAATACTACAATCTTTCAATCCATGTAGTCAAAGTTTATGAAATTTTTTATAGACGTTAATCAAAAAGTCTTAATTTAGATCCTATGGTTAGATGTACAAATAAAAGGTTTTGATTACATCATTACTCATTGCACTAGAACGAGCAGTTTCGAAGTGTTTTTGGTGTCAAAATGCCTTGGGTCTTTAGGGCTAAACATCCAACACTCCTACTCCTCATCCCTCGTCACATGCTCCATGCAACTCAATAAGTCCTACTCACCCTTCAAAAGAGACAAAATTTTTGTCTCACAAGGAAACACTTTCAACCACAAATGGACTAGAAATGGTATTTCACACGCCCCCAATATTAAAGAAACGCAAAAAGCATTACATTGGGCAAGACTAGCAGCCAAAAATGACCCAAACTCTACATTTACTCTTATTGTCACACCAAACACTAATTAGTATCAAAACTTTGACCCACATTTAAGTCCATTTCCAGATTCCCACATCATTGCACTATTTAGGCACACTCGGTACCATTCAAAGACTCCACTTTACCACCCAAATTAATAAATAATCCTAGACTCGAGCCATCCACCATACAAATACTATGCATACACCATCAAAACAAAATATTGGTACTACAGAGCAACTTGCTACACTCACCTCTACAACAAAAGATCTTAATGTACACCGGCTATACACAAAAATAGCTCCATCCACACCTCTCTAAACACGGTGAGTCACAACAAAAAATGGTCCCAAATTAAATACATAAACATAGCACAAACTTACCTTACCGCACCACCTCCCCTCCCTACCTATCCAAACCACATCCCTTTAAGCTCCAACTCTGCATATAGCTACTATACAGGTGCTTCTTTCAAAGAAGCAACAGAAGCTAACCCAAGACATTGGCATAGAGAAAAGGCTGGATGTGGCAAATATAACTCCACCGAAGGAATAAAACTATCCAAAAGACTACATGGATTTCAAAATATCCTTAGAGCAGAATTGATGGCCATCCATAAAACCCTCCAAATTATCACTACACAATACACTGATGAACTTGCACACATCTTTAAAGATTGTATAGATGTTTTGTATCAATAAACACATGGATAACACACCCTACCCTCCAAAATAGCCACCCCGACCAAGCCATACTAACATCTATGGTTCAAATGCTACAAAATTGCACACAAATTATAACCCTCCATTAAGTGAGAGCACATGTCAATAAATGAACAAGCGGATAAATTAACCAAATAAGGACTAGATAAATCCCATAGAGATGCCAAACACTTGCATGAACATGCCCACGCTACCCCATTCTACTTCCAAAGAGATAGCTGGTCTCCCATAGAAGACACCGCGGACAAAGGCCTCATCAGATTTCTAGATAAATCTAAAAAACAAGATCTAATTAACAACCTAGATTTAATCTTGGAAAGTTTCCCTAACATAGACAAATGGACCGGTAACAATAACATTGATAACAAAATCTCTACAAACTTTTGGAAAAATCCCACAATTACAAATTCATAGAAAACATGCTTTATCAAATTTTACACTGGACAATATATGGGAAATGCCCACAAACAACTCTTCTATGGAATAAAACAATTTTCATCCATAACATGCCCAATATGCACCTCCACAGACCCGGACACATGGCTACACATACTCCTCAAATGCCAAAACCTTCACATATATTCCCTAATTGTCAAAAGAAACAATAAGGCGGTATGGGAAATCCAAAAACTAATTGTTTTTTCAAACAAATCTAGGTGCTCTATACTTATGAACGTCGGAATCTTCAACAACAATCCGCAAGAGAACACCGTCCCTCCATGGTTACTTCCATGCACATGTAGAATCAAAAGATGTCATTGTAATGCCAGATTTAAACCAGACATACTATGCGTCAAGGGACTACCATATAAAGACCCCCACCAAACTACATAAAAACAAACCTTACTACAACATGCACATTATAGGAGTTTATTAAGCTATTCAAGCTCATAATATGTAGAGATTCCTAGGCCATACCCTCCAATATTTGTGATAGACCTAGATGATATCCGTGGATATCACCTCAAAAGGTGGCTAAATGCCTATGTTGCTTGTTAGCATTCTGGCTAAATTTCATCTAAATTTTTTTATTGTGTATAAGTAGTGACCCAATTTTTTGGTAGCTTTTCATCTAACTTTAGCCAGTTGAGGGATGGCTACCAACAAACCGCCTCAATGCTCCCTTTATTGAGACTCCATAAACTAAGATTTCTTTAAATCATGCCTCCCACTTTCCAAATTTGTGGAATATAGAGAGCCCTTTAAGTGACCCTTGGAAGTATTAATTAAGGCACTTTTGGCTCAAACTTCAATGATTCTTCCTGTTCTTTGCACCATCAATGAGGAGGTGTTGACACATGGGACAATAAAAGTCTAGAGAGTGAGTTTGAAGGCCTATTTAGAGGCTAACGGTTGAGTTGCAACGGCCTTCAAGTGGCCTCTAATTACCCTTCCTATTGAGGTTGAGGGCCTATTTTGAGGGCATGGGTTGACGATGCTCTTATGGTAGGATGAGGCGGAATCCTAGAATTCTCCTCTCGCATTTGATTAGTAGGCATAACTATAGGACCAAGGTGATGATGGTCATGAGTCTTCTTGTGCATGGTTTTGAATGTGATTCTAACTTTTTCCAATGGTTGTGATTCAATCAACAAATTTTTAACTATTGTTTGAAACAATTTTTTTACTATTTTCAATTGTTGGAACTTCAAGATGACAACTACAAGAATTACACTCAAAACCATTAGTAAACTTTGAGAACATGAATTGTAACATACATGCGTTTGGAGAGTGCAATGTGGTTTTTTTTCCCTTGGGCAAACTGGATAAGCGTACCTTGAGTCAAGATTATGGCATACTTTCTACTACACATTGCATAAATTTTTATAATCTATCTTCTACCTTATGTCAAGTCATTGCACGCCAAAAATCACAAGTGATGAAGGTGTTTAGGATAAGAAAAATGGACTGGCAATGACTAGGGATATAGAAGGTAGCCATTGCTTAGAAAAGCAATTTTAAGTTTTATATAGAATTCATTAAAATACAAACGGTGGATAGAATCATTATGTCTCGTTAGTTGAAAGAAGAAAAAAATTGAATAAAGTAAAATCCTTAATATCTACTCTATTTAACGTAAAAAGCTATGAGAGTTGCCAAGAACTTTCTTTCATTGCAACTTGCTTCAAAAACTTGCACTATTAAGCTCTACAATAGAACCAAAAAGAATAATTTGTAGAATCTATAAATCCACCTCCCTTTACTGTGTTCAACTTAAATAGAAGCTGAAGTAGGGAATGATTTAACCCCTAAAGCATCAACTCAACAGTTTTGGTATGATTTAGGGTCCGGTCAGGCTCCCTATGAGTCAAATTTTACCGGATGTGGCTGTAACTTTGGCACAGCATGGGAAATTGTCATATCTTCCTAACAAGACCAAATTTTACTTTCATCGGGCCCGTAGTTAAGAAATAATTCGTGTTTAAAGATCAAAATTCAATTCAGGGCAGCTGGGGCAGGTTTGTGGCCAATGGGAGTGGTGTACCAAATCTGTGACAGTCTACAGTGACTTCCAAATGATCCTTTCTGAAATCGTTTCACAATTTTTTTTAAAACTTGATTTTGAAAAATCCAACCGTAGGATCTTGTTTAGAGCCATCCAATTAGTATATGTACCAAGTTTTGTAAATTTTGACTGTACGGATCTTGAGATATATTCAGTCAAAGTTCCAAGTTTTATAAAAACTTTCAGGCAGATCAACAGTGATTGGGTCACCTTCGTCACCCATTTTTCCTTCACCATTTTCTCCTCCTAAACCACAGTATATGCTGTAAAATTCATATCTATTTTGGATTTATTTATTTTTTGGATTTCTTTCCTCTACAATTTCTTTTCCATACAAATGCATGTATACACCGTTCGGATTTCAAAAAATAGATGATCTTCTTAGGCATTTGTAGTGTGGAAAAAGAGCCAGTGTATATGCATTTCATTTGACTCCCGTCACTGGAAATGTGGTTTTCCAATGCTTCTGTGTGTTGTATTGTCTTCAATTTTTTTTGAGCATACTCCCAACTCACTTTAGAATCCAAAACTGAAGAGCCTCCAACCACACGATCTCAAAAAACTGGCTGTTTCACTCTCCGAAGGGTGGCTGTCCCTGCCGGGCAGTACCAAAAAAAAACTTTTCTCTCAAGTTCAAACCTTATGATCTTCCAAACGGTGAGGAGTTACAATCTAAAATTCTGTGTACACATACATGTACAAGTTAGGTACTAGATCATACGGTTAGATTCTTTAAAATACGTTCGAATTTGCATAATTCTACCTTGAACTAAAACATGGCAGAATTGAGGCAGAATTTGGGATTTTATGGCCAGAAACTTTAGGGGTTAATCATGCCCTAGATTTGCCATCATTTGACAAAGTTTTCTAGAATTTTTTTAAATTAGATAGAAAAGAGAAAGATATAGTGAGATTTGATTCAAAAAATTTGTAACTATTATTTACCAAACCCACTTCAAAACTACTTATTTTAGTGCAAAAATTTAAAAAGACACTACTTTCAACTCCAACCGTAAGATTCTAATTTATATTGCTATAGCCACATGCTTACAATTTTTCTTAATCTTTGACCACATGAATTGATAGATTATAGAGTTTAAAGTGAAAAAAAGTATTTGTTTGTCTTGTATTTTGAGCATTGACAGACTTTGACTTCACTTGGTGTCAAAGTTTTGCATTACAAAAGTGTTGGATTCTATACCATTACAATGTATGTGACATTAGTTCCTTGTCCACCATTTTTTAGAGGTAGCAAAATATGGAAGCATATTCAAATAAATTATGTAATGAAGAGAGGTTCCAACATCACCAATACAAATTTTCATTTTGTATTCATACAATGTTGTGTAGATTGAAAATTCAAATGTTCAAAACTAAGGTCCATAATTCTTCATGACGCTCATAAAATCAAATGAAAAACACAGAGACCTAAATTTTTATGTTGAAATGAATTTTTTTTTTGCACCTTGCCTGTAAAAAAATGAGCAAACTTTGACTCATTTTGATGTAAATTTTTTTCAATATGAAAGGTTGTTTTTTCTTTCAATCTCAAATAAAAATTTGTTTATTACTTGTAATAAAAATCTCATATTCAATAGAGGGTTGTAGCAATTGTTTTCAAAAAATTTAAAAATGCCCGTTCTCGACAATTTTTTTAATGACATAACTTTTTTTCTATACATTCAGTGAAAATGAAATGATATTCCTATGTAGCTCTTATTTTCGTGCATCTTTGTACAAAGTTTCAGGATTTAAATGTATAATTTGCAATCATGCAAACATGCCAAAGATTGCAAAAGCCCATCTCAAAACATTTATGAAAAAAAGAGCATGAGGAATTTCCTGCACCCTTCTCTAGTCCCAATGAGATGCATGGTAATCAATGTTCTTGGGACCTACCAAATGCAAGCTCAAGCTTCCTATAGTACCCAAGCTCCCAAATGTTGACTAGTAGTTCCCCCACATCTATCCCAAGTCAAGCCCTTCTCTCCATGTAGTTCCAATTACTAACATAAGACCATAAAGTAGGGGGGTGGCATGGGGGTGACATGGGAGATGACATCGCAGCCATGAGCCTTTGCAAACAACACTTTATAAAAATAAGATAGCATTGTCCATCTATAGTAGCCTCACAAGCCTATATAAAAGACTCTATTTTTTGAAATGGCTCCATAAAAGACATACACTAAGGCCCGCTTTACACTATGGTGGAGAACTCGACCGGCTAAGAATTCAAGGGAAATGGAGCAATATAATTGGAGAACAATTTGTTCTTCACTGGATTGGGTTTACACTATGGCCAAGACTTGACCGGTGAAGAACTTCAAGCTTGGATGAAAAAATGACATGTATGCCTATGTGGCAACACTTTTTTGAAGAGGTCTTCTCCTCTTGATAAGTTTCTTGTCCGACCTCAACCCCCCGGACAAGAAACCAAACCACTGGAGAAGAAGAACTTACTAAAAAAATTCTTTCCCCCTCCAAATTCGCTGAGTTATACTGCAATTCAAGTTCTTTTTTCTCCTTCCATGACTGTCAATTTTGAAAAAAAATTGTTGGATAAGATGCGCGTTTTTGTCTAGTTTGTATGGTACAAATTTCAAGTCCATTCAATAAGTATTGAGTGAGTTACGTGCATTTTAGTGGAAGGGGGTTCTGCAAACAAATTCAGGGTCAGTTTTGAACACTGCAACTTCGGCGTGATGTAACTTCTTGGTGAAAGATTATTATCCAACTTTTGTTTTTTCCAGAGATGCACATTTTTGTCTAGTTTGTGTGGTACAAATTTCAAGTCCATTCAATAAGTATTCAGTGAGTGACGTGCATTTTAGTGGAAGGGGGTTTCTGCCATAAAATTCAGGGTCAGTTTTGAACACTGCTACTTCGACGTGCTGTAACTTCTTGGTAGGAGATCCTTTTACAATACTTGTCTTCAATAAAGATGTGAATTTTTGTCTAGTTTGTGTGGTAAGTCCATTAAATTAGTATTGAGTGTGTTACGTGCATTTTAGTGGAAGGGGGTTCTGCATATTTGCAAATTTTTATTGCTATTGATTTTCAACTGTTCTTTACTTGTAAATGACATGATTATGGGGCTTGTGTTTCAAGTAGGAGTTTACTACTTGTTACTTTTTCTTAGATTTTCAAAGTTGACTGTAACCCAAAAACTCTATGCTAGATTATGTTTTCTAAACAAGAAGTAGAGTTAAACCGGTGTAATAAATGGCTCTCAAAATTACATTGTATGTTGAGTTCATGTGAACTTTTTACCACACAAATTAGACAAGTAGGACCTTTTTTTCCAACAGGTTTTACTACATTTTTACACTTGATGTAAAATGTATAGATTTTGAAAGGTGATTATGGCCAAAAATGTATGGGGGACCTTATAACAATAAGTAGATGGGAGATATCCATCCTTTGTTCAAAGAAATCAAAAGCTAATTTGGAAAATGATTTTTCATCTACAAAAAGTTGGCACATTGAAGAAATTAAAAGGAAAAGACAAGATGACATTGGAAAAAGCGGGAAGGAAATTAAAAAAACAACTTACATTGGTGGTACATGTTTTATCTAGAATAGTTGCTTTTGAGTTTGACCTTATATTTGGACATCAATCGTTGTCAAGGTATATCTTATTTTTATTTTATTTTTACATTGACATCTTTTGAGATATCTTTTACACACTCGTCTAATATGAAAAAATCATTTCATTTCTATTAATTGGGTCAATTATTGTCCAGACAAAAAAACAATGTCCTTAAGTTTCACACTAATCTTTTTTCCAAATTATGTGTTATTTTTCATATTTCATTTTTTAAATTATTGTATTGAAAATATTTTATACCAACTTCATATTGTCTTTTTACAATATGATCTCAAGAAGGATTGAAACAATATTGATTTTATGTCAATATTGATATGGAATGCGATTTATGACCCATATGGAATCAATATGATCATAAGAAACATATATCTCTGATATGTTCTACATATGAACACAATTGCCTTCTATTTTCCTTATGTACTTTTGGTAAATAAATTTTGAACAACCAAATCGATTTTTTTTTGTAGTATAAAAATTATAAAGTAGAACCCACAGTAAGCACATAGATGTGTTGTTACCTAGTCTAATGTTAGCATCAACAAGCCTTATGTGGTAATTGAAGAAAAGACAAGCAAATAATTAAAAGGTTTGAAACAAATCAATTATAACATGGTTGTGTGTGCTAACAACATGTTTATTGTATTCATGTTAAATTTTTACCACACAAACTAGACAAGTAGGGGCTTTTTTCCCAACAACTATTACCGTACTACATTTGGACATTTGATGCAAAAGATATAAATTTTTGTAGTTCAACGGAGCCCATAATGTTACATAACATGTCGATGGGGACCATTAGAAATTGTGGTTTCCATTGGCTAGCACAAACTTTCTTGGTGGTGAAGTTCACTGGTGGTCTTCACCTTATGAAATTGGCCGGTGGACTTCACCGTTGGGTGTTTACACTACTAACCGGTCAAAACTTCTTCATGCATTACTTTATTCTTTTTTTGTCTTGTCCAACATCCACCGCTCGCCTCAAATAACCATGTCTTGGCCAAGACTTCTTGACGAGCCAGTGGAGTTCTCCACCATAGTGTAAAACCCCCCTAAGTGCAAGGCAATTTTAAAGAGGCTCTTTTAGGCCGCTATAGTTCAAATTATAGGGACCATGACTTAACCTTTTGTAAATAGTAGTAGGAAGGAGTGCCATATCTTCACTTTAACTTGACCTTTTGTAGATAATGGCAAGAGGAAGTGCCAAGTTTTGTTTGTTTTTATCAATATAGAGTGTCTTGAAATCAAGTGGCTCATGGGAATACCTTGACCTAGCTTGCCATCATGAAAACAATACCCCAGAAAGAGCCCTTTTGAAGGCTCGGAACTCCTTATAAAAGTGTCACAAGCTTTTCTTACAAGGGAGGGAGACAAAACTTGCCCCTTATTCTTATGATGAATAGAGCCCCTTTCAAAATATGAAAACCCCCCATTAGTGTTTAAATCACCATGGAGAGGCTACATGACATATTTTAAAGTCACAAGCCTGAAACTTGGCAAAATTTATCTCAAAAAAAGCTTCTAGACCCCTCAAAATAACAAGGTCTCCCCCAATAGTTCAAAACTTTTTTTTTTGGGCTGAAATGCTACAATTTGCATTTTGAACAAGTTTGGTAGTCTATTCAAGCAAATATTATGTAGAGAGACCTAGGTGATATTCTACAATATCTATGATATACCTATGTAATATGTGTGGATATCATCACAAAATGTGGCTAAAATCTTAATATAACATTGGTCAACAATATGGCTAAATATAATTATTCTTTATTACAGTTTCTAATAGCAACCAAGTTTTTCTTGTAGCTTTTCAACCAATTTTAGCAAGTTCAAGAATCGCTCGTCTCTCCATTACCAAGGATCCTGGCCATGTTCTCACATTTAGGAAAACTCTAATACTGTACATCTTGTGTAGTAAAGTAAGACAATCCAAAGCCGACCCACGACCAAATAATAATTTTTTCTATACCCTTCCTAGATTTCAGGGAGGAAATGTAGCCTGTCTTTTACACGACTTCTGCATTTGACCAATGATTTATAAGTGATGTAAAGACATGCTACACTTCCTCCCTAAGATCTCCGAAGGGTATAGAAAACAATAAAGCGATATTGGGTCGCGGGTCGGATTTCGGTCGTCCTACCTGAGACTAATAATAATATTATATCGCTTGCTCCACATTCTCCAACACAAAAATTAGAAAATATTAAAAAGTCCTGAGGACTGACATGTTCAAAGTATTGTTCCAAAGCTCCCCCAAATTACGGAAGAAATACACGAGCATCACGTCATGTGCCGCATCTCCAAAAAAATCATGTCAGCAGTGTCACAGCAATGACGTTTGCTTTTCATGGAAATATACTTTCTTATTTAGTATCCAACCTCACAAAATTGAACCTAACCCATGCTCTTAACTTTTGGGAAATCATTTGCACAATATTTAATGGTTGAAGTAATGTATTAAAGTGTTTAGTCATTGTATATCGGTACACTAAAGATGGTCATAAGTGTTAACTACACTAATTTGTTTGTAAATGCTATAAGTTATGCTGTAAGAAATGCTTATGAATATATTTACCAACCATGTTTACCATGACCCTCCTCCTTAAGTAGTATAGATAGATGTGCTCTCAATGAAAAAAACTTCAAAAGTAAAAAGTTATAGCATTTTCAAAAGGTTACACTAATGACCATCTTTGGTGTAGTGAAAATTGTGAATTTTGGAGGGTGTACTATTTTATCAATAACTAGAATCTTACAAAAAAAATCCTTAACCCATTAGGGCCGAGGTGGTCGTTTTTGGGCCGATTCTTATGCTTTAAGTTAGATGAATTTTTTTCGTTGTGAATGTATATGACACTAGTTCATATGCTTGAAATGGAACAATTCCGACGCGCTTTGGTGCAAGCATTGGAGAGCTACAATGATTTTTGTGAAGTGGGGTCAATATGAAATGTACGCTATGTGTAGATATTGTTGCGCATTATCTACTACATGTTGTGTACACTTGTGGATTCTCTTGTGCCTTGATAAGACCTCCGGCGTTAAAGGATTAAGAAAATGGACAAGGTTCACACGTGCATTATGTTGATAGCTTCTCATTGACATACAACATGTGAAGTAAACATTTTTGCATGAATTTCAAAGAATTCTCATTTATTGTCTACTCAATGTTTGAAAACTTGAACATAAGCCTTATGTGATTCCAAAGATCAATGTTCACAAAACATCGGATAGTCTGTTAGAGACAAATTTCAATCAAAGTTTCTGACAAAAATCATTTTGCATTTCCATGAAATACTATATAGTATGTAACATTGTATAGGTTGATATACATTGTATTTTAGTGTATTAGACATATTTGACAATATATTACGAGATATTCCAAGAGTTCCATAACTTCAAATCATGATATGATTTTTGAACAATGTGTGTGCAAGTCCACAAGCTACCGTAGTTCCAGAGATTTCATGCGTATTGAGATTTAACATATCCAGAGACCAAAATGTGGTCGCGTGCTCACAGGTCACTAGGTAGACGCACATGACGACCATATGTGGCTTCATCTCCCAAATATGGTCCCTAAAAGTCCGGATCGGGCTCCTCATACCCACACCAATTTCATGGTAAAATCTGATATGGTTCCTAACCAAACCATTTGGTTACCCTCTTCTCATTTATCCTTTTAACCATATTATTACCACAACGTTCCCATTGCATTCCCAATGAGTTCCCATGTTGTTCATAGAGTTCCCAATGTGTTCCCAATGTTCCCCCGCTCCCAAAATAGTTTCCAACGTGTTTACACTCGGAACCGATTCATACTTTTAAAATTACATCCATATTTACCTTTTTTTAAAGCGGGGCCCACCACCAATCGTTGGGCACACATGTGCGTGAGCCTACTATAGGGTAACTAGTAAGGGTTACTAGTACAGTAGTAGTAACAGTGTAGTAAGATACCAAATTTGACTGTACTGTATCATCTGAACGCGCATTGTTGCCCATTCATTGTTCGCGCAACTAACCACCACAGCATTCACCATCGCCGTCGCCACAATTCAACCCCTGAGAGACATGCCAGAGATCCCAATCCACGCGTTCCTAGACTTTCCACCACATCCACATGTAGTCTACATCCACCCTCGATTCACCCAAAACCGTGGTAGTCTACAGACGCTCACGTGAAATCTATTCCAGCCGTAGAGTGGGTCAGTTCTGGGACCTAGTGATGGCTCTCGGAATAAAGATCTGCCCCCTGAAATCCGTAGATTGGAGGTTATTTTCCGTAGAGGGAGTTTCAGGTTGGTAGATTTGAGGTCCGCCTCCCGCGCATTTAATAGCTGTACATATCCTCTTTTCGTAGATGTGTGATGGGTTTGGTAGATGAGATTCTGTGACTGGGAGATTGTGGCGCGGGTTTCGACGGCTGGGCTTCGTGGCGACGAACGAGGGGGAAGAAGGAGCTGGAAGGTGAGCGAGAGAGAGACAGAAGACGAGCTTCAGGTGCCTGTGGTTGTCGTTTGACTTGACGTTGCTGCTGCGGAGGATCGGAGGAGCGTCGTTCCGTTGTTGGCGCAGTGCGGTTAGTTGGGAGCCTCGTCCCGTGGGGAATCCGGGGAGTGTTTCGGCTCCGCTTAAGGTGCGGTATCGCGCGTGATCGCGTTGTCGAAGCTCTGCTCTCTCTAGTGCGTCTGCTTGCTGTTGTGGCTCGCTCTACGCGTTTGATTTTAGTGTTTAGTGTTCTTAGTGGCGTAGGGTGGAGGAGAGGGCGAGAAGACTAGGATTTCCAGGTACGGTCGCTGAGCTGCGGTTAATTGGCCGGGATCTTGGACTGTGCGGGCCGTTAGTGAGAGGTTTTACTTGTGAGGGAGATGGCGTTTTTTGTTGTGTGTTGCGGTGTTAAAAATGGCGTTTATCGGAGGTGGTGAGGTTGCGTGTGCAGAGTGCGAGGGAGGTTCGCGGAGATGTTTGAGCAGAGGCCAGCGCGGGGGTTGAGTTCGACGAGCGCGTGGAGCGCCAGGCCGGCGACGTATGCGTACGCGCCTCCACCAGCGAAGGCCGTTGAAGTTGACGCGCAGGGTGCTGAGGAACGAGAGAATATTGTGTTACGGGAGCTTCTGGCTGCGTTTCCGGGGTTTTCGCTGCAGGACATAGCGCAGGCGTTCACTGAGTCGAACTCGAACGCGGATGCAGCGGCGGGGCTGCTGACTACTAGGGAGCCGACGGTGAAACCGAACGCCGGGTGGGATTTGGCAGCGGAGAAGAACAGGAATGGAATTAGTAGGAGGCAGTCGACTGAGCACCAGCCGGTGGTGGGATCAGACGATCTGTTGATGGAGAAGTATGGCATGAGAGTTGGCGAGATTATTAATCGAGAGTGTCCGAAACAGAATAATGGCTTGTACCGTAATATGCAGTCCGCTGATGGTGGTACGTCGTCGTATCCGCATCAACAGGTGAAGAGTCCCACGCGGCATGGTGCGCGCTGGGACGTGAAAGCCTGGGGTGGAGGGGTGTTTATGCACAAGGATGGTATTAATGGGGTTTCTGATGACGGTGCATTGTTAATTGGAAAGAAGAAGGCAAAGCAGAAAGGCTGGACTGGGCTAGAAAATGATGTAGAGCGTGAGGATGCTACTGCCTCCCGAGAGGCTGATGAAAAGCACTTGCTCTCTGTGCTTGGTGACAGTTTCCAGCTTGGCAGGGATGTCGTTAGGGACGTTTTGGGTACGTTCTTTGATGGCGCCAATGTCACATTGATTGTGTATGTATGTATATATTGTAATGCATGTAGAAATCTTGCTCCTGCATTATCGTCATCATCCTCATCCTCCTCACTATCATCTCTTTGGAAAGACTATTATTCGTGGCTTGCCTTTCACTGCTTCAAACCAATTCCGGGAGTATGTGTTTGGAACGCAAGTCTTGCAGCATTTCTGCTCATCACAACGGTGGGCGGGTGTTCCAGAACTTGATGAAAATGGTCATGATGCGCTCAGTATGGAGAGGATGGTAGAAGGGGAATTGTTGGAAGTGGGGATGGTAAAAGAAGAGTTGAATTACCAATTCAGCATTTAGAGATGATCGACTATGCTTTTGTGCGTCTTTGCATATATCCGTCAGGCATTTGTATTGAACGGTTGTGCTGGTTGATCAGTACTTAACATTTCCTACGTGTGTTTTGTTTCAGATAGTTTTAATGGTGACAAGCAAAAGGTATGTTCTATTTTTGTGCCGCAATCTCGACTTTTGGTACCTTGTGTCATCGGGACAGAGCACATTAGAGTGGTTTGTGATCTTCCGGCTCATGAACGCTTTGTAGTTACTACCAGTATGTTGGCATGCAAGATGAATGGGCCGTCTGAGCCGCTGGAATCCTACAGATTAATGTTAACAGAATACTCTCTTTGTTTAGCTTCTCTATCCTTCCTTTTTTCTCATGTTAGAGCGTGTGAAATGTTTGGGTTGGGCTGCAGAGTATTGAAGTGTTGCTGCAAATGGCGTCATCTACTTCACCAAAATCACCAAAATTAAACTCAACAAACACTCATGATGGATGGTACTTCAACGACCAAGATGTTAAAACACATTCCTCTCATCATCTCACAAAAGTACACCCTCCCGTGCAGAATTCCCCGGAAAAACAGGTAGAATTCCCATCATGGAGGATGAGTTTGCCGTGGCGAGTCTGTATTCTCATTACATCCTTGTTTTTGCGTATCTTAATGTGGAACTCACACTTCAGCGCAATTAGACTGGTATCCCTAATGTACATAGTGCAGTATGCTATGTATTTAGCTCATAAAGGGCTACTGCTGTCTCGGGTTAATCAATCAACTGGCCTTCAACCTAACTGGATCTCACATTCTGGCAGACGCTTCATGATGATTTTTGGAAAGCACCTAATATGATGCGCAGAGCTGGCGGTACGCCAAACAGTTTTACTCATTCAAAGTCGAAAACAGAACAAGACCATTTGAAAGTAGGGGTGAGTGCTTGCAATGCTGTCTCAGCTGCAGAAACTTGTGTCTTTATCTGTACTGTCCTGTACTTTGTTGATTTCGAGTGTGGCCTCGATTTAGTCCATCGCAGTCCAAAGGGAATACATATTCTTCACTGTGAAGCTCTGCTGTTCTCCTAGTGGAAGATCAAAGCCATTTGCAGATTTTGCAAAATATGTAAATCTGATTTGGCTTGGTCTGTTTCATTCTATTGACGTTGCTAGAGTCTAATGCGAAATCAGCTAAGCTCTGCCTAGTGGGTTTTTGTACTTCAGCTGTCTCTGAGCAGGCTGAAAGCAATGTTTCCACTTCATGACGACAGATATTTGTCTGAAGTACTGCAATCCAGTAACTTTGAAGTGAGGTACTTGCTCCAGTTTCAGCGCTTCTCTGTGTGCTTTTTTTCAACTGCAGGAGTCATTTATGTATAATGTTACTATCGATGGGTTGCAATATCCCTTTGAACTTTACGATTGCCGCATATTTAATCCGCTGGTTTTTGTCAAAATTCAATAGACGCTGGGGTTGGTCCATGTTTTTTGGTGTAGAGATGTGATGTCTATGGATGAGGTTTTGTTAGTTTAAATTTATGAAAATGGGGACGCTGTGGTATATTAATAATTATTGCAGGCACTCATTCCCATTTTTGTGAGGTCTTGTATATGACTGAGTAGTCGTATGTAAATACTGCCTTCGGTGACTTCCTAGAATTCTGACGTGCATAGCATTTTCACTAAGACTCTTTACTCAAGTTTCATAAGCTTACTTCTTCATCTGTGGGGTGAGTGTAGTATTGCAGCCCAATTTCTGTTGGATGGAATTCCTGACAACCGTTCGACATATTCTTCTGCTGGATCGAAAGTCGACCAGAGCCACTCACATACGAGCAAAATCAATTTGCATAAAGATGGTGGCGACTCTTTCGTGACCACTCGGCCAGCTCCATTGAGGGCATCGTGGGCTGATGTTAAACCAAAGATTACTCCAATGAAACAGAACTTGCTTGAAGTATCTCCTAAACGGAGGTTATTGGAGAGAACATCTGAAGGAAAGAAAGAGATTTCTCAACTTATCTTGTATTACAAATTTTTATTGCCCTCTGTTGTCATTTACAGGATGCTTTAAATTTCAATTCTACCTAGTGTTAGTCATTGCCTTAAGTCCTTGTAAGTAAATTAGTTTTTGTATTATCGTATTGTAGAACTAGACACATGTGCCTCACGTTACAAATATATAACAGAAGTGGCTTCAGAAAGGTTGACATGGAAGATGGATTTGACTACTGGGAACAGATGATTTTGGTGACTATGGACGCCAGCGTCAATGTGCTCAAGATCATTGGCGCGTGATGGACTATTATTTCAAAGAGGTGCATACTCTGCTAGTTTTGATGTTAAACCATTATGTATTTGCGTTCTAAAGGAGTGTTCCTTCTACTTCATGTGCTATCTCGATCATCTTTTAAAACAAATACTTTGCTCTTACAGTTCAATAGATTATGGACCTGATTGGACCGAAGAACCGAGTCTCCATTCTATGAGGACTCTTTCATTACATGGGTCCAATATATTTTAAGTCCATTAAAGGAATATTTGTCCTATTTATCGATCTTTGGTCGAGCTCGGGTCTCTGCCTAAGCTCGTTTGTGAAGTGAGACATGAAAGTCTGAAACTTGTGATTTTCCCTACTTTGTTAGGCTGCTGCTGCCTATGATCGTGGGGAGCGCTGTCGTGCTGTTGATTTGGCTGAGAAGGTAATCATCTGTTGAGTTTTTTGTTGAGTTGGAGCATAGAATTTATACTTTGAATGATCATGGCTGAGCAACTTTCTTCGGGAGTACCATATACGTGTTTCTAGTTCATCTTGTCTTGTATAATTAGGCGCGAATTGTTAGTACTAGTTCTATTTAATTCTTGACTTTAGTCTTTTTTCCTCTCAGGGAAAGGCACAGAAACAACTTGCTCAACAAGCTGATGAACGTGCTAGTCAGAGAATATTCCATGCTAAGTAAGTCGGTGCATTTGTGGAAGCTTGTTATTTAGCCGTGTGAGTTAATGAGGAAAAAGTTATATTTGCATGTGGAGACCTGATTTTGATTACTTGTTGTGTTGAGTGATCAGGAACAAAGGCATTGTGAACAATATTACCATCGACTTGCATGCTCAGCATGTTCGTGAAGCTATGACAGTTCTGAAACGTCATCTGAAAACACTAAGTTCCATCCCTTGTATGTTTGGCTTCCCTTTGTGCTTCTTGTGAATATTGTTGCCCATATCATCAATTTCTCGTGGCCAAATCTTGTAGCCATCTGGATAAACTGATTCACCTCACAGCCACTTTCTTATTGTGCGTTTGGTTATTCTATCACTATCCGATAGCGCGGATCTAAATTCATAACCTCATTAGACTTTTGAGGAGAAGCATCATCTTTAAGTGGATGTTTAGCGATACTCAAGATCATGTATCCTTACGCAAATTTGTGAATGCTTGTGCAGCTGTGGATATGTTGACTGTGATTACTGGATATGGCTCTCACAGTAACGGGCGTGCTAAAATCAAACCTGCAGTAAGTACTTCTTTATAATCCCCTTCTACTTGGATGTATGGCAGTATTGTGAACCTCTGTACTTCTACGATTGTTTTGCAAGATGTATTTTCTGTTCACTTTAAGAGTTTCTACGCTCATTTAAATTCAAAGCTCGAATGCACCGATGAAAGATTGAAGACAGCAGCAATGATTCGTGGTGTTGAGTTCCTTCAATATGCCCTGGATGTCTTGGTATTCTGTCTGCTCTCGCACGTGATACCTTGCAGAGCACGTGTTAGTATTCACCATCACCGTCTTCTATCATGTGTGCAGGTCACTGGTTATCTTTCTGGAAATGGGATACCTTGGGAAGAGGTAAATGAAGGCTGCTTGACCATCAAGATGGTAGATGTTCGCGACAAGGAATTGGAGATGAGTGATGGAGAACAATTCTGATGCTGGTGATGGGCATCGAGTTGGTGGTGATGGGCCTTTTTTTTAAAAAATGTGAGGGCTTTGGTTTACTTATGAATGTTACGAGAAATAGAGAGCATCGATAGCATTGCTCCTTCTCCTTAAACTCCCCGTCTTAGGAATAGCAATATTGTTATTGCAGTTGCATGGGTGATACAATATGTCTCCTAAGAATTTTCATTGTTGTTTGTATCTGCGTTTAGATTTAGAGCAATCGCACTAGGCTTCGATTACAACCATTGGTCAAGGCCTTCGAGAAACTTTGAGATGGCTCTTATTTAGTTTCGTGTTTTCTATTGTGAAATGAACCTCTGTAAAATTATACATAATATTTGCGATTATAAAGAATGCTGCTATCCTCATTGGCCCTAAACAGTTGCCATTTAAACAGTTGCGATTTCATTAAATAATTTTTTTTTGCGGTAAGCACATGGGGCAACTTCATTGCACTGTATTGTGATTGTCGATGTCTCATCACATACAAAAACTCCGTTTCAATTTGTAGACAAAAGTAAACTTCATCAATAATCATGTAAATGTTTTCTTCACACATGATATGTCAATGCATAGCTGCGTATGGGAACCTCTTTATGCAAAGTATAAATATTCTTGCAGAATCTATTGATGGATAAAGTAGTATATCCTCCAAAGTCCACAATTTTCATTACCAATGTAGGGTAACTTTAAACACTAAAATCCATTCCATCAACCATGGGTGTTGTGCAAAATTTTCCCAAAGTTTAGATTATGGTTTGATATCAATTTTGTAAGGTTGAATATTAAAATTAGGCATTTTATTTCCATCAAAGTTAGTTCAACAAAAAATTTAACAAATACCTTGGTTTAGGAAACATGAATTGGGTGCCAAAGGGTTAATTAGTGTGGTAGTCTTTCCATGGTGAAGCTACACTAAACACTGAATATAGTGTAGAGGGATTATTGATGTAGATCACTCACACTAATTTCCATCAAAGCATGTGCATGCCAAGTTCTGATTGGGTATTTGTTCTCAAGCAAGTGTGTGTCAGTCAACAATTGCATGTAAATTTTCAATTAGTGTAGGAAATTTCAAATAGTCTAGTCTACACTATATTCACGGAACGGTGTAGTGAAGCCATGTATGAATATTTGGTCTATGTAAAGCCATGTGGAGGGACCACCGGGACTTAACTGTGGACTTAATTAGGAGATAGTGGGTGGTGTTTTCTGCTGAGGAGACTCAATTGGGGAGGATGATGGGGACTTAACTTGGGAGGAGGACATGGACACAACTAGGGAGGAGGACCGGGACTTAACTAGAGAGGAGGACGAGGACTTAACTACACCAATAATGTTCATTAGTGTTCGCAACACTATTTACGAACGTAAACGCTAAATGTCAATTACCCTACAAATGTAACTACATTATATGTCAATTTAAACACTAATTCCCAATTTCTCTAACTTTTGCCCTTGTTACATTTTAACATATTGACATTTAGTGTTGGTTATGTAACAATTCATTGCAAGTCACCCAAATCTTGCCACATGCCAAATGATGATTTCGGGGGCAGTTTTTGTCCAATTTGAGATTTTTCTGTGCCTATCTGAACTGATTTGAAAAGACGCTTCCAATGGCACCTTACCCATCTTCAAATTCGTCTTAAATAAAAAGTTATAGCGAATATTTTTGGGCAGATTTCTTGAGTTTTGGTTGAAAGTTTGAGGAGGCATATCTTTATCAGTTTCGCACCAATTCTATCGAGTGAGGTGACTAGCTTATGTGTTTTTTCAAGGAGATTCCATCGGTATATGGTACATCTTCAAATTCGTTGTGATGCAAAAGTTATGAGCAATTTTGTTAGGCAGATTTTTTTGACATTGAACACTAAATGTAAACAAATTGACATTTAGTGAAGGTCAGGTCATAGGGGTAGTTACACTATTGGTGCCATAACACTAATGGACATTATTGGTGTAGGGACTGCCCATTCTCAGTTGGGGACATTGAGGGGTCCACTAGTATAAGATGATAGTTGAAGAATCTACAATCCGAAGGTGTAAGTCTTGGTACACTTAAAACACATTTTTTTATATTGTACAGAGTAAAATATGTGCCTGTCGTTTAAGGGTTAACTGTAACATTCTAAATACAAGTGAGTAAGATTTTTCTCTTAGTAATAGTCACGAAAAAGAGCCTTCCATAGTGTGAAACTTTCGATCAAAGACGAGAGGAAACAGGAGTGAGATACAACACTGAAAAAACGTACTATGAAGAAAAGTGCAAGTTACTGATATTCCAGCCCCTGTGCGAGCAACATAACAAGAAAAGCCCTTTCTGAAGTGAAAGGAGTATTCCCCCTGGCAATACATTCCTCCTATCTCTCTCACTGAAGTAATTCAAGGAACGTTACGTTAAGTCAGTGCAGATAGAATGAATTACGTACCCGATCCAAATCACACTCTTGACGATGGAAGCTGCGACAGCAAACTTTGGAGCTCCTGGTGGTACTGCTGGAGCTGCTTCCTCCGGCGCGGGAGCTGTGCCTTCCCAGAAGCACTGACCGCCCTCGTTCTTGATGAGAATCTCCTTAAACTTGACGACGTCGTCGGCAGAGAAGGCGGGCTGAAGCGCCATGTTGTCGACCGTCCTGATCAGATCGTACTCGCGGTAGGTATCGTTGACGTTCACGACGAGCTTGCAGGTGCGGCCACGCTTTAACGCGGACACATGACGCGCGACGTTCCTCTCTCGAATCTTGAAGTCGAATTCTGTCGTATTTCTCACCTTCACCATGACCTTCACCATCCTGCGAAAACGAAATGACAAAACAACTTCGACACTCTCGTGAACCTATCCACTGGTGACGGATCGCCGATGGAGCGACGGCTTCAGCAGGAGCTCTCAGGAAAATGATGAAACTGATGTTGAAGCAGGCTCATGTTCAGTCTTTTACTTGAATGAGTACCGGCCAATGACTCAAAGCGTGATTGCGAAAGTGCCAAAACGCGACTGGGAAATTGCCAACTTGGTCCCCAAAACTGACAACTAATACACTCTACGTTTTTCATAGTAGACGATAGATTTCAAAGTACAAGATCTAGGTTCGCGAAGATAAAACGGTTTATGACGGTTTTGGGGTTGACCGAGGTAAAGGATGGGTCGAGAAAAAGCGAAACAGCGTCCCGAGAAAGCGACACAGCACCGCTACGTGTCCCGAGAAAGTCAGAAATGATTCTTAACCCTTAATGTTGGGGCTCATTGTTCTGTAGATTCTTAACGCTAAAATGTTCTGTTTAGACTTCCTGACACATGCTCCCACGTGATGATAAAACATTACATTCATCCAAGTTTTTGTGAAGGTGTTGTTGCATGTACTACATGCACTGTAGATACCCTACATAGAGTGTGTAACTTTTTCTCTAAACAAGAAAATGTTTGTGACATGGAACTCAACGTAGTGTATTTTAGAAACATCTAGCTTTAGCTCTAAATCAGAATTTGAGTCATCAAAATGATATTTTTTGAAATTGAGTCCAACTAATGGAATGAAGTTTATCAAATCTTGTTTCCAATCCAAACTGAAAATTTGAAAAATACATAAAATTGAGTAAGTTATTGCAATTTGAACTTTAAGCCTATTACCATGGATAACCAATTTTCTAATTCTATCTAAACACAGAAGTTTCATCTACACCACAAGTTTCAACACAATAGTGTACACATTCAGTGGAATTTATCATATTTTTAATGCAAAATTTATATATGATACTAACCTGCTAGCGAGGTCCCGGATTCGAGGTCCTGTTACCTCGTCCGGCGGCGATGCGCATCAACAGTGCGTCCTTGAGTGGTGAGAGACGAAGTCGGGGCGAGCGGCGACGCTACCTGCCTACCACGTCAGTCTCGCATTCCGTCGCGCGACGCGCTGCGCTCTTCTGCAGTGGCGATGAGGCGATGATGCCCACGACGTCGCCCACGTCGTAGCCACCCCTCGCATTCTATAGTATTCTTTTCTCCCCGGGTAGCCTACCCGAAAACATACGCAACTGGGTATTTTTTACCAGGTATTGTACGCCACTCCTAGCTCGCCTTCTATTCTCTGCTTTCCCATCCTATTTACCATTTCATTCACCTATTGAACAATTATTCATTTACCTATTTATTTACCTATTTTTACCTACTTATTTATCTATTTAATGAATGTTCTTCAGTTTTTCTTCAGAAAATCACAATAACTTGAATTTTCACAAAAAAATCTTGTGTTATTTGTGACATGAACAAAACATGTGGTGTCATCTTTGAAAAATGAAATAAAAATATTTCCACTTATATTTGGTGAAAGAATTAGAGCTCATATTAGAATGAAAATCAAGATTGATGCCACGGTCATAGCTCCGTCCTTTAAGGGTTAACACCTAAAGGCCCAAAAGTCCCCCAAGGTGGACTGTTATTGTCTTCAAATGGGATTCTTGCGCCTTTAGGGGTTAACCCTTATCAAGGTTAACAAGGTCAGAAATGACCCTTAACGACGACACCTTGCACGGGGCCATGAAAAGTCTTACAACTTGATAGATTCCGCACAAAAGCATCTACACAGAGAGTACACTTCATCGTCAATTTTTTCATAGAAAGAGTATACTTCATTGTCAATTTTTTCACAGAAATCATTGTAGTTTGTTATTGCCTAAACCGACGGGAGATCAAGTTTTCTAGGATTCCGTGTTTGCTTCTAGGATCCCGTGTAAGTTTTCTAGGATTTCGTGTGGGTTGTCCGTGAAGGTTGTTGGTAGGGATGTCTCTCAGGGTTGAATTTGAATGGATTCCTATATCAGTGTAGTGCAACATTCTCTATCGTCGTCCCCAAATTCACTGATATAGTGTAAGCACAATATATGATGACTTGAAAGTGCTATAACTTTTGATGGAGATATTTACTAAGAACACAACTATCTATACTACTCAAAGAAGGTGATCAATATTAACTCTTTAGCGCCAAGGTGGTCGTTTTTGGGCTGATTAAGATGTATTTCCGGTTATACGTCCATGTGTGTAAGGAAGGTGCACTTTTTGGTCGCAACGTGTCTAACACTAGTTCATACACATTTCTGGGTGCATTGGTGAGCTACAATGATTTCCGTGAAGTAGGATCATTAGTGAAATATATTTTGTGTGTAGATGTTGTTTTGCATGATCTATTACACTCATGGATTCTCCCAAGCCTTCTGAAGCTAATTGATGCTTAAGGGTCAACCCTTTGAGGCCTATGAGGCCATGGGAGGATCAATTTTGGTGCTCTTAATGTTGCAATTTTCCCCATGATTGGCCATTGTCGTTGCAATCTTCAAAACACACATCAAGCTTTGTGAGAGTTTTGCAACACATATCTTTGATCTCCAATTGATGTAGACATTGGCAAACTACAATGATTTCCGTGAAGTAGGATCATTAGCGAAATATATTCTGTGTAGATGCTGTTATCCATGATCTATTCAACTAATGGATTCTCCCAAGCCTTCTGAAGCTCATTGGTGCTGAAGAGTCAACCCATTGAGGCCTATGAGGCCCTTGGAGGATCAATTTTGGTGCTCCTAATGTTGCAATTTTCCCCATGATTGGCCATTGTCGTTGCAATCTTCAAAACACACATCAAGCTTTGTGAGAGTTTTGCAACACGTATCTTTGATCTCCAATCGATGGAGACATTGGCAAACTACAATGATTTCCATGAAGTAGGATCATGATGTATCTAGTGTGTAGATCATAATTTGCATAATCTATTATAATCATAGATTCCAAGGCCTTGTGGTCCACTTTGGCATTAAAGGGTTCACATAGTTGGTAAAAATCAACTCATCAAGAGTAAAAACTTATAGCATGTATAGATCATATAGTGTGGATACACTAAACATCATAGTTAGTGTGTTGGTGGCGGTTGCGCAAACAATGAACATTATTTGTACACATAATAATATTATAACAAAACTTTGGACATGCAAATCCTCAAGAAAATACATGATGTTTTATTACTGGTATGTGTTAGGGAATGTGGAGCCAGTGAAATAATATTACTAGTCTACAAATGACTGTACTATCTGAGACATACTAGTTTTCCTGAAAGTGAAATGGGGTGATAACATGGCCAAGGGCCTTCGTAGTAGGGAGCCTTTGGACCTTTCTTTTTAATAAAAAATCGTTTACATAAAAATATGGAACTAGTGGAATTAAAATTATAATTTGATAAATTAGTTCCTAGGATCTATGGTGTCATCCTCTCAAATATCAACGCACCAAAGCCGCTCATAAAATGAATCAATGGATTTACACTCAAGAGAGAGATCCACAGCCTGCCATGGATTCACCTGTATAATTTCTAGCTTTGAAGCACATGCTCTACAATAAAGAGACAACTTTACCTTCTAACAACTAGATAACTTCATCTAGATTCAACTCACAAATCCTGCTTAGTTGATAATGGGAAAACCAGGCTCAACATGGAAGTATGCCATACCTTCACAATAGAAAACGTTGACCTGCCGAAGGAACTTTCACAGCACGTTTCTCTGAAGAAGCTTTGGTCAAGTTGCTGATTGTTGGCTACACTCCTGCACTTCATGCAAGACAATGCCAGGTAGTATATTCCGTGAGCTGAGCTCCAGCACCAGACGATGATTGTCTACACCATGCACCTTCAGCGTCACCTGTAAAATTTGAACGATTCAGGGTGTTAGAGCAAGTTTTTTTTACAACGTGAACCAGTCTAATTACGAACAAAGTTGAGACCAGGATCAGCGAAGTAGGGAGCAATATTGATAACCTTTTCTGACGGTAGAAGTTTCGCCTGGTTGACATCGTGTGACCATGTACCGGAGTGTACAGAAATTCGAGCAGATGAAGACAACAGTAATGCTTCGTGGTGTTGAGTTCCTTCAATATGCCCTGGATGTCTTGGTATTCTGTCTGCTCTCGCACATGATACCTTGCAGAGCACGTGTTAGTATTCACCATCACCGTCTTCTATCATGTGTGCAGGTCACTGGTTATCTTTCTGGAAATGGGATACCTTGGGAAGAGGTAAATGAAGGCTGCTTGACCATCAAGATGATAGATGTTCGCGACAAGGAATTGGAGATGAGTGATGGAGAACAATTCTGATGCTGGTGATGGGCATCGAGTTGGTGGTGGTGGGCTTTTTTTTTCCAATTGTGAGGGCCTTGGTTTACTTTTGAATGTTTCGATAAATAGAGACACAGGGGGCTCCAAGTGCCATTACCACATGGTAAAATGGTTGATTTAACCACGTTGGTTTCAGATATATTACACTAAACGGGTAATCTCACTTGATGTGGTAAAAAGGCGACTTCACCACATGGAAAATTACCACATGGTAAAATGCAGTGTTTTCACACATGGTAAATTGCGAGGTTTTCTCACATGGCAAATTGTGGGGTTTTCTCACATGGTAATTTTTTCTTTTGAATATTATTTGTCATTAACCAAGTCTTCAAATACATAATTAGACCAAAGTAATTTTAACATGCATTCTATTTTTGAACATGGAAGACCTACAAGGTAGGGCATCCAACTCCAAATCTGGAAAAAGCATGTCAAGAGTAACTGGGAAGTCCAAAGTAATTGGGGTGTATCTCCGCACCTTGATATACTTGTCTTTTCACTTGCCCAGGACAATCCTTATGGGATATACAAGAAACCATGGTTTACAATCAAAGTATTAAAAGTGCAGCTTGTACCATATGCTTCAAATGGTAAAACCTTCTGAAAGTAGTAAAAACAGTGTATTTGACTCAAGGAATGAAATTTACCACATTGGCAGTGAATAGACCTGTTAAGAGTGCAGTTTTTATCATGTCCTGCAAGTGGTAACACCTCCCAGGACCCTTGTGAGAGTATCTATAGCATTGCTCCTTCTCTTTATACTCCCCATCTTAGGAATAGCAATAATGTCATTGCAGTTGCATGGGTGATACGGGATTTCGAGCAATCGCACTAGGCTTCGATTACAACCATTGGCCAAGGCCTTAGAGAAACTTTGCGATGGCTCTTTTCTAGTTTCGTGATTTCTATTGTGAAATGAACCTCTGTAAAATTTTACATATTATATGTGATTATAAAGAATGCTGCTATCCTAATTGGCCCTAAACAGTTGCCATTTAAACAATTGCGATTTCATTTAATTAAAAAATTATGCGGTGGCAACTTCAACTTCATTGCATAGTATTGTGATTGTTGATGTCTCTTCACGTACAAAAACTCTATTTCAATTTTTACAAGATTGGAATATTTTTGTATACAATCAAGTAAACAAGTATTCGAAAGTAAACTTCATCATTAATCAATATTCTTCACATATGATATGTCAATGTATAGGTGCATATGGGAACCTCTTTTATTCAAGGTACAAATATTCTTGTAAGAATCTATTGATGGATAAAGTAGTATACCCTCCAAAGTCTACAATTTTCATTACCAATATAGGGTAACTTGAAACACTATAATCTATTCCATCAACTATTGGATGTTGTGCAAAATTTTCCCAAAGTTTAGATTATGGTTTGTATTCAATTTTGTAAGGTTGGATACTAAAATTAGGCATTGTATTTCCATTAAAGTTAGTTCAACTTAAAAAAAGAAGCAAATATTTTGGTTTTGGGGAAACATGAACTGGGCCCCAAAGAGTTAATTAGTGTGTAGTGTAGAGGGATTATTGATGTAGATCACCCACACTAATTTTCATCAAAGCATGTGCATGCTAAGTTCTGATCGGGTACTTGTTCTCAAGCAAGTGTGTGTTAGTCAACAGTTGCATGTAAATTTTCAAGTAGTGTAGGAAATTTCAAATAGTCTAGTCTACACTATATTGACGGAACGGTGTAGTGAAGCAATGTGTGAATATTTGTTCTGTGTTTGTGGAGGGATGACGGGGATTTAAGTGTGGACTTAACTAGGAGATAGTGGGTGGTGTTTATGAGGAGGAGGACGGGGACTTAACCGGTGAGGAGGAAGGCGACTCAACTTGGGGAGGAGGATGGGGACTTTACTCGGAAGAGGACGGAGATGCAACTAGGAAGTAGGATGGGGACTTAACTAGGGAGGAGGATGGGGTTTTTGGGGAGGAGGACGAAGACTTAACTGGAGACTGCCCATTCTCAGTTGGGGACACTGAGGGGTCCACTACACTAATGATGTTCGCAACACTATTTACGAACTTAAACTCTAAATGTCAATTACCCTACTAATGTAACAACATTAAATGTCAATTTAAATACTAATTGTCAATTTCTGTAACTTTTGCCCTTATTACATTTTAACATATTGACATTTAGTGTTGGTTATGTAACAATGTTATTTAGAGTCAATGGGTGAAGAGTAGCTCCGCATTTCCTGGTGAGGAGGGTTCTGAGTGTTAGACAAATTTTTGTCCCACAAGGCAGTAGGAGGTGCTGGTCCTTACTTGCAAGCCCACTTGTGTGTGTCAAAATTTGTTGAAAGGTGTGGTGAGTATTTACATGTGTTGGATGGGGCTTTTTTGAAATAGAATTAGATTGGATCTTGCAAAGAAGGTTGTTGGAATCTGGAGGTTATGATTTATGAGGTAGATCTGCTGCGGGCCCTGTGTTGGACTAGATCAATAGCAACGGATCCACAACCTTCACGGCAAGATCCAGATCCAGGTTCTAGATTTGAATAGGGTACGAATACTCACACACTCTACACTCGAACCATCCAAACCGGGTCACATTCAAACAAGAGATGTTGCGCAAGACCCGAGCCGCCCAAACAACTACAATCATATACTCTTTTCTTTCCTTACACTTGCTTACCAATTGCTTTTTATTCTTTCATTACAAGATGTCATCTTCCTAACAAACAGGTACACCACAAAGGCACAGCTAGGCATGTACATAGGAAACACTCGAATCACAAGGACAACGACATTCAACTCACAAAGAGGCCCAAGCCGAGGCAGTCAAAAAAACAATCAAGACACTGACGACTCCAAATCACAGGTATGATTCCTCTCTCCATTTCCCTCATCACATGCATAGTTCTAAAAAATGCCTATAATGTTAGATCCCCTGTCATAAGCATGCCACAAATCACACCACAAAGTAGGCACATTTATCTATTAGAACAACCACTGCAGGCAATACATAGACAGCCCCACAGGAATGCCGTAGACAACAACGACCCGAAGTTCCACAAAGAAGGCAGGGCAGCAGAAACCAGAGGCAAGACCACTCTTTCTCCTCACAGGCATGCATATGCAAGACATCAACAAACGCAGCAGAGAACATAACGCAAATACGCAAACAACATCGACGTGAAGACACATAAAGACGTGGTGACACAAAACGACAACATAGGCGACAATTCCAAAAACAAGACAGACAACATTGACGTGAAGAATCAGGACGACACAAATACAGCAATAATGACCACATGTCAAGTGTGTGTATACACGCAGACCCTTAGCAGAAACATGAGTATTGTAAACTCGGTCAAGACAGCCCGCAGGAGCCATACAGGCGATAGTGGTCACGGTTTGAAGCGCAAAGGCTTCACCGAAGCAAAGCCCTACAGTGGCTGCCCAGCGGAGGCTGCATTACAGTGGATGTCCCGGCCGACCTACAGAAGCGCAGCTCATAGCTCACCCACGGAAGCTCCAACCGTAGAAGACACAGCTCACAGATTCAACATAAGCAGAATCACCACGGACGTGACAGCCCGACTAGCCCACACGATACAGGTAAGTCCTCCTATACCAACCTCTTGGCTCTTTTTGTGCTTCTCTCCAATACCAAGATACTCTAACAACTGCAGAAGAAAAGCCGCCATAGTAGACACCAACTCGTCCCACCTGCAACATGAGCAAGATGTCAACGGGCCTAAAAATCCATGCAGCAAGACAAAGCGTAACCCTAACGCCGATACTTCTAGAAAAGACCAACGGAAGGCAACAGCAAGCACAGATCCAAAACGTAGCCATCACAACCACTAAGATCTAATCGAACGGCCAACACTCCCACACAACCCTAGCCGCCAGCAACAAGAAAGAAGGATGTATCCAACGTCAACAGAAGTATTCATCACATCTTAAGAGCACACAACAAGGTATATAACACTGCACCTTCTCTCGCAAAAATCCTCTTTCTCTCAGTTTGCGCATACTCCCTCTCCTACTGCACCATGTCCTCTCTGGGAGAACACACCTTCGATGTGGAGGGACTCCAACCACCTGCCGAGACGAGCAGACACAAAGACGGGCGCCAACAAAGGACGACGACATCATCCAACAAGCGGCCAGATCCAGGAGGACATTTTGATCATCTGCAATACGGCAGCAGAATCTGCACACAGTGGAGCACATCTTACTCCCTATTTTCTTTTCAATACAAAGCTTTGTTGTTTTTATTTGTTGTATCATCTAGCTTCTAGACCTAAGATAAGTTATGACGTCCGATCCTTCTGGAACTTGACACCAGTATTCCCACTTACGCATGTGATGCAAAAAACTGTATACGGCACCCACTGGCATACTAACTCAACTAATCCTGGAAATTCACAGGAAGAGTTCGAAAGCGAAGACAGGGCGAAAGCACCTAAGATCGAGATTGACCAACAATCACAAGACGAACAGTGCAAGTTTGCAAACCTGCATGCGAAGCCCAAGGTGCGTCGGCGCAGGATCCAAATCCTACGTCGAAGAAGACAACTGGCACACGATCAAAGTCGGCAGCGACCAATCTCGCAACAACACCCATTCGTAAGCAGCAGACAGTGCCTACTCTCGCGCCGACAATCACTCGAAAGCAGTCGGTACCGTGCAGACAGAGAGACCCGAGCAACCTGGACACGGGCGGACGCAAATCCAAACCAGCGACTATCCAAGCTCCATCTCCGTCGTAGCATCACAAGAAACCTGAGGGAGTCCCGCCAAGGAGGGAATCGAGGGAGAAATCAAGCCGGCAGTTGGAGTGAGCACCAAGGTAACAGCCGGCGAGAGAAACAAGAAAACAATCGGAGAGAGCACCGCCTATCAGACAGCAAACGGCAGGGAGCCGTAAACGTACACAACAGCGAAAGGAGGGACGCAGCCGAGCGGAGTACCACCAAGATCTGCAGAAGACACTCGAAGGGTGACGCCGCGCGCAAAGAGACGCAGCCGAAAGAAGCCGACAGGTCCTGCACCTAGAGGAAGCAAAGAGCCGGCTGGGTGTTGTGTACTCCCAGACGTACGCAGCAGGGTACAAACGGCAGGAAGATGCAAAGATCCGAAGCAGAAGAACGGAGTGCAACGGTCGCCTCAAGGACCCCAGCCGCCCCTCCTAAACCAAGAACAGAACTTCTCCCACAACCAGGTGGAAGGTGGACCCATCACCAAGGCGAAAGTAGACCATCAGTGGTTCCCTCTCTCCCACTGAACCATAGGTTCAAACTTAGTGGTACAGTACGGTAGCCCAAGCAAGTCAAGGACGAAGACCACAACACACAAGTTGTAACCAAACCACCAGGTCATACTACTTTCTCACCCCCATCACAATCTTATGTCATTTGGTGCCATTTGGTTTATTATGCAAACCTATGGACATCCAAACATTGCTTAATATCAAAAGAAACTTTTTCGGAGGTAGCCAATATTCTGGCACCTCTCATGTGTGTGGTCTTGTAAGGTCTAGTAGTTATCAACCTTCTAACCCACAAACCCTAGTATATAGGAGTCAAGTTTATGCTTTGCATGTTGATAGTAAGGATAATCTTCACTCCTTCTTGGCCACTTTAACATCAAAAAGCCTTCAACGCATGTTGTTGGGAGATGTTGAGTACAAGATGATAAGGAGAAAAACTGAAGTATTACTCTACATTCAAACTAGTAACACCTTTTGTTTTTATCTCTACAGCATGTCTCAGCCACAAGTGACCACCACACCTTCCAAGAGGCTGTTTGTTCAAGTGATTGAAGAGAATGTATGTCGTGAGGATGGAACCCATAACACCTTAGTTGTGTCTACAGCCACCGAGAAAAAGGGGAGGACAACAAGTTTGCCGTCTACCAAATACTGGCTAGGCTTCCAAACGATGAATACAATTGCTAGAAACAATGGGGGCCTAAAAATCCCTATTTCTACCATAGAAGAGTTAGAAAAAAACGGATTGAGCAAACAACAAGTCGATGAGAGTTTGGTGGCGATCCCTTCATTTCCTTTTGTCCCTCAAGAAGAATGGTCTTCTAAAAAGAATGATGGGAAAAGCGGCAATCATTTCAATCTCACCCAACTTCCAAGTGAAATTGAGGTAGATGAAAATGGTTATGCCCTAGACTACCAAGTGTCAATACACTTTGAATTGGGAAGTCAGCTTTGGTCTAAACATGTTGTGTTAGAAATGGTGAAAACAAGACTCAGTGAGATGGAAATTCCATCAGGGACAAGGATTGGGGAACCAATAGCCATTTTTTGCCATCACCAATCCGACAATTGGACTGGTGTGGTAAAATTGCACCTAAAAACCCGGATATTGATGCCAAAGGGCTGTTGCAAGGGCGGAAACCTTTCATCCTTACCCTAAATGAAGGAATTCCACACCAAGGAAAAGTATGCAAGTCATATGATTCCTTGGCTTTCTCACACCTCTTGTCGGTGAAAATTACCGGCCCAAATCTTGTAAACATAGAACCCTATGATTTACATGCGGAGATTGTCAAAGATAGCTTTGCTAGGGGTTATGATTTCGAAGTGACAGGGGTAGAAAAAAAGGGCTATTCTGAGTTTGCATGGGTCAAAACTCCCTCCCCGGAACAAGCTGCAAAAATTAAAGATTATAAAGTCTCATTTTGTAATGAGATCTTTGTACCTGTCTTTGCAACCCGGAAAATGGATGAGGATGAGATCGCAAAAAAGAATTGCCTAATTCTCATTGCCAAAAACCTTAACAAAACAAAAAATGAAAAAGAGCTTGAGGAAGGAATAAAATCCTTAATGGAGGAAGAGAATGTGGTGGACACATTCTTCAAGCTTGAACATGGCCGACATGTTGGAACTTGTAATATTGAATGCCTAAATGCCACGGTATACAAAAAATATGTTAGACAGAGTAAGAAACTCCATGGCAAGTATATCATGTTCACTCCCCACCCCAAAAGCTTGGATGGAAGCAACAAACCTAGCGCGGAAGAGCTAACAAGACTAGGATTTACGGATGTAAACGCAGCAGTAGCGAATGCGGTAATAGCCATGGTAAATGGCCCAAACAAAGGCAACGGTGTCACTTTACACCAACTTCGGAAAGAAATGAAAGCCATGAAAGGGGAAATTGTGGAAGAAGCAAGACAATACGCGGATATGATACAAACAAACACGATAAAGTCCCTAAGAGGGGAAATGTCGACCCTCCGATCGCAACTGATTGCAACCATCATGGCAGCGGAAACACAAGCATCAGAACGAGAGCAACGTGTCATTGAAAGCAAGATGGACACGTCAAACTAATAGCGTTAAACAACGCTACAATAATAAATAATAATATAGTATATATCTATACTATAAGAATACTAATCATCATAAACATTAAAAACATAAATATATTTACAAATAAAACCATAGTATATTTATATACTAATAAACAAATAAAAAACAACAACAACAACTACAACAACTACAACTACAGTAAACAACAACAACACTCCACACCCCTTCCTCTAGTAGCCATAAATATTACACATTGCAAACTATTAATCATACGTTGTGGAGACATAGAAACTAACCCCGGCCCAATGCCAAACATCTTCCTTAATCATCCAAAAATACACAAAAGATTATCAAAAATATACTTCATTCCGAATACTATAAAACTCCACCCCAAATATCAACACCTAGCATCTTCATTTGCCCCACTTCTAAAAAATAATCACATACTGCACCAAACCTACTCCACCCTCTATCCCAACATTTCCCGCTACATACATCAAAAAATCAACCACCCGTCCACACATATTTTATTCGCCATAATCACCACCCTCCACCCTTCAATAGAAGAATGCGACAATATCACCAGCCAACACTCTACCAACACAAACCTAACAAATTGGACAAATACATTACTAAACACTCTATCCTCTTTACATAATCCCCCCGAAAGACATATAGATACACTCCACCCATACACTAAATTCCTAGAGGAGAACCAACACCTCTTTGAACACAAAACCTCTCTGTACAATGATCTATATAACTTTATTCATAGCCAAACCCCACCCCCTTCTCCCGATGAACTACAACTAAAATTTCCCTACTTCCCACAGAATCTCATCCTTGAAGCTCTTCGATGCTTCGAACCAATTCATGCTTACACACACCCCACCCCAACACCCACCTTCACTCCCCCTCAACTTTGTAACTACGACAACATATGCTACAGAAACACATACATAATTACATGGAATGCCTCAACGCTAAACACTACTTTACCATGTATCCACAAACTAACCACCTGCACCAACACACCACCCGCCATAATCGCCATACAAGAAACTAAACTAACCGCTACTAAATCCACAAAATACATTCAAAAAACATTCCCCGATTACAAACTTATATTTAATAACACTCATTCTCTCACACGATGCATCCAACAAAGAAGGCCATATACACCGGCAAGAGGAGGTCTACTCATGCTCATACACCAAACATATGCCTTCCCCGGGAATATTACTAAAATCCCTACCCCGGCCAATATATCACCATACCTTCAAATTATTGAAATCAATAACCGACCCTTCCAACCATGGCTCATCCTTCATCTATACATGCCCTTGCATATAGAAGACTCCAGGCTTATTCCAGAGATCCAAAATTACATCACTTTACAAATAAATACACACACTAACCATACAATAATACTTTGCGGAGACTTTAACCGAGACATAGCCCTTATTGGAAGACAAAACGGAGGAGTTATCACCCCCCCATTTGGCATAGACTATCAATGGCAAAATTATACGGATGACCGAGAATTAAATTTAATCCCAACCGATACACAATATTCTTGTCAGGGTGGACTTGATTACACACACACTAGCCTAATTGATGGATTCTACATCAAAACACCTAACCATACCCGTTATACATCTACCACCAATACCACAACCAAATTAAATTCGGACCACTTCCCAGTCCAACTCGATATACCTCACAACACCCTCATAAGTAGACCTCTCACAACCATCAACTCAAATAACATTAAAATACTAAACCCCATCCCAAAAGAAAACCTTGACAACTTTAATACAATATTCTTCGAAAAAATCTCACTACAAATAGACTTCCTTACATATATCCTTTCTAACCAACAACACCTCACACATATACAATGGCAAGAAGCTTGCGCAGCTCTTGACAAACTTATTAACGAAATTTCTACTACACTAGAAAAGACTTGCTAAGCGCCCCCAATCCCACAACTAACACCTAGAACCTCAAAACAAGGGGGGTATCTCCCAAGAAAACTAGCCAAAAAGTGGAAACAACATCTTGCCACATACCACATTATTCGCAAAACAATTTATATTGCTAAAACCAACCAAAATTGGCAAACCCACCCCATACTCTCCGAACTACAAAACCTCCGATCTCCCCAAATCCCACAAGTACCACCACCCAACACCCCTCACGAAAACTGGCTTAAAGACATCGCAATCATTGCAAAAACCGCCAACAAAGAAGCTCGAAAAATTACTACAAAATATGCAAGAGAATGTGTCAAAAAAGCCATTTCTAAGTATCATCAATTATACAAAACTAGCCCAAAAAAGATTAATAGAAAAGTCTTTAAAAACAACACAAACCTACCACTAGACTGCATTTTAGACCAAAACAATAACATACTAACAAGCCCAGATGACATCGCAAACGAAATACATCTTCAGCAATCCATAAACAATAGATCAACAATCCCCCCATGCCACTTTCAACCACAACACACACCAACATGCACATGCGGAGTTAGACAATACCCGTGGCACGATTTAGACGGATTTACTATTGATAAAAGAGGCGAACCAACAACACCCCTCCACACATATTATAACAGAGACACATACAACATGTGCCTAAAAAATCTGGGAAACAACAAAGTCCCTGGCCCGGACCATATACCCAACTCAATTCTAAAAAATATGCCCCCAAGATTCCACGATCTTCTATCATTATTTTTCCTTCATTGTTACAAACAAAAATCCATTCCCGCATCTTGGAAAACAAGTCTAACAATCTTATTATACAAAAAAGGCAACCCATCCGTACTAACTAACCACCGACCTATTGCCTTAGCTAACACCATTTACAAATTATATACTAGTACACTTACATCCATGTTATCGGCCTACGGAGAAATACATCAAATATTACACGAAAGCCAAGAAGGGTTTAGAGCCGAGAGAAGTACCACACGGCAACTTCAAACCCTCATTGCCGCACTCAAAGATGCAAAATACACCAATAAAGACATTTATATACTCTATATTGACTTCAAAAACGCATTTGGTTCCATTGACCATCCTCGACTGCTAGCCGTTATGAGTGATCTTGGAACCCGGAAGACGCAGTCACACTAATTGGCAATATATACTCCCAATCTACCACTACATACGTGAAGAATTTTTTGGTAAAACACGCCCCATCCCCATCCAACGTGGTACCATCCAAGGCAACACATTGAGCCCATACCTCTTTATTATCTTTCTAGAACCTCTACTGAGATGGCTTCAAAGAGGTAATAATGGCTACACATTTGGAACCTCTAAAGTCACCGTAAATTCGGCCGCATATGCCGACGATCTAGCGGCCATCTCCGGTCGTCTTAAATCACTCCAAATTCAATTAGACAAAATAGACAAATTTTGTCTATGGACCGGGATGGAACTCGGGGTCCAAAAATGTGCCGTAACCGGATGCCCAAATAAATCCAAAATAAATCCGACCGCCTTCAAAGCCCTTATCTAAGCTACCAATATCCACTATCGTAACCAACCAATTCCGGTTCTCAACCAAAACCAACCTTACATATACCTTGGAATAAACCTAGTCCCATCTCTAAAATGGAAAATCCAAATTCACGCCACTACTACAAAACTTATTAAACAATGCAAGGAACTTACACTTTGTCCAGCCACACTGCAACAAAAAATAAAAATGATTGATACCGTCATACGTCCGGGTATCTCATATAGTTTCTATGCGGTCCCGTATTCCATGCCCGCCATAAACAAACTTGACAAAAAAATCATAGCCATACAAAAGAAAGTATGCGGACTCTCCAACTGTACGCCCAATGTCATAACACAACTCCCCCACGAACTATTCAGATTAGAAGCTTTTTCCCTCAAAAATGCCTACCTACGTTGCATTGGAGAACAACTCCAGAATGCACTTAACGATAAAGGCCGACTAGGACTAATTTACAGTGGACTCCTTCGGCACATCCTTGCCATTTATGGAGGAGCTCAATACCTCCAAAGACTTAAAAAATCTGATTGTCTTTGGTCTCCCATTACCCGCACACTTATTTTATTCAAAACAGAAGGTCAAACATATCTAAAAAGCACACTAGAAGATTTCCTACTAGGCCCCGCGCCGCTCGAACAAAATTGGGCAAATGAAATACACAACCTCCCTAGACTTGACCGACAATTATCCGCCAAACTCCTACAAAAACTTTTCTCTGCAAACATTACTGATCTAAAACAAATTACACTACCAAATGGAACACACCTTATGGACGACAAGAGCTACAAAACACTCTATGGTACTCCTCATAAATTAATAAAAAGTGCACTAAATATTGCTAAACAATTATTTTGTCACCCTCCATGTCTCCCTACATGCCCCAACCCTTGCACCACTCACGCCTCACCATACACACTTAAAGACTCATACATCATCAATCACAATGACAACCACCCCAACATCAACCCTCTAGCAATCCCTCCAAACCCGTCATATTCACGACTATATGCTCCTCCACCACATATATTAAAAAATCCTTCCATACACCCAATAAACAACATAACCGCGCACAAACATAGAAAACACATTGACTACAATAACATAAGCAAACAATATACGTCATACCTATGCCATTGGTCCCACAATAACAACACCTACGCCAAATGGCTCCCACAAAGAAATCTTTTCCCTTGGCACAACCCAAATATTTCCCTCCATAATACCGAAATCCTCACACAATACTACCTCAAAACTCAAAACAATTATTACCTAAATATCATACAATTACACCACCCTCAAGCACAACCTTGAGATAGAAGATTTGTCACGCCACCTCTTATTATCCCCCTTCTTAACTTCTTTACAACTGAATGCAACCCAGAAACGGACATCCTAGCACAAACAAATACAATCAAAATACAACAAGACAATGCCCACATATATGAAGGTAATGGTAGACATCTAATAACCATACCACTCCCTAGACTACAATGGCTATGGAACCAATATTATAATGCACTACAAACCCCCATTAACATTGAACCAATACCCAATCATTTGAAACCAAAATTGTTTGGCTATACCAAAGATATAACTACCGAATACCCAAAAATGACTCCTTTAAAAATGCACACTACACATTACCCGATCCTATCTTAGACTACCTTATTACATCTCTGAACATCACACATTCATACTTCTCATCCCCCGTTACATGCTCCACAAAAATCTCAAAATTTTACTCTCCATTGGAACGAGATAAGATTTTTGGTTCTCTTGGAAAAGCTTTTGATTATAAATGGAGTGGAATAGGCCTTGCACACCCTCACAACGAAGAAGAAACACAACAAGCAACACACTAGGCACGCCTAGCGGCAAGTAATGATCCCAACCACAATATCACCATTATTATTACTCCCGACACTCACTGGTACCACAACCCTAATCCACACTTAGGCCCATTCCCGGACTCTCACATCATAGTACTATTTGAAGCGGACTCTATGACATACAAAGAACCCACTATACCACCACAAGTACAAACACCCCGCCTTGAACCAGCAAACCTACGTATCCTATGTATACATCAACAAACTCGTGAAATATGTACTCTAGAAAACCTCACTCATCTCACTTCGATAGCTAAAAATCTAAACATTAATAAGGTATACACCGCCATTGCCTCTCCCACACCCATTCCAACCGGTGTAAACCGCAACAAAAAGTGGTCTAAAACCCCCCACACAAACATCTCCACATCACCAATTACCGAATTGAGCCTCCCCCTCTCCTACTACCAAACTAATACTGACCTTAAATTTGACCCCAACTTCAACTACTACACTGACGGCTCCTTCAAAGAACCAACCGAAGTAAGCCCGGGACATTGGCACCGTGAAAAAGCCGGTTATGGGATATACAACTCAACCAAACAAATTAAATTAGGCAAAAGACTACATGGACTCCAAAATATCCTAAGAGCCGAAATGATGGCTATACACAAAACCATTAAAATAATCACCACTCAATACCCAAACGAACCAGCTCACATTTTTACAGATTGCATAAATGTATTATATCTCCTTATTACACACATTAAACACCCTACTTTACACAACAGTCACCTGGATAAAACTATCCTTACATCCATGGTTGCAATGCTCCAAAACCGTACACAGATTACTACACTCCATAAAGTCCGAGCTCATGCTAATATCGACGGCAATGAACAAGACGACAAACTAGCAAAGGAAGGAAGGGAAAAAACCCACAAGAATGCCTAACACCCATACGAACATGCCCATGCCATCCTTTATTACTTTCACATATATGAATGGCCCTCTATGGGTGAAACTCCCGATAAAGGCCCCATACGATTCTTGGACAAATACCTCAAAAGACATGATCTTGTAAAAAAGTTAAAAACCTATAAAAACTTACAGAAAACTTCTCCAATATTGATAAATGGACTGGCAACCCAAACATTCATAATGTACTATCCAACAATTTTTGGAAAAACCCCATTGTAACGGATCCACAAATCACATGCCTAATCAAATTCCGCACCGGGCAATATATGGGCAACGCCCGCAAACAACTCTTCTTTGGAATAGAAAGATTCCCTACAATTACATGTTCAATTTGCAACACCACGGACCCGGACACATGGCTACATGTCTTACTCAAATGCCAAAACCCCCATATACACTCACTAATTGTTAAAAGACATAACAAAGCCGTATGGGCTATCCGTAAACTACTTATTTCATCAACCAAATCCCATTGCTTCACTCTCATGAATGCCGGAACCTTTAATGACAACCCACAAGAAAATACGGTCCCCCCTTGGTTATTACCATGCATATGTTGCACTCAAAGATGCCACTGTAATGCAAGATTCAAACCGGACCTGTTATGTGTTAGAGGACTTTCATACAAAGACCCCCCACCAAACCACATAGACCCTAGTCTCACCATTCAGTTTATTGAATTCACATATTGCAATGATAGATTCTCTCCGGACACTATTGCAAACAAAACAAACAAATACCAACCATTACTCAACCATATTCAAGCTCTAGGATGGAAAGTAGACCCCTACATTGTCATTACCGCGGGTGCTAGAGCCACCACCTTCATTCCCTCAATGACAACTCTTGAAGAAACATTTAAAATCCCCATCACTTCAATCAAAACCACCTTCTCAAATATTAACATTATTGCAATCCAACATGCTATGTCAATACTCCTGCATAAACGGAAACTTGAAAACAACCAACCCCTTCGTGACACATCGAATCCCCCTTCATAGACCTACACTTGTATTTTCACTGCACACGCCCTCCCTATCTTAGAGACTTTGGGGACCTTGGATCCCTTGATATTGGTCACTTGTTACTGGTACATAGTGTCCACCCTCGAAAGGGGGAAGTAGTTCCATACTACTAACCCATGCCCGGTGGGCATGGACTTTGTGGTGGAATGAACGGACACTTTATCCACGCCGGCCCCCTTCGGGGACTGGCGTTCTTCTTCTTCTGTAACAATGTCATATGCCACATTTCATTGCAAGTCACCCAAATCTCGCCACATGTCAAAAGCAAACCTTCCATGTTGGGCTGATTTTTTGAAGGTTGGATTTTCAAATGATGATTTCGGAGGCAATTTTTGTCGAATTTGAGAGTTTCTGGTGCCTATCTAAACTGATTTGAAAAGACGCTTCCAATGGCATCTTACCCATCTTCAAATTCGTCTTAAATAAAAAGTTATAGCAAATATTTTTGGGCAGATTTCTTGAGTTTTGGTTGAAAGTTTGAGGAGGCATATCTTTATCAATTTCACACCGATTCTATCGAGTGAGGTGACTTGCTTACTTTTTTTTCCAAGGAGATTCCATCCGTATACGGTACATCTTCTAGTTCGTTGTGATGCAAAAGTTATGAGCAATTTTGTTCGACTGATTTTTTGACATTAAACACTTAATCTAAACAAATTGACATTTAGTGAAAGTCAGGTCATAGGGGTAGTTACACTATGGGTGCCATAACACTAATGAACATCATTAGTGTAGTGTATGATGATAGATGAAGAATCTACAATCCGAAGGTGTAAGTCTTGGTACACTTAACCCCTAAAGGACCACGACCACTTTCGCTCTAAAACCAGTCCAAAACTGCCACTGCCAAAAAGAGACATGAAAATCACATCTTAAAGTGAACTTTGGATTTTCAACCGTAAGATCTTAAAAAAGACATCTATATAAACATGCCATAAAATTTTGGTTGCAATCCACCGCACAGATTGATAGATTTTAGTGTTTGAAGTCAAAACAATGGTTCAAGTTCTTCCCTGCGTTGAGTAGATCAGCAGACTTTGACTTCACTTTGTATCAAATTTTTGCATTGTACAAGGTCTAAATCCTATACCATTGTCTTAAGCATGATGTTATTTCCCAGCACACCAATTTTAGGAGGTAAAAAAGGGGTATAGCATATCCAAAACAAGTGTGCAAGGAGTGGAGGTTCAAAAATTGTCATTTCACGTTTCATTTTTTTGTGAACTACGTATGTATCCAAATGATAATCCAAACGGTCAATAAGAAGGTTTGCACCATATATTGTTTTTGAAAAAATAAAAAGTGAAAAATATGAAGATCTCTATGTTTTATGTAGAAAAGATGAAGTTTTTTTCCCCCGTTGCCCGACAATGTGTGAAAAAGTTTGACTTGGAATATAATGCCTTTTTACACTAAAGACAAGAATTTTTTTTGAAAATTTACAGAAAAGGAAATATTCTTTATGTGTGTGAAAAATCTCAATGTCAATAGAAACTTTTGTCAAAATTTTTGGAGGTGCCCGGTCTCCCCACTTTTGGCTTTAAGTGGTACTAACTTTCAAACCACAAATCCAAAAAATAAAATAAAAATATGTCCACGAAGCTCTTATCAGAGGCAATCTAGAATAAAAATTTCAGAGGAAAAAGATTTTTTTTCGAATTTTAGGAACCTGCCCAAAATCAGAAATCCTCCCGAAGGAGACTCTGGTTCTTTAGGGGTTAAAACACATTTTTTGTATACTGTACAGAGTAAAATGTGCCTGTCGTTTAAGGGTTAACTGTATCATTCAAAATACAAGGAGTAAGATTATTCTCTATGAAATAGTCACGAAAAAGAGCCTTCCATAGTGTGAAACTTTCGATCAAAGACGAGAGGAAACAGGAGTGAGATACAACACTGAAAAAGGGTACTGTGAAGAAAAGTGCAAGTTACTGATATTCCAGCCCCTGTGAGAGCAACATAACAAGAAAAGCCCTTTCTGAAGTGGAAAGAGTATTCCCCCCGGCAATACATTCCTCCTATCTCTCTCACTAATTACATTCCTCCTATCTCTCTCACTAATTACATTCCTCCTATCTCTCTCAAAGTGCTTCAAGGAACATTACATGAAGTCGTTACACACAGAGTATATTACGTACCCGATCCAAATCACACTCTTGACGATGGACGCTGCGACAGCAAACTTTGGAGCTCCTGGTGGTACTGCTGGACCTGCTGCCTCCGGCGCGGAAGCTGTGCCTTCCCAGAACCACTGACCGTCCTCGTTCAGCTTGACGAGAATCTCCTTAAACTTGACGACGTCGTCGGCAGAGAAGGCAGACTGAAGCGCCATGTTGTCGACCGTCCTGATCAGAACATACTCGCGGCAGGTGTCGTTGACGTTCACGACGAGCTTGCAGGTGCGGCCACGCTTTAACGCGGACACATGACGCGCGACGTTCCTCTCTCGAATCTTGAAGTCGAATCCTGTCGTATTTCTCACCTTCACCATGACCTTCACCATTCTGCGAAAACGAAATGACAAAACAATTTCGACACTCTCGTGAACCTATCCACTGGTGACGGATCGTCGATGGAGCGACGGCGTCAGCAGGAGCTCTAAGGAAAATGTTGCAATTGACGTTGAAGCAGGCTCATGTTTAGTCTTGTAGGCTTGAAGAAACGCATCTGATTAGAAAGTTGAGTTGGTCCCCAAATCTGATAACTAACCACGCTCTACGTAGACAATAGATTTCAAGCGCGGTTCTACGTTTTTCGGTTGACGGTTTTGGGGTGGACCGAAGGATGGTCTAGAAATGCGAAAAGCGTCCCATGTAAACGACACAGGATCGCTGCCACGTCAGAAATAACTGCCATGGTGTACCGGCTTCCTGACAAATGCTCCCACGTGATGATAAAACATTACATTCATCCAAGTTTTTGTGAAGGTGTTGCTAGCTTTGTGCATGTAGTACATGTACTGTAGATACCCTTCATAGAGTGTGTAACTTTTTCTCCAAACAAGAGTGACATGGAACTCAACGTAGTGTATTTTAGAAACTTCTAGGTTTAGTTCTAAATATGAATTTGAGTCATCAAAATGATATTTTTTGAAATTGAGTCCAACTAATGGAATGAAGTTTATCAAATCTTGTTTCCAATCCAAACTGAAAATTTGAAAAATACATAAAATTGAGTAAGTTATTGCAATTTGAACTTTAAGCCTATTACCATGGATGACCAATTTCCTAATTTGAGCTAAACACAGAAGTTTCATCTACACCACAAGTTTCAGCACAATAATGAACACCTTCAGTGAAATTATCATATTTTTTATGCAAAATTTATATGTGAATACAAGCCTGCTAGCTAGGTCCCGGATTCGAGGTCCTGTTACCTCGTTTGGCGGCGGTGCGCATCAGCAGTGCGTTCTTGAGTGGTGAGAGACGAAGTGGGGGCGAGCTGCGACACTACCTACCTCCCACGTCAGTCACGCATTACGTCGCGTGACGCGCTGCACTCTTCTGAAGTGGGCGCTCTTCTGCACTGTCGCCCGCGTCGTAGCCACCCCTCGCATTCTTCAGTATTCTTTTCTCCCTAGGCAGCCTGCCCCAAAACATACGCAACTGGGTATTTTTTACCAGGTATAATACGCCACTCCCAGCTCGCCTTCTGTTCTTTGCTTTCCCATCCTATTTACCATTTCATTCACCTATTGAATCATTATTCATTTACCTATTTCTTTACCTATTTTTACCTATTTATTTATCTATTTAATGAATGTTCTTTAGTTTTTCTTCAGAAAATCACAATAACTTGAATTTTCACAAAAAAATCTTGTGTTTTTTGTGACATGAACAAAACATGTGGTGTCATCTATGAAAAATGAAATAAAAATATTTCCGCTTATATTTGGTGAAGAATTAGAGCTCATATTAGAATGAAAATCGGGATTGATGCCACGGTCATAGCTCCGTCCTTTAAGGGTTAACACCTAAAGGCCCAAAAGTCCCCAAAAGGGCTGTTATAGTCTTCAAATGGGACTCTTGCGCCTTTAGGGGTTAACCCTTATCAAGGTTAACAAGGTCAGGAATGACCCTTAACGACGATGCCTTGCACGGGGTCATGAAAATTCTTACGACTTGATAGATTCCGCACAAAAGCATCTACATAGAGAGTACACTTCATCGTCAATTTTTTCACAGAAAGACTACACTTCATTGACAATTTTTTCACAGAAATCATTGTAGTTTGTTATTGCCTAAAACGACAGGAGATCAAGTTTTCTAGGATTCCGTGTTTGCTTCTAGGATCCTGTGTAAGTTTTATAGAATTTTGCTTAAGTTTTCTAGGATTCCGTTTGGGTTGTCCGTGAAGGTTGCTTTTAGGGATGTCTCTCAGGGTTGAATTTGAATGGATTCCTATATCAGTGTACTGCAACATTCACTATCGTTGTCTCCAAATTCACTGATATAGTGTAAGCACAATATATGATGACTTGAAAGTGCTATAACTTTTGATGGAGATATTTACTAAGAACACAACTATCTATACTACTCAAAGAAGGTGATCAATATTAACTCTTTAGCGCCAAGGTGGTCGTTTCTGGGCTGATGAAGGTGTATTTCCGGTTATACCTCCATGTGTGTAAGTAAGGTGCACTTTTTGGTCGCAACATGTCAGACACTAGTTCATACACATTTCTGGGTGCATTGGTCAGCTACAATGATTTCCGTGAAGTAGGATCATTAGCGAAATATATTTTGTGCGTAGATGCTGTTATGCATGATCTATTACACTCATGGATTCTCCCAAGCCTTCTGAAGCTCATTGGTGCTGAAGAGTCAACCCTTTGAGGCCTATGAGGCCATGGAAGGATCAATTTTGGTGCTCCTAATGTTGCAATTTTCCCCATGATTGGCCATTGTCGTTGCAATCTTCAAAACACACATCAAGCTTTGTGAGAGTTTTGCAACACGTATCTTTGATCTCCAATCGATGTAGACATTGGCAAACTACAACAATTTCCATGAAGTAGGATCGTGATGTATCCAATGTGTAGATCATAATTTGCATACTCTAGTATAATCATAGATTCCAAGGCCTTGTGGTCCACTTTGGCATTAAAGGATTCACATAGTTGGTAAAAATCAAGTCATCAAGAGTAAAAACTTATAGCATGTATAGATCATATAGTGTGGATACACTAAACATCATAGTTAGTGTGTTAGTGGCGGTTGCGCAAACAATGAACATTATTTGTACACGTAATAATATTATAACAAAACTTTGGACATACCAAATCCTCAAGACAATATATGATGTTTTATTACTTGTATGTGTTAGGGAATGTGGAGAGAGTGAAATAATACTACTAGTCTACAAATGACTGTACTATCTGAGACATACTAGTTTTCCTGAAAGTGAAAAGGGGTGATAACAAGGCCAAGGGCCTTCGTAATAGGGAGCCTTTGCAACTTCCTTTTTCAATAAAAAATCGTTTGCATCAAAATATGGAACTAGTGGAACTAAAATTATAATTTGATTAATTAGTTCCTAGGATCTATGGTGTCATTCTCTCAAATACCAACGCACCAAAGCCGCTCATAAAATGAATCAATGGATTTACATTCAAGAGAGAGATCCACAGCCTGCCATGGATTCACCTGTATAATTTCTAGCTTTGAAGCACATGCTCTACAATAAAGAGACAACTTTACCTTCTAACAACTAGATAACTTCATCTAGATTCAACTCACAAATCCTGCTTAGACGATAATGGGAAAACCAGGCTCAACATGGAAGTATGCCATACCTTTACAATAGAAATCGTTGACCTGCCGAAGGATCTTTCACAGCACGTTTCTCTGAAGAAGCTTTGGTCAAGTTGCTGATTGTTGGTTACACTCCTGCACTTCATGCAAGACAATGCCGGGTAGTATATTCCGTGAGCTGAGCTCCAGCGCCAGACGATGATTGTCTACATCATGCACCTTCAGCGTCACCTGTAAAATTTGAACGATTCAGGGTGTTAGAGCAAGTTTTTTTTACAACGAGAACCAGTCTAATTACGAACAAAGTTGAGAACAGGATCAGCGAAGTAGGGAGCAATATTGATAACCTTTTCTGACGGTAGAAGTTTCGCCTGGTTGACATCGTGTGACCATGTACCGGAGTGTACCGAAATTCGTGCAGATGAAGACAACAGTAATGCTTCGTGGTGTTGAGTTCCTTCAATATGCCCTGGATGTCTTGGTATTCTGTCTGCTCTCGCACATGATACCTTGCAGAGCACGTGTTAGTATTCACCATCACCGTCGTCTATCATGTGTGCAGGTCACTGGTTATCTTTCTGGAAATGGGATACCTTGGGAAGAGGTAAATGAAGGCTGCTTGACCATCAAGATGATAGATGTTCGCGACAAGGAATTGGAGATGAGTGATGAAGAACAATTCTGATGCTGGTGATGGGCTTCTTTTTTAAAATTGTGAGGGCTTTGGTTTACTTATGATGTTACGATAAATACGATAAATAGAGTGTATCTATAGCATTGCTCCTTCTCCTTAAACTCCCCGTCTTAGGAATAGCAATAATGTCATTGCTTGCATGGGTGATACGAGATGTCTCCTAAGAATGTTCATTGTTGTTTGTACCTGCGTTTGGATTTAGAGCAATCGCAGTAGGCTTCGATTACAACCGTCAAGGCCTTAGAGAAACTTTGAGATGGCTCTTTTTAGTTTCGTGATTTCTATTGTGAAATGAACCTCTGTAAAATTTTACATAATATATGCGATTATAGAGAATGCTGCTATCCTCATTGGCCCTAAACAGTTGCCATTGAAACAGTTGCGATTTTTAATAAAAAAATTATGCGGTGAGCACATTAGGCAACTTCAACTTCATGGCATTGTATTGTGATTGTTGATGTCTCTTCACATACAGAAACTCCGTTTCAATTTTTACAAGATTGGAACATTTTTGTATACAATCAAGTAAACAAGGATACAGAAGTATACTTCATCAACAATCAATATTTTCTTCACATATGATATGCCAATGCATAGCTGCATATGGGAACCTCTTTTATTCAAGGTACAAATATTCTTGCAAGAATCTATTGATGGATAAAGTAGTATACCCTCCGAAGTCTACAATTTTCATTACCAATATAGGGTAACTTGAAACACTATAATCTATTCCATCAACTGTTGGATGTTGTGCAAAATTTTCCCAAAGTTCAGATTATGGTTTGTATCCAATTTTGTAAGGTTGGATACTAAATTAGGCATTGTGTTTCCATCAAAGTTAGTTCAACAAAAGAAAATGAGCAAATATCTTGGTTTCGGAGAAACATGAACTGGGCCCCAAAGGGTTAATTAGTGTGGTAGTCTTCCCATGGTGAAGCTACACTGAACTTTGAATATAGTGAAGGGGGATTATTGATGTAGATCACTCACACTAATTTTCATCAAAGCATGTGCATGCTAAGTTGTGATCGGGTATTTGTTCTCAAGCAAGTGTGTGTTAGTTAACAATTGCATGTAAATTTTCAATTAGTGTAGGAAATTTCAAATAGTCTAATCTACACTATATTGACGGAACGGTGTAGTGAAGCCATGTGTGAATATTTGGTCTCTATATGTGGAGGGACCACGGGGACTAAATTGCGGACTTAACTAGGAGATAGTGGGTGGTGTTTATGAGGAGGAGGACGGGGACTTAACTGGTGAGGAGGAGGGCGACTCAACTTGGGGAGGAGGACGGAGATGCAACTAGGAAGTAGGATGGGGATTTAACTAGGGAGGAGGATGGGGTTTTTGGGGAGGAGGGCGACTCAACTTGGGGAGGAGGACGGAGATGCAACTAGGAAGTAGGATGGGGATTTAACTAGGGAGGAGGATGGGGTTTTTGGGGAGGAGGACGGAGACTTAACTGGAGACTGCCCATTCTCAGTTGGGGACATTGAGGGGTCCACTACACTAATGATGTTCATTAGTGTTCGCAACACTATTTACGATCTTAAACTGTAAATGTCAATTAGCCTACTAATGTAACAACACTAATTGTCAATTTCTGTAACTTTTTCCCTTATTACATTTTAACATATTGACATTTAGTGTTGGTTATGTAACAATGTCATATGCCACATTTCATTGCAAGTCACCCAAATCTCGCCACATGTCAAAAGCAAACCTTCCATGTTGGGCTGATTTTTTGAAGGTTGGATTTTCAAATGATGATTTCGGAGGCAATTTTTGTCGAATTTGAGAGTTTCTGGTGCCTATCTAAACTGATTTGAAAAGACGCTTCCAATGGCACCTTACCCATCTTCAAATTCGTCTTAAATAAAAAGTTATAGCAAATATTTTTGGGCAGATTTCTTGAGTTTTGGTTGAAAGTTTGAGGAGGCATATCTTTATCAATTTCGCACCGATTCTATCGAGTGAGGTGACTTGCGTACTTTTTTTTCCAAGGAGATTTCATCTGTATACCGTACATCTTCTAGTTCGTTGTGATGCAAAAGTTATGAGCAATTTTGTTAGGCTGGTTTTTTGACATTAAACACTAAATGTAAACAAATTGACATTTAGTGAAAGTCAGGTCATAGGGGTAGTTACACTATTGGTGCCATAACACTAATGAACATCATTAGTGTAGTGTAAGATGTTAGTTGAAGAATCTACAATCCGAAGGTATAAGTCTTGCTACACTTAAAACACATTTTTTGAATACTGAATAGACTAAAATATGAGCCTGTCGTTGAAGGGTTAACTGTAACATTCCAAGTACAAGGGAGTAAGATTCTTCTCTTCGAAATAGTCACGAAACAGAGCCTTCCATGATAGTGTGAAACTTTCCATCAAAGACGAGAGGAAACAGGAGTGAGATACAACACTGAAATAGGGTACTATGAAGAAAAGTTCAAGTTACTGATATTCCAGCCCCTGTGCGAGCAACATTACAAGAAAAGCCTTTTCTGAAGTGAAAAGAGTATTCCCCCTGGCAATATATTCCCCCTATCTCTCGCACTGAAGTGCTTCAAGGAACATTACGTGAAGTCGTTACACACAGAGTATACTACGTACCCGATCCAAATCACACTCTTGGCGATGGACGCTGCGACAGCTGCAAACTTTGGAGCTCCTGGTGGTACTACTGGAGCTGCTGCCTCCGGCGCGGAAGCTGTGCCTTCCCAGAACCACTGATCGCCCTCGTTCTTGATGAGAATCTCCTTAAACTTGACGACGTCGTTGGCGGAGAATGCAGGGTGCAGCGCCATGTTGTCGACCGTCCTGATCAGAGCATACTCGCGGTAGGTGTCGTTGACGTTCACGACGAGCTTGCAGGTGCGGCCACGCTTTAACGCGGACACATGACGCGCGACGTTCCTCTCTCGAATCTTGAAGTCGAATCCTGTCGTGTTTGTCACCTTCACCATGACCTTCACCATTCTGCGAAAACGAAATGACAAAACAATTTCGACACTGTCGTGAACCTATCCACTGGCAACGGATCGTCGATGGAGCGACGGCTTCAGCAGGAGCTCTGAGGAAAACGATGAAAGTGAGGTTGAAGCAGGCTCATGTTCAGTCTTGTAGGCTTGATTGAGACGGCCAAATGACTCAAAGCGGGATTGCGAAAGTGGCAAATCGGGACTGCGAAAGTGCCAACTTGGTCCCCAAAACTGACAACTAATACACTCTACGTTTTTCATAGTAGGCGATAGATTTCAAAGTACAAGATCTACGTTCGCGAAGATAAAACGGTTTTGGGGTTGACAGAGGTAAAGGATTGGCCCTACGTGTCCCGAGAAAGTCAGAAATGACTCTTAACCCTTAAACGTCGGGGCGCATGATTCTGCTGTACAGATTCTTTACGCTAAAACGTCAGGGCTAATCGTTCTGTTTAGACTTCCTGACACATGCTCCCACGTGATGATAAAACATTACTTTCATCCAAGTTTTTGTGAAGGTGTTGTCGATGCATGCATGTACTACATGCACTGTAGATACCCTTCATAGAGTGTGTAACTTTTTCTCTAAACAAGAAAATGTTTGGGACATGGAACTCAACGTAGTGTATTTTAGAAACATCTAGCTTTAGCTCTAAATCTGAATTTGAGTAATCTAAATGATATTTTTTGAAATTGAGTCCAACTAATGTAATGAAGTTTATCAAATCTAGTTTCCGATCCAAATTGAAAATTTGAAAAATACATAAAATTGAGTAAGTTATTGCAATTTGAACTTTAAACCTATTACCATGGATGACCAATTTTCTAATTTTAGCTACTCACGGAAGTTTCATCTACACCACAAGTTTCAGCACCATTATGTACACCTTCAGTGAAACTATCATATTCTTTATGCAAAATTTATATGTGAATACAAGCCTGCTAGCTAGGTCCCGGATTCGAGGTCGTGTTACCTCGTCCGGCGGCGGTGTGCATCAGCAGTGCGTTCTTGAGTGATGAGAGACAAAGTGGGGGCGAGCGGCGACGCCACTTGCCTACCACGTCAGTCTCGCATTCCGTCGCACGATGCGCTGTGCTCTTCTGCAGTGGTAACGAGGCGATGATGCCCGTGTCGAAGCCACCCCTCGCATTCTTCAGTATTCTTTTCTCCCGAGGTAGCCTGCCCGAAAACATACGCAACTGGGTATTTTTTACCAGGTATTGTACGCCACTCCCAGCTCGCCTTCCGTTCTCTGCTTTCCCATCCTATTTACCATTTCTTCGAATAATTATTCATTTAACTATTTATTTACGTATTTTTACCTACTTATTTGTCTATTTAATGAATGTTCTTTAGTTTTTCTTCAGAAAATCACAATAACTTGAATTTTTACAAAAAAATCTTGTGTTTTTTGTGACACGAACAAAACATGTGGTGTCATCTATGAAAAATGAAATAAAAATATTTCCGCTTATATTTGGTGAAGAATTAGAGCTCATATTAGAATGAAAATCGGGATTGATGCCACGGTCATAGCTCCGTCCTTTAAGGGTTAACACCTAAAGGCCCAAAAGACCCCCAAGGGGACTGTTATAGTCTTCAAATGGGACTCTTGCGCCTTTAGGGGTTAACCCTTATCAATGTTAACAAGGTCAGAAATGACCCTTAACGACAACGCCTTGCACGGGGCCATGAAAATTCTTATGACTTGATAGATTCTGCACAAAAGCATCTACACATAGAGTACACTTCACCGTCAATTTTTTCATAGAAAGAGTACATTTCATTGTCAAAATTTCACAGAAATCATTGTAGTTTGTTATTGCCTAAACCGACGGGAGATCAGGTTTTCTAGGATTCCATGTTTGCTTCTAGGATTCCGTGTAAGTTTTCTAGGATTTCGTTTAAGTTTTCTAGGATTCCATGTAGATTGTCCGTGAAGGTTGCTGCTAGGGATGTCTCTCAGGGTTGAATTTGAATGGATTCCTATATCAGTGTAGTGCAGCATTCACTATCGTCGTCCCCAAATTCACTGATATAGTATAACCACAATATATGATTTGAAAGTGCTATAACTTTTAATGGAGATATTTACTAAGAGCACAACTATCTATACTACTGAAAGAAGGTGATCAATATTAACTCTTTAGCGCCAAGGTGGTCATTTTTGGGCTGATTAAGGTGTATTTCCGGTTATACCTCCATGTGTGTAAGTAAGGTGCACTTTTTGGTCGCAACATGTCAGACACTAGTTCATACACATTTCTTTGTGCATTGGTGAGCTACAATGATTTCCGTGAAGTAGGATCATTAGCGAAATATATTTTGTGCGTAGATGCTGTTATGCATGATCTATTACACTCATGGATTCTCCCAAGCCTCCTGAAGCTCATTGGTGCTGAAGAGTCAACCCTTTGAGGCCTATGAGGCCATGGAAGGATCAATTTTGGTGCTCCTAATGTTGCAATTTTCCCCATGATTGGCCATTGTCGTTGCAATCTTCAAAACACACATCAAGCTTTGTGAGAGTTTTGCAACACGTATCTTTGATCTCCAATCGATGTAGACATTGGCAAACTACAACAATTTCCATGAAGTAGGATCGTGATGTATCCAATGTGTAGATCATAATTTGCATACTCTATTATAATCATAGATTCCAAGGCCTTGTGGTCCACTTTGGCATTAAAGGATTCACATAGTTGGTAAAAATCAACTCATCAAGAGTAAAAACTTGTAGCATGTATAGATCATATAGTGTGGATACACTAAACATCATAGTTAGTGTGTTAGTGGCGGTTGCGCAAACAATGAACATTATTTGTACACGTAATAATATTATAACAAAACTTTGGACATACCAAATCCTCAAGACAATATATGATGTTTTATTACTTGTATGTGTTAGGGAATGTGGAGAGAGTGAAATAATATTACTAGTCTACAAATGACTACTATCTGAGACATACTAGTTTTCCTGAAAGTGAAAAGGGGTGATAACATGGCCAAGGGCCTTCGTAATAGGGAGCCTTGAACCTTTCTTTTCAATAAAAATCGTTTGCATCAAAATATGGAACTAGTGGAATTAAAATTATAATTTGATTAATTAGTTCCTAGGATCTATGGTGTCATTCTCTCAAATTCCAACGCACCAAAGCCGCTCATAAAATGAATCAATGGATTTACATTCAAGAGAGAGATCCACAGCCTGCCATGGATTCACTTGTATAATCTCTAGCTTTGAAGCACATGCTCTACAATAAAGAGACAACTTTACCTTCTAACAACTAGATAACTTCATCTAGATTCAACTCCCAAATCCTGCTTAGACAGTAATGGGAAAACCAGGCTCAACATGGAAGTATGCCATACCTTCACAACAGAAAACGTTGATCTGCCGGAGGAACTTTCACAGCACGTTTCTCTGAAGAAGCTTTGGTCAAGTTGCTGATTGTTGGCTACACTCCTGCACTTCATGCAAGACCAATGGTCACACTGACTAGGTTTAGGACCATGTACCGGAGTACTGAAGAAGCTTTGGTCAAGTTGCTGATTGTTGACCATGTACCGGAGTGTACCGAAATTCGTGCAGATGAAGACAACAGTAATGCTTCGTGGTGTTGAGTTCCTTCAATATGGCCTGGATGTCTTGGTATTCTGTCTGCTCTCGCCCATGATACCTTGCAGAGCACGTGTTAGTGTTCACCATCACCGTCTTCCATCATGTGTGCAGGTCACTGGTTATCTTTCTGGAAATGGGATACCTTGGGAAGAGGTAAATGAAGGCTGCTTGACCATCAAGATGATAGATGTTCGCGACAAGGAATTGGAGATGAGTGATGGAGAACAATTCTGATGCTGGTGATGGGCATCGAGTTGGTGGTGGTGGGCTTTGATTTTTATTGTGAGGGCTTTGGTTTACTTATGAATGTTACGATAAATAGAGAGTATCTACAGCATTGCTCCTTCTCCTTAAAACTCCCCGTCTTAGGAATAGCAATATTGTCATTGCAGTTGCATATGGGTAATACGAGATGTCTCCTAAGAATGTTCATTGTTGTTAGTAGCTGTGTTTGGATTTGGAGCAATCGCACTAGGCTTCGATTACAACCATTGGTCAAGGCCTTGGAGAAACTTTGAGATGGGTCTATTTAGTTTCGTGATTTCTATTGTGAAATGAACCTCTGTAAAATTTTACATAATATATGTGATTATAATGAATGCTGCTATCCTCATTGGCCCTAAACAGTTGCCATTTAAACAGTTTTAATTTCATTTAATAAAAGAATTATGCGGTGAGCACATGAGGCAACTTCAACTTCATTGATTGGTGATGTCTCTCTTCACATATAAAACCCCGTTTCAATTTTTGCAAGATTGGAACATTTTTGTATACAATCAAGTAAAGTAGTACAAAAGTAAACTTCATCAATAATCAATGTTTTCTTCACATATGATGTGTCAATGCATAGCTGAATCTGGGAACCTCTTTTATGCAAAGTATAAATATTCTTTCAAGAATCTATTGATGGATAAAGTAGTATACCCTCCAAAGTCTACAATTTTCATTACCAATATAGGGTAACTTGAATCACTATAATCTATTCCATCAACTGTTGGATGTTGTGCAAAATTTTTCCAAAGTTCAGGTTATGGTTTGTGTTTAATTTCGTAAGGTTGGATATTAAAATTAGGCATTGTATTTCCATCAAAGTTAGTTCAACAAAAAAAATCAGCAAATATCTTGGTTTCGAAGAAACATGAACTGGGACCCAAAGGTTAATTAGTGTGGTAGTCTTCCCATGGTGAAGCTAGTGAAGCAATGTGTGAATATGTGGTCTCTGTATGTGGAGGGACCACAGGGACTAAACTGTGGACTTAGATGGGGACTCAATTGGAGAGGAGGACGGGGACTCAACCCGGGAGGAGGACGGGAACTCAACTTGGGGAGGAGGATGGGGACTTAAGAGGGTAGGAGGACGGGGATGCAACTAGGGAGTAGGATGGGGACTGAACTTGGGAGGAGGATGGGGATTTATGGGGAGGAGGACCCGGACTTAACCGAAGACTGCCCATTCTCAGTTGGGGACATTGAGGGGTCCACTAGTATAAGATGTTAGTTGAAGAATCTACAATCTGAAGGTATAAGTCTTGCTACACTTAAAACACATTTTTTGTATTCTGAAAAGACTAAAATATGTGCCTGTCGTTTAAGGGTTAACTGTAACATTCTAAATACAAGGGAGTAAGATTATTCTCTTTGAAATAGTCACGAAAAAGAGCCTTCCATAGTGTGAAACTTTCGATCAAAGACGAGAGGAAACAGGAGTGAGATACAACACTGAAAAAGGGTACTGTGAAGAAAAGTGCAAGTTACTGATATTCCAGCCCCTGTGAGAGCAACATAACAAGAAAAGCCCTTTCTGAAGTGAAAAGAGTACGTATTCCCCCTGGCAATACATTCCTCCTGGCAATACATTCCTCTTATCTCTCTCACTGAAGTAATTCAAGGAACATTACGTTAAGTCGTTACACATAGAGTATATTACGTACCCGATCCAAATCACACTCTTGGCGATGGACGCTGCGACAGCAAACTTTGGAGCTCCTGGTGGTACTACTGGACCTGCTGCCTCCGGCGCGGAAGCTGTGCCTTCCCAGAAGCACTGACCGCCCTCGTTCTTGATGAGAATCTCCTTAAACTTGACGACGTCGTCGACAGAGAAGGCGGGCTGCAGCGCCATGTTGTCGACCGTCCTGATCAGAGCATACTCGCGGCAGGTGTCGTTCACGTTCACGACGAGCTTGCAGGTGCGGCCACGCTTTAACGCGGACACATGACGCGCGACGTTCCTCTCTCGAATCTTGAAGTCGAATCCTGTCGTGTTTCTCAGCTTCACCATGACCTTCACCATTCTGCGAAAACGAAATGACAAAACAATTTCGACACTCTCGTGAACCTATCCACTGGCAACGGATCGTCGATGGAGCGACGGCTTCAGCAGGAGCTCTCAGGAAAACGATGAAACTGACGTTGAAGCAGGCTCATGTTCAGTCTTGTACTAGATTGAGACGGCCAATGGCTCACGGTGCGAAAGTGCCAACTTGGTCCCCAAAGCTGACAACTACCCACGCTCTACGTATGCAATAGATTTCAAGCGCGGTTCGTCCTCAGCTAATTGTGACGGTTTTGGGGTTGACCGAGGTCAAGTATGATTTAGAAAAAGCGAAACAGTTTCCCCCAAAACTGACAACTAACCACGCTCTACGTAGGCAATAGATTTCAAGCGCTGAACCTTGAACCTTAAACCCTAACCCTAGTACTGATTAGCGAAGTATGTAGACTCTCCATCTCTGTTCCTGCAAGATGATCAAACCTAAACCCGAAACCTGATCAGTTGAACCTGCTTCTGAATTAATTTTTAAAAAGGGAATAGGGTATAGGGTAAAAAGAAAGTGGGTATAGGTTAGAGGGTATGGGCTCCAATTATAACTTGAATCATTTGGACCAATGGTGTAAACCTGAACCCTAAAACCCTAGACCCTGAACCCTACACATTTGGCAATCAGCGTGGTCAACGTTGATGTCAATTTTAGTGTTGTACAAATGGCGCTGTTTCTGACACTCTACAATGTCTACATTCGACACTTTTGGACACTTCGCCACAACTGAATCAAATTTAGAGTCATGAAGTTTGTGCTCCTCAAGGCAATATTAGTCACCGACTCATTGCCTCAGGTCTATACGTATATTTGGAGTCTCTCGGCACTGGATTACATCGATTCACTATTCACCTTCAGTATTCACCGGACGATTTGCTGCTTGCCTTCTCGGTCTAGAAAAAGCGAAACAGCGTCCTGAGAAAGCGACACAGGATGACCTATAAGAGCATCTCCACTCGGGGGCCTGGAAACCGGTTTAGGATGGCCGCTAAATTTCTTGGGATGCGGGCCCGGAGTGTCGTAGTTGGTGCATGATTGCACCGCAAAACTGAAAATTTTCCTGTAAAGTAACGACTAAAGTAACTTGACCAAATTGGACACGGCCCATTGCCACAAGCATAGAGAACGTCCCACGTGTAAGATCTTCATTCAGGGTCGAGCCCGGTGAATTTTTCGAGGCAGCTACCATCTCTTCCAAATATGGCGTTGCTTTTTCGAAATCCGCCAAAATAAACCGGGGTCAACATTTCCCCGGGACCGCGGTGGAGGGGCCATGCCACCCGCACCCCCCAAATCGGGCAGGCCTGCCGGGATAAGGGCCCGCGGTGGAGCTGCTCTAACCACCCCAGAACCGAGAAGCTAAAGTGACTAAAACCACCACAGACCCACCCCATTTCCGAAATTTTAGGAAGTCATTTATGATTGTGGTGTCAGTTCATGATTGGTTCAAAGCTGCCGGTTTTTAGTCAATGCAGAAGTGGTTATTAGTACCACTTAGTGTGGAAATAGAGAGTTGTGTATGTCGAGGAATGGGTTACCGCTTACTATCCACTTTGAAAATTTGTAGCAATTTCAATATGAAGAAATAAATGGTCACGACAATTGCAATATTCATGAAATCCTATTTTGAATTCCCAAAAAATGTCTAACCACGTATACAAACGCTATAAATAGGCCAGCAAGCTTAAGTTGGTGGTTATAGGTCATCCAACCTTACCACGTCGTCGTTAAAGGAATGACTCTTAACCCTTAAATGTCGAGGCGCATTGTACTGTACAGACTTCCTGACAAATGCTCACACGTGATGATAAAACATTACTTTCATCCAAGTTTTTGTGAAGGTGTTGTCTATGTGTGCATGTACAAAGGTAAGCCTCCCCATAACCAACAAAAACCCATAGCCAACGCCTATAAAATTGGGGTATATCCAACCCTCTTCCATCCCATTACCACCAACTCAGCTCCAAATGGAGGTTTGCTATTAGTCAAGATCCTTACTTTTGGTCGTTGGTTATGGGGGGTACCTACTGTTGGCCACCCACTAAACATGGTTGCACATTTTGAAAATTCATAACTAATTCAGTTTTCATTGAAAAAATATGAAATCACTTGGGTTGGAATTGTAATTCTATTGGCTATCACTGAAAAATAATAGTCTAATTATCTCCTCTCTCCATTTATGCACATCCCTTAACTTGTCGGTTTTAGGGGGGCTTACCTTACATGTACTATAGATACCCTTCATAGAGTGTAACTTTTTCTCCAAACAAGAAAATGTTTGTGACATGGAACTCAACGTAGTGTATTTTAGAAACATCTAGCTTTAGCTCTAAATCTGAATTTGAGTCATCAACATGATGTTTTTTGAAATTGAGTCCAACTAACTTGTAATGAATTTTATCAAATCTAGTTTTCAATCCAAATTGAAAATTTGAAAAATACATAAAATTGAGTAAGTTATTGCAATTTGAACTCTCAGCCTATTACCATGGATGACCAATTTTATAATTTTAGCTAAACACGGAAGTTTCATCTACACCACAAGTTTCAGCACAATAATGTACGCCTTCAGTGAAATTATCATATTTTTTATGCAAAATTTATATATGATACTAGCTGCTAGCTAGGTCCTGGATTCGAGGTTCTGTTACCTCGTCCGGCGGCGGTGCGCATCAGTAGTGGTAAGAGACGAAGTGGAGGCGAGCGGCGACGCTACCTGCCTACCACGTCAGTCTTGCATTCCGTTGCGCGACCCGCTGCGCTCTTCTGCAGTGGCGACGAGGCGATGATGCCCGCGTTGTAGCCACCCCTCGCATTCTTTAGTATTCTTTTCTCTCCGGGCAGCCTGCCCGAAAACATACGCAACTGGGTATTTTTTACCAAGTATTGTACGCCACTCCCAGCTCGCCTTCCGTTCTCTGCTTTCTTACCATTTCATTCACCTATTGAATAATTATTCATTTACCTATTTATTTACCTATTTATACCTACTTATTTATCTATTTAATGAATGTTCTTCAATTTTTCTTCAGAAAATCACAATAACTTGAATTTTCACAAAAAATATCTTGTGTTTTTTGTGACATGAATAGAACATGTGGTGTCATCTCTGAAAAATGAAATAAAATTATTTCCGCTTATATTTGGTGAAGAATTAGAGCTCACATTAGAATGAAAATCGGGATTGATGCCACGGTCATAGCTCCGTCCTTTAAGGGTTAACACCTACAGGTCCAAAAGTCCCCCAAGGGGACTATTATAGTCTTCAAATGGGACTCTTGCCCCTTTAGGGGTTAACCCTTATCAAGGTTAACAAGGTCAGAAATGACCCTTAATGACGACGCCTTGCACGGGGCCATGAAAATTCTTACGACTTGATAGATTTTGCACAAAAACATCTACACAGAGAATACACTTCACCGTCAATTTTTTCACAGAAAAAGTACACTTCATTGTCAAATTTTTCACAGAAATCATTGTAGTTTGTTATTGCCTAAACCGACGGGAGATCAGGTTTTCTAGGATTCCGTGTTTGCATCTGGGATTCCGTGTAAGTTTTCTAGGATTTCGTTTAAGTTTTCTAGGATTCCGTGTGGGTTGTCCGTGAAGGTTGCTTCTAGGGATGTCTCTCAGGGTTGAATTTGAATGGATTCCTATATGAGTGTAGTGCAGCATTCACTATCATCGTCCTCAAATTCACTGATATAGTGTAACCACAATACATGATTTGAAAGTGATATAACTTTTGATGGAGATATTTACTAAGAGCACAACTATCTATACTACTCATAGAAGGTGATCAATATTAACTCTTTAGCGCCAAGGTGGTCGTTTTTGGGCTGATTAAGGTGTATTTCCGGTTATACCTCCATGTGTATAAGTAAGGTGCACTTTTTGGTCGCAACATGTCTAACATTAGTTCATATACATTTCTGGGTGCATTGGTGAGCTACAATGATTTCCGTGAAGTAGGATCATTAGTGAAATATATTCTGTGCGTAGATGCTGTTATGCATGATCTATTACACTCATGGATTCTCCCAAGCCTTGTGAAGCTCATTGGACCTGCTAAAGGGTCAACCCTTTGAGGCCTATGAGGCCATGGGAGGATCAATTTTGGTGCTCCTAATGTTGCAATTTTTCCCATGATTGGCCATTGTCGTTGCAATCTTCAAAACACACATCAAGCTTTGTGAGAGTTTTGCAACACATATCTTTGATCTCCAATCGATGTAGACAGTGGCAAACTATAACGACTTCCATGAAGTAGGATCGTGATGTATCCAGTGTGTAGATCATAATTTGCATACTCTATTATAATCATAGATTCCAAGGCCTTGTGCTCCACTTAGGCATTAAAGGATTCACATAGTTGGTAAAAATCAACTCATCAAGAGTAAAAACTTATAGCATGTATAGATCATGTAGTGTGGATACACTAAACATCATAGTTAGTGTGTTAGTGGCGGTTGTGCAAACAATGAACATTATTTGTACACATAATAATATTATAACAAAACTTTGGACATGCTAATCCTCAAGACAATATATGATGTTTTATCAGTTGTATGTGTTAGGGAATGTGGAGCGAGTGAAATATTATTACTAGTCTACAAATGACTACTATCTGAGACATACTAGTTTTTCTGAAAGTGAAAAGGGGTGATAACATGGCCAAGGGCCTTCGTAATAGGGAGCCTTTGAACCTTTCTTTTCAATAAAAAATCGTTTGCATCAATATATGGAACTAGTGGAATTAAAATTATAATTTGATTAATTAGTTCCTAGGATCTATGGTGCCATTCTCTCAAATACCAACGCACCAAAGCCGCTCATAAAATGAATCAATGGATTTATATTCAAGAGAGAGATCCACAGCCTGCCATGGATTCACCTGTATAATTTCTAGCTTTGAAGCACATGCTCTACAATAAAGAGACAATTACCTTCTAACAACTAGATAACTTCATCCAGATTCAACTCACAAATCCTGCTTAGTTGATTATGGGAAAACCAGGCTCAACATGGAAGTATGCCATACCTTCACAATAGAAAACGTTGACCTGCCGAAGGATCTTTCACTGCACGTTTCTCTGAAGAAGCTTTGGTCAAGTTGCTGATTGTTGGCTACACTCCTGCACTTCATGCAAGACAATGCCAGGTAGTATATTCCGTGAGCTGAGCTCCAGCGCCAGACGATGATTGTCTACACCATGCACCTTCAGCGTCACCTGTAAAATTTAAACGATTCAGGGTGTTAGAGCAAGTATTTTTTACAACGTGAACCAGTCTAATTACGAACAAAGTTGAGAACAGGATCAGCGAAGTAGGAGCAATACTGATAACCTTTTCTGACGGTAAAAGTTTCGCCTGGTTGACATCGTGTGACCATGTACCGGAGTGTACAGAAATTCGTGCAGATGACAATGATACGGCTCTTAACAAGTCCTCCTTGAAGGTCTGAAGCCACGATTGAGAATGACCTGGTCTGATAGAGGAGGTACTCAAGTCGACCTGCGAATGCAAATAAAAGAAGAGATCAGCACTATGCATACTTGCTCAATTTTGCACATAATTGACAAGTTCACTATTGTAGTAGAACAGTAAACAGTTGCTGATGCTTTAGAGAAAACAAGGCAAACAAGCAACACTTTGTATGGTGCAGAGATGTGCTTAGTTCAAATATATACCTGGGGGCAGAATGCAACAACAGATGTGGCCAATGGGGAAAACATAAGCGCCGCACTGGCACCCATGGAATCACCAAGCATTATCACCTGCTTGTACGGTCTCAGTGCAAACTCCAGCTCTTGCCGGTAGTAACTTCCTAATCCAGAAACATAGCCACTTGGTGGACTTGAAGATGACTCGCTTTGTTGAGACAACTCCATACTTTCCATGATATCTTCATGTGTATACCAGGACCTCTTGCTGTCAACAACAAAAAGGATGTCGAAAGTTGATGTCAACTGTTTCTTCTCTATCTCTGCCTTGACCTTCTGTAGCAAGCCAGCCCTGCGCCAATGTTCCATGCTGTGTCAGTGAGCACGTACACACATAGACTTGGCAACAATCTGGCTAAATCCAAAGTATATGGAAAGCCCATCTTAACTCAAATGAGCTTGACCCACACCAAAAGTGAATAAAAGTGGTTGGAAGGTATAGAAGACAAACCAGTTGGGAACAGCGGGGGCGCTACCAAAAGCCACAATCACCGTGTCAGATTTCTTTTCCAAGTCCCATTGTTGAAGCTGACAGACATCCCAATACACCTCATCAGTTAGGTACATACGTCTGCAACTTTCTTTCATCGATAATAGTTCGGAAATTATGATAAGGTCAATTTCATACAGTGCACGTACATTATTCGGATTGGTATTTGCTTCGATGTGAAGGAGATTCGATTGATTGAATTTGTTGGTTGCTCCTATTATTCTGCATTTACTTCTATTGCCTTTACTTGTTACTTAACAGAATTAAAGTAAAGCATTCCTATTACCTAGCTTAATGCCATTCAAGAAAGGTCTCATCTTATAAGACGGTTTGAAAAATTGAACGTGAAATACCTTGAAGTAACCTCCTCGGCTCAATGCTTCACCGGATCCACTAATTTCTGCAATACGTAAAACCTTAGCCATTGAATTTGGTACGGCGCTTGGAAAGACCTGCAATGTGTATTTCATGCAATTATATCGACTTCAGGTAAGGAATAAAAATGGCTTTCTCATTTTTCACCAGAAAAGAACACATTCAAAACTGATGCCAAAATCACAATAACATGCAAGGGCTCAATATAAGACATTCAAGAAAGTGATACATGGAGAAAGTCCAGATATTTGTTTCGTGGTTACCACATTGGAGCTGACACCCAGCGCCTTTAGGCTAGAGAATGATGTCAACGAGTCCCAAAGCGGTTCACTTTCCAGAGGATTTCCCTGAGTGTACGACACGAAGCTTCAGTTTCAGATGGATAATGTTAAAGTGAAAACTAGATATGGGTGAAACCTCAGACGACATTTCAAAGGCTATACCTCTGACCATAAGTATTGAAGCTTCTTCATTGTCGCGAGACTATTGGGTATAGTCTTAAGCCTGTTGCAATATCTGGTCATAATCAAACACCCACTTAGAACCTTGCACATTCTGGATGCGAACAATAGTAAATGATCAGAGACATTAGCATGCTCCACCGGAGACTAACTTGATATCCTCATTTTTTAAAGTGCTAATTTAAGCACAAATACTTGTAAGGTGCAGCTGATGCAGTGAAATAAATAGCACAGGGCGCTATTACTCACATCCAAAGAGTCTCCAGCGCTTGAAGTTCCGCAATGGATTCAGGCAATAATTCAATTCGGTTGTCAGCCAGAGAGAACTGCTTCAATGAGCACATGGCTCCCCATGATTCCGGAAGCACTTCAAGTTGGTTCCCCTGAAACTTATCAATGATTTGCTCAGAACTTAAGTAAGCACGTCCATGTTACTTTCTCAAAAAGAGCTACACTCTGAGGTCACAAACCCAGACTAGTTAGATAAGAAAAAAAGAGCATGACACAACGAGCAATACACTACACGTCAGCCTTGGCACAAATACAAGTGCTTCAGACAAACAAAAAAAATTCTGCAGTCTCTACAAACCTGAAGCCAAAGGTCTCGTAAGGATGCAAGCTTTGTCAAGCTCTCGGGAAGATTACGGAGGGCATTTCCATATGCTGCCAAAACATTTAATGCCTTCAAGTTCCCAATACCTGTACAAACAGAATTTGTATACTTCATTGTTCTGTTGAACACAAAATTCCTTATCTAGAGCGAAATGACTCTTCTGAAAAAGATTAATAGGCAAGAGAAATAGGAAACCTACCAGAGGGTAGCTCGCATAACTTGTTACCCGCAACTGAGAGAACCTAGTGCATGAAAAATTAAGTGAGACCATCAAGCTAAGGCCAAAATGGAAACACTCTCGTACCCATGTAATCGCCAGCCAATTTTTACCAACTGGTATAAATGCAGCTTCATCAAAATCACTACACGAAACCAAAGTTCCTAAAACTTACTTGAAGATTTGTGAGGCCGGATATAGACTCTGGAAGTTGAGCTAGCTTGTTGCCTGCCAATGCAAGCATCCGCAGCTGTCGCAGATTTCCTATCTGTTATCATGCATTATCAATTGTACCATATTGTAAGGTGTTATCGATGTTAGTACTTCTTAAAAAAAACCTGAAAAAATGGGCAGCGGATGCTGACTGAATAACCAGATTTAAAGGTAGAAGAGGCATGGCTTCCAACCTGGGGTGGCAAGGACTGTAGAATATTTCCATGAAGCCAAAGGCCCTCCAGTTGTTCCAGGTTGCCGATTCCCTCTGGCAGCTCCTGCAACAGATTGCCTGCTAGACCCAACCTGCGCAGCTGCTCTCAATTCCAGTGCAGACAGATAATTCAAAGCAGTGCACGAGACGGATATACGACAAGAGAATTCAGTACACCTACTATGTCGGCATGTGGCTGACGTGAAATGGGAGATACCATGGATTAGTTAGACACACGGTGATACTAAAACTGTGGGAGAAAATAGCAGGGACTTGCAAAACGCTCAAATTGCTATGGGTACTGATTCTATAACTGCTGATATGGTCCGTGAACATGTAGAAAGCAAACTGAGAAGCGACATAGTTGTAATAGAGAGAAAGAGAGTGGAGGATCATACAGCTCGCAGGTTTTTGATGTCTTCTGGCAAAGAGGTGATTCTATTTCCAGCGAGAGAGAGGTCGACAAGGTCCGTTATCTCGAATACCCGTGACGGCACTTCGTCAAGTCCTACAGGAAAGGATAGACAATAGTAAGAATTTCAAACAGAGAACTACTATGAGTCTTTCTTTGAAAAAAAACGGTGGTCCACATATCTGTGAAAGATCTTACAGCGCAATGCAAAGGAAACGAGAGCATACCACATTCGCTGAGATCCAATCGACCAGTGCTAACGGCTAAAGAGATGCGAGCCTCTAAATCTGCATCCAGAGCTGTAAATCTCCAAGCCACCAGTTACCACAGAAATCATCTTCCTCATAACAAAGAAATTAAATACAAAAGTCATAGCTTAAGAAATTCATGTCTATGCCAATTTGTGCCAATTGTGCTACACTCCGACCTCCTTTATGTCACCTTTTGTACTATCACCAAACCTAGATCCACAGCACCTCCTTCACAGGGATACAAACATTCCAACTCTATTCAAATTCGGTATTCCAAAGGCCTGAGTGTATCTCTCTTTGAAATTTTACCTCTACTCATGTGATAAATTCAACCGCATCTAGACAATAGAGACTAATCAGAATACATAAATGCTAAAAGAAACATAAAAATATTTGAAATTGGCATCAAGGAAGCGGCGCAAAAAGTGCCATTCGCGCTCTCTTTGTTGCAGAAAGTAATCAAGAATTTTAGGTCGTGCAAGTAAAGGATAAAAATGAAGCCATGGCACATACCTTGCACTGAAGCCGCAGAGGCATTGACGCGCAGCGAACTCCGCTCCTTGCCTTCCAAAGCACGCCGCCATAGCTTCGACGGTTGGAATGCCAGCACTCTTCCATGGAGTGAACTCGCGCGTGCACTGGCAAGGGCCGCATTGCGCCCGCCTCCGCGACTAGAGAAGAAATCCGCACAGGAGGTGGTCCACTGCGTGAAGAGAAGCGAGCTCGAGCACGCTGCCATAGCACCGTCGAAACTTATCCGAATTCCGACAAACTCTCTTCAAAACGCATTATACTCCCGAATCATGTCCAGCAGAATCGATATCGACATCCTCACCATCGCTCTACGCGCGAGGTTGCTCCATCGCTAAATTGGAACTCTTCGCAGAAATTCGACACAGATTGCTCGATTCTGGCAAACTGTTGGAGGCCTCATGTTCCGAGGAGCGAGACGACCAACTTTCGTCCGCTGGACGGACGAGACTTTCGGCGTTCGTTGAAAACTGCGACGAGAGTTTCGGTGGGCGACACGGAACGAAAGGAAGCGGACGTGGATAGCGATCCGATGGACGACTCTCCATGTTCTCGATCAGGAACCTGGTCAAAGGGGTTAATTAGTAGATAGTGTACGGTATTAGTGTAGAACTAAGAAGAATAAGAACTCCAGTCTTCGAAGGAGGCTGATGTGGATGGGGTGTCTGTTTGTTCCACCACTAAATCAATGCCTAAACCTGGCGGAACAAAATTGACAATGTTTGCTTCATCAAAGACTACATGAGAATGCAAAACATTTGCTTCACTCCATTTGTAGAGTGTGGTAAAGAATTGCAACATGCATTTTGAGAGGTATAGATATTTGAATAGAACTTAATTTTATGGAGTTACATTGATAAAGACATAGTTATGTATCCATGTCATAAAAATTTATGTTCAATTTATGACCATACTATTTATCATGGGTGTAAGATGAGTTGAGGCATAATATTCAACTAAGATAGAAGACATAGTTTCCATTAAACCAATTACGATAGTATACTTGTAAGAACAATTCTCATCCAAAAGAACACATCCATGGACAGAACTTTTAGTGGCAGGCTCAATTTTTTTTATGGATTTTAAAAATGACATATTGATCATTCTAGCACCATTTTTGCAGTATTCATCCTACAATCAACTATAAGTCATGGGATGTGCAACAAAATGAAAATATTCTAAATTTTCTAAGAAGAACATTCTTTAGGACACCAAATCATCCAAATTTACATAAATATCATCTAAATAAGACCCAAGGAATCTCAACTTTCAATCTAAAAGTTAAATATTCAAGTAGTAATGTGTCCATTCAATTTAATCAAATATACACTATTTATTAGATTCCCCTTTACCTAGGTTAGAAACCAAAAAAAAAAAAAAAACACAAGTGCAATTACTGAAGACAACAAGGATAGTGTGATTCCGGAAGCTCAGACAGTTCCAACTTCCGTCCGAAAAGGTGACGACGAGAAACGGAAGAATAGTTTCAGGATAGGCCGAGACGACTCCCGTTTCTCGTCCAGCACCTCCCATCCAAACCCGTCATCCGCCCAAAACCAGCACCACCTGCACCGTAGACTCCTAACCAAATCTACGATCTCACGGACCGACGCGTTTAGGTTCCCATCCCCAAACGTCAGACGAACGAAACAGGGCCACTTTGCAGAGCAACCTGAGCGACGTCGCCATTGTGTGCTGCACAAGAAGAGCTCGGAGATCTTCTTCGGCAATGGCGATGGAGGCCACGATGCTGCGACCCGCGCTTGCATGCTCGCCCAGTGGATCATGCATAGTCGGTACCAGAATCATGTCGAGAGACCTGCAGCAGAAGAGGTCGACGTCGAGTAGTAGTAGTAGTAGTAGTAGTACTGGGACTGTCCGACGTAGTGTGGTCGTGTGCGAGGAGGCGCCGCAGCCGCAGCGCAGCCGGCTGGCGAGCATCATCAAGAACAAGCAGCGCATCCTGGAGTCGCAGCTGCGCGCCATGGCGGATGGCGAGCTGGAGTCGCGCCTGGCGCTCACCAAGGCCGTCACCAAGCCGTACAGCCTGCTCGATACCATCGCCACGCAGATTATCGAGGGCCGCACCGCGGTTGTGCTTGAGGTCGCGCGCCTGTCGCCCGCCGAGACGCCGGAAATGCTCGCCCAGCGGTGCGTCCAGTTCGTCGAATGGGGTGAGAAGAACCGCGCCAATCCTCCAATCTCCACTGTGTCTGTCAATTTGGCTAGTTCTTGTCGATTTTGGCTAATTCTTGTTCATTTTGGCTAGTACTTGTCGATTTTGGCTTAACATTGTCAACTTTGGCAAATTCTTGTCAAGTTTTTGCTGATCTTGTTGTGCACAGGTGCTACTGCTCTGGCAATTTGTACTGATGAGGAGAGCTCTCCAAATGGTTTGGCGGATTTGGCTGCTGTTTGTCAAGGTAATTTGCAACCTAGGGTTTAACATGAGTGCATTATATGTATGTGTATGGAATTGATTTCAATATACATTTATTGGATCAGTACAATTGGAGCATTCTTCTTTCACCAGGGATTCTGGTTCAAATTGTATTCAATTAATGTGTGGTACTTTGAGTTGAGTAATCGATTGGAGGAGAGTGGATTCCAGTTTTCAACACTCAAAATAGATTGAAGGAATGGGTTACATGTATATGTAATACTGTTCAACATAATAAGTACTACAGTTTAGAATCGTCCATTATTGAGTTGGAGCACTCTTTCCTGGACTCTTTTGTGGTTTTCTTAGAAACGGAATTGATTGAAGGAGAATCGGTTTTGGTTTTCATCACTCAAATCCCTTTTACAATTATATGCGTAGGATATTCAGTTTAATTTGATGTACATCTATTAGTACTAAAATCCAGAAAAAAATTATGTTCAGAACGCTTTCTTGTGGATATAAATTGTGTGGTTAAGGATTGAGTGAAGGTGAATGGGTTTTTTTTTTTTTTGCAGCGGTTAAAGTGCCTGTTTTGAGGAGGGATTGGATCATCCATCCATTGCAGGTGAGTGTTTTGGGCAATGATTTTGGAGACAATACCTTGTTTGATTAGAAGCACTCTCTTTATTTCAAAATTAGGCGCCTAGTTGACTCCTAAAATCTAGACTTTTTTACAAATTTTAATCTAATTGGGCGCCCAAATTTGGGATGAAGAGAAGTATATAATTTAAGTTGACTTGCTTTTTTGCCTGTACCAATATTGAGCACATCTATGGCTGTGGCCACCTTGAAATTTTTCCATTATGTTTCCTAGGTTAAGGAGATTGGAAGGGAATTCATATGCTGACGAACAAGGTTGTGTGATTTGGAACAGATTGCAGACACATGTGAGGCAGGTGCTTCTGCTTTGACAGCAGTTTATTCGGTTCTTAGCAAAGGTGACAACCAGTAGAACAAACTATGTGATTGCAACGTTCGGGGATCTCCAATTAAAGGGGTAATGGCCAAAGTCTGAATTAGAAATGTGTGCATTTAAGAAATGGGAGAATGGGCAAACGGTTAATTTCATAATTTTGTCAAATCTGCATACTCTGGATGGATGATGAGCACAACAGAAGTTGACCTTGTTGTGGTTCTGCAGGTTTGCCAGCCATCTTGAACTATGCAGTCTCATTGGGACTTGATGCTACCGTTGAGGTAAGTACAGTACCCATTCCTTTCTTAAGGACAAAAGTGTCCATAGTTATAGCTCATAGAAGAAGAAGGTTTGCTCTACAGAATAGGGTGTTTGGATACACGTATGACTTTTGTATTTCTCTCTATCAAAGTTTATAGGTATCATATCTATTTTAGTTTGGCTAAAGCAAGACTACAGTGTGCATGAGGTCTTTAATAAATGAATTGTTTTCATCTCATTCTAGATGGAATTCAATCTTTGTGGACATTGCCAGGTAATCAACATGAAGGAGCTGCAGGAAGTTGCAACTCTCGGCATTCCCATCTACGGTATCAACATCTCAGTGGGACTTGCGGTATGTGTGGCTTCTTGCATTGTTTATAGATTATCATTCTTGACTCCTATCGTATGGTTCATGGTTTACATCCAAAGGAGGCCCCAAGGGTAGTATCTAGGTCGTGGTTGTTTAGGTAGTAGTATCATTCCTTATTGACACTTAATTCACGTTGGTAATATCGGTCGTTGCATTCTCTTTTTTATGATTAATGCTTACATAACCAAAATTTGGTTTTGTAGATATCTATGCCATCAATAAGGCAAGACATTTCTAAATCACTCATTGGAGAGATCCCTTTTGGAGCCTCATCATTAGTGGTAAATCTCGCACTCTTGGTTTTGTATCCACCACTAAGTATGCCCTTTTAGGTCTGACATTGAGATGATCTATCCTTCTCAAATATAGTCATTGTTTGACTCAGGGTTGTTACTCCATTGAGGAAGCAAGGACGATGAAGTATGCGGGTGCGGATGCTGTATATATCAAACATGAGGTTCTAGCCACTGAGAAGAACCATCAAGTTTTTCTAGAGAATCTGCGAGAGGCCATGTCAGGTGATGACTAGTAGATTGTTGTCTTTCTTCTTTTTTACACTAACTTGAGACAACGAACAAGTATACCGAATAGTGACTAACTCTAGTGTAAATTGTCATCATTTGGTATACTCAATGGTCATCTCCCACCATCTTTCTTGAAGTGTGATGGCCTCTTCATAATATTTTCTCGTGGTTACCAATTTCATCATCGCATTTTGAATCTGCAATAATCAAGTGAGTCTTTCGATTAATTGTTCAAACATTGCCAAGTAGGCTGCTATATTATATTACCTTCTTCAGCTCAAACTGGAAAAGAATCATGCCTGGCTCTCAAGCGCACGGACAAATGATCCACCTCAATCGGCTAAACAGCCCCAAGAATTTAACCTGTAAAGGTCAGTGGGGGACTATATACACAATCATGTATTTTACTCTTAATATGCAAAATGAGTACTAGAATTTAGCAAGACAAGTACCTTTGGATTGAAGATTCTTCAACTAACATCTTTCAGTTGGAGGTCATTTCAATATTTGAACCTTGCCATGCTTAAATACAACACATGTAGAATACATGACCATTTTGCAACTTCTCAGGCATGTACCATATGCTATGGTCAGGTTCGTACATAATTAATTCAAAATGGGGACTTGTCCAAAATTTTGGAAATTTCAAGAGATTTGGCTAGGCGATACTTGTGTAATACCAAGGTGACACCCGTGCAAGATCTAGGTGATACTCGTGCAATACCTATGTGATATCCATTGTGTCGAATCGATGTGACAAAAAAATAAAATGCTTCGGCACTTGCCTGCCGAAACTGACCGTAGCGTACGGTAGTAGGTGCAATAATGATCTAAATTAAAATTTTCATGTGCCATAGGATGGGGCTCAACACAAATACAAACTTTTGTAACTATCGTATACATCAATTCTTACACCTTGTGTATCAAAGCCATAGAAAACATCATGTTGCAACCCAAATGTGGCTTCTTTGACCTATGAGGGTTAAGGAAGATCAAGGACTCTCCAGTAGCATTGGAGTGTTGTATTTGTCACATTGGAACTTTTCACATTGCCAATCGTATTATCTCTATACCAGTATATATTAGTATATTGACTTGTTGTCCCTAGCGGGTAATGTAAGTTTAGGTAAGTTAATCCTTTAGTGCCCAAGAGACCCAAACCTGAACTCTAGAGGTGTTAAAACTCAATGTGCATGAAATCCATGAGAAATTAGGTTGTGAAATTTGAAGTTTAGATTTGCGCACACTTCACATGAATAGTCTAAAAAAACTAAATCATGATTTGGAGTTATAGAACTCATGGAAAAGCTAGGAATACAACACAAAATACATCAAATACACTGAAATACAATGAATACCCTGCCACATACTATGTTGTATTTCATCCACATGGAAAACAGATTTGGTCTTAAATATTGATTGAATTTAGTCATAAAGAGATTCTTCATTGTTTTGTGATTATTGATCACTCTCATTGCATACAAAACTTCCATTTTAATTTGTATAAGTTTGGAACAATAAAGAATTTAGTAATAATCATGCATAAATGTTTTCTTCACATATGATATGTCAATGCAAAGCTATCAACCTAGTGCACATGTGAGCCTCTTTAATTCATAGTACCAAAATTCTTGCAAGAATTTATTGATGGATAAAGTACTGTATCCTCAAAAGTCCACCATTTTCATTACCAAAATATGGTATCTTTAAACACTACAGTCTATTCCATCAACCGTTGGATGTTGTGCAAGTTTTCCCAAAAGTTCATGTCATGGTCTGAATTCAATTTTGTAAGGCTGGATATCAAAATCAGGCATTTTATTTCCATCAAAGTTAGTTAAAGAAAAAAATAAGCACATATCTTGGTTTTGGAGAAACATGACCTGGGCACTAAAGGGTTAACTGAAATGTAAAAGTGAAAGTAAAAGTGAAGTCCTCGTCCTACTCCTCAAAATATCTTCCGGTAAGTGCCCACCGGGATAAAAGACACAAAAGGATTACAGAGCACTGTGGGAATCCGTTCCCACAAGGTTCCGGAAGTTAACCTAAAAAATCTGGCAAAAACAAAAAAAATTAGTAAAGTTAGTACGATAGTCTAGACTAGAATAGAACCTATAGTCAGTTTGTAGGAATAAAGACGGGTGAATCCGGTTGAAATCCTTAATCGGTCCTAAAGTTGCTAAACAAGTGGCCGGAGTAGTTGTAGGAACTCCGGGGAAGTCTGCCATCCGGAGTTGTCACAATCAACCGTACTGCTTCTGGACGGCCGGTCTAACGGCCAACTACAAAAGGGCGCGACGCAAGGGAAACCTCTTTCTTTCTTTCTTTCTTTCTTTCTTTCTTTCTTTCTTTCTTTCTTTCTTTCTTTCTTTCTTTCTTTCTTTCTTTCTTTCTTTCTTTCTTTCTTTCTTTCTTTCTTTCTTTCTTTCTTTCTTTCTTTCTTTCTTTCTTTCTTTCTTTCTTTCTTTCTTTCTTTCTTTCTTTCTTTCTTTCTTTCTTTCTTTCTTTCTTTCTTTCTTTCTTTCTTTCTTTCTTTCTTTCTTTCTTTCTTTCTTTCTTTCTTTCTTTCTTTCTTTCTTTCTTTCTTTCTTTCTTTCTTTCTTTCTTTCTTTCTTTCTTTCTTTCTTTCTTTCTTTCTTTCTTTCTTTCTTTCTTTCTTTCTTTCTTTCTTTCTTTCTTTCTTTCTTTCTTTCTTTCTTTCTTTCTTTCTTTCTTTCTTTCTTTCTTTCTTTCTTTCTTTCTTTCTTTCTTTCTTTCTTTCTTTCTTTCTTTCTTTCTTTCTTTCTTTCTTTCTTTCTTTCTTTCTTTCTTTCTTTCTTTCTTTCTTTCTTTCTTTCTTTCTTTCTTTCTTTCTTTCTTTCTTTCTTTCTTTCTTTCTTTCTTTCTTTCTTTCTTTCTTTCTTTCTTCGCCCGTTTCGCTCTCTCCTAACTGCCGACCGTTAGGGTTTGTTAGCATAGTCAGTTAGAACGGACGTGTGTCCGTTAGGGAGAGCTTTTGAGAGGACGGTGCGTGTAGCAGTGACATTGAGTGAAAGTAAAAAGTTAGGAAGAGCCGATGGAGACGGGCGCCATGGCCCAAAAGAAGAAGACAAACAGGGACGGAAGAGGAAAGCGAGACGAAGCGCTAGCCATTGCGCTTCCGCCCGTGATGAAGGTTCTGTCGGACATCCCTGAAGACCCGGACGAAGTCAGTCTACTGAAGGGGTGCTTACAGGAAATGGGCTGCGCCTGATTCCTAGACGTTGCCTGGGGCATCCGAGAAGAGGTGTTCGCTCGGGAATTGATAGGAACGCCCGACTCCAAGTACGATGGTGCGGGGACACGCGGAGCTGTGGGGAGTTCCAAAATAGACGTAGGCATACGACTTCCGGGCAGGGCGTACCAAGGTGGTGGAACGGAGGGACAAGTTCCTAGCTGGAGTTTGAAGGGAAGGCAGACCCAAATGAAGGATTCAACATCCAAGAGCTGATCAAAGCATCTGGACGCCCAACTTGTGCTAGGATTTTTAAATCCTATCTTCCATCCGGAAAAGCCGAAGCGGCTAGTGTCCAAGTGGGCCTGCACCTTCTTTGGAGCGCTGCGGGAAAAGATAGTGGTGGACTGGGGTACGCTCATGAGCGAGATGATCAACCGGCTGGTGGCAAACCTCCAGAAGGTGAAGAAATCCGCAACTCCTCTAGCCTCGTATGTGGCACAATTCTACTGCGACCATCAGCAACTCACCTAGACGGAACAGAGGGTGTATGACGAAGTTCTAAGCTTCCATAAGTACGGAGGGGAGAAAACAGAAGAAGAGTCCGGAGGGGAAGCTGAACCAGTGCCGGTCATAGCAACGGCAGACATTCCGGAAGATGACCGGAGGACCCAGAAGAGAGCACGAGACACGAAGCAAAGCCTCTTCAAGCTCTTCATGAGCAGTAACTTCCGCCCCACCTGCGAGCCCCCATTTGATTTGAACCCAACGACGAGACCGTGTGAGCAGTTGGAGAGCGTTCGCGGTGAGTGGTGAACAGAAATAAAGACCTTAAATTAGCAAAAAAAATCTAAAAATCTAAATTTGAATTTAAAAACTATAATTTCTAATTTATACTAACTAAATTTGGAAAAAATATGGACCTATTACGGTGGAACATTTTACTCATTCACCCTTCTAATAAATGTAAATGAATTGTGAATCATTGTAATTTCAAAGATAAACTATAAAATTTGGAAAAATATGGGTCTTATCATCATGGAACATGTTACAAATTTCCCTTTTTTACAGATGCAAATGATAACCCTTTTGTCTATGGATGACTCTGTCGGATGATAAATTAAAGTAGAGTTGTGAAAGTTGAAAGAAATGAAACGGAAGACATATATACAACGTCACATTTGTCAAGTGGCATGAACATTGAATCTATAGATATACGATTAAAGAAAAATATGCAAACATGATATGCAGCAAAAACTCAACACAACAGTATTGGCCTCTTGTATTATGCTCAGTATTATAGCAACGTCCCTAGTTCTTATCTGCCTATAAAGTTTCAAGCAAACTTCTACAATAGAATTGCTTCGGCAATGGATATGAATTCGTTGAATTTGAGTGTTGGGGCATGGACAAACATATCCTGCACCTCGTCGAGCTTGCACATGATCCTATAGATGAAGTGTACATGCTTGCAAATTAATCCATAACTAGTCGAATTAGTTGGCCTTCGGCTGTATTGAAACAAAGTCCGGACATGTGCAAGCCGGAATTGAGTTCAACGTAACAATGCTCTAAGGTGTGGATCGTGCAGGAGTTAACCTCAAGATCTTTAATGCAGCCAGCCCGGAGAAAGGCAACATTGAGCACCTCGAAATCATTGCCTTTATCGTAGAGGCGGACCTCCATTGATGAAATTGAGCGGCAATTAGCCTGCCTGAATGGTGCTTCACCACTTAGATGAATGAAGATGTAGAATGTTTGTCAACATCCTCTAGAATTGGGTATGCAACATGGCCAACACCATCGACATTGGTTAATTGGAAGTATCGATGGAGAGACAATTTTTGCTTTTGTAGATGCATGAAAATTGGCGCGCTTGACAACAATGATCTCCGACTGCTTGAGATTGGTGTCTCTCATAATAGGCATGATTTGTAGGACGTTATTTGGGCACGTAAGAACCTACTTATGGCAAGAGCCCAAAACACAACGGTAACTATTGTTGGGGTAGAAAAAGAACCCATGTCGCTAGATTCTACCAATGTAATAGTCGATCCAGTTCCTGGTGTATGTGAGATATAAAGTGGTATTTTTCTTTTGGATGATCTTCATTGTGCACTGCTTCCTTGAGAAGGCGTCAAGAGCCTATTATGCTAGACTAGAGCAATGCTTAGGTACTTGGATGATATGCCAATCCGTAACATCATAGATGGATTCCTCTACCTCGTAACATGAGTAAGTCGATTATACCCGACAATGTCCATATATTCTGGATTTGGCAAATTGTATGTGGTGGTAGATAGATCAACATCCACATCGAGGTCCGCACCCTCACCAATCTCTCAAAGAACTTCAGGAGTCCTTTTGGCCTTAGCCAACTTGGGGACAGGAAAATCGATTTTCTCCAAGGGGAGGGGGGTGAGTTGAACTTCGATTATGGGGATACTATGTCAATTTTTTGTCATGTGCATTACATTTAGAGTAGATTGATAGAAGATGTGATTTATAGCAAAAGCTCGAAGAGTTGTCACTCGAATACACGTTCATACAATTGAGGGAAAGAAGAAAAGAAGCATAAAGCCTTTACCTAATTTTGTGAAAAATATATTTTGGTGAAACATGGAAAGAATTTTAGGAATAAAATCCTAGGAGGTTCTTTGTCTTTGTCTTTTGAATTGAACTTTGTCTCATTGTCTTTTAGCAATTCATGAGAGTAGACAAGGAAGAATAACAATCAAGAACAATAACCTTTATCCCTAAATCATTGTGGTGTAGAGTGAGACAAAGAGGAAATATTACAAAAGAAGGCAAATCCAATGAGAGTATCATCCAATGTAGGTGCATGTTCATACATGCATGATTACTATCGGCCGCAAGTGCTTTGTTTTTATAAACAAGTGGTTGGGTTTTTAACCCGTTAGTGACCTTCAACTTTTCTCACAATCTCAAGATTTGCGTCAATTGATTTTTTGAGTTGTTGATTTTTTGAGTTGCTTCTCATGGAAATAATTTTTAAATTTTAGTATCCAATTTTACAAGATTGAACTTCAAAATCCTAATTTGGGTTAAATTAATGGAAACGGAGCACAACAAGACCAAAGAGCCTCAAAGAAACCGGCACCGAGCCTGGGAGGCAAAACGCACCACAAGGCTAATGCTAAACACAAAGCTAAACATAGGAAAGGAAAATCCTAAAAGCGTCAGAAGCAATGCCATCTAAAACCAAAGAAGGCCTAGCCACTCACACAAAGCAAGCATGGCCTCACAAGCACTAAGCAACAAAGTCAATGAGGATCAAAGCATAAGACACATGTCTTAAAGGGGAGACAAGATCAAGCGAGCAAAGCTCGCTTTCAGAAGAAAACAAACGACGAGGAGCACTCTAAAACACTCCCAACTCAAAAGACGCCTTTGGAATTGAAGCACTCCCCCATTGAGGACGACAAAGCAACTCATTTACAAGATTGAACTTAACCTATGGTCAAAACTTTGGTGAAAATTTGCACAACATCCAACTGTTGATGTAAGAGATCATTATAGTGTTTGAAGTCAACATATATTGGTAGTGAAAATTGTGGATCTGGGGGTGTAGTACTTTACCTATCACTGTAATCTCACAAGAAATTCAATGAAGATGATCTGATCCAAAATAACAATGTTATGATTTTGTGAAAAAAATTAAATTAAGATAAATATTTTACATGATTTGATAGATTTTCTTTCAAAACTAAATTTAATCCAAATAATGTGGCAGATAGAGTTTTCTTAAAAGTGCTTTTCGAAGGGAAAAGTCAATATGACAGTGGTGCTAGACAATAGTTTTTTATATTTATACATGAAAATAGACTTCTTGAAACCCCATATTCCCTATTTCTGCACCAATGAGGTGCATGGCAATCAATGCTTTTGGGCCCTACCCTCTGCAAGCTATAGCTCCCCCGTAGTTAAAGTTCCCAAAAAAAGTTCCCAAAAAGGTAGGGCCCTCTGCAAGCTAAAGTTCCCAAAAAATTGCCTGGTGGTTCCCCCGTACCTTTCCCAAGCCAAGTCACCATGTGCATGTGGTCCCAGTTACTATCGTAAGATCCTAAGATTGGGGTGTCATACGGGGTCACCCTCTTTTACTTCCAGGAAAACTCTGGTATGAATCGAAATTGAAAACCTTAATGCTACGATGCTTAGAAAGCCAATCATAGTTTGAATGCACTCTTGTAAACTTGAGGCATCATTCTCAATTAAGCTCAGTTAAGCTCAACTCCACCAACTCAACAGAACTCACAGAGACCACTTGTTGGCGATGGCCTGAAACCAACGTAGTGCCCCAAATCCGTCATTTCTCTTCAAGCCAATACATTCCAGGGTACAATCCTTTCAAAGCTTAGATTTACTGGCGGATTTGGGTACCCAAGAAATTGATGATCACGGTTAAAGAAGGAATGACGGATTTGGGTAGCACTCTTGAGGAGGAAGATACAATACCAACAACATACCCAAATCCGTTACTGCTTTCCACCCGCGCAAATCTATAATATTCTAGATTTTTCGTAAAGTAACGGGTGTATGTTTTGGGATCGCGAGAGAGGCTCTATAAAAGAGCGAGCTAGCGATGGATTGCATCGTTCTTTGTGTCCGTGGCTTGGCTGTGGAAGTTCTTCTCAGAGCATTGTGCATTCAATAGTGTGAGTTAATCTTTCATAATCTTGCATTTGTGGTTAAAGTCCGATAGTCTGTCTTGATGTGTTGTTGTGATGAAGAATTGCAGCCACTGGGATTGCGAGAGTTGTTGTAGAGTTTTTGTACTCTGCATCTGTTGTGTGCTGTATGTCTTTCCTTCGATGTTTGACTTCTCGATGACATTGATGTTGTCTTAGCACATTGCAGGCACATTACGAGTCTGTTCACTTTCTTGAGGTTAAGCTTTCTCATGCGTGCATCCAGCATTGATTAAGTGACGCGGTGATCTATTTGGTATGCGTGTCGCTTTAGTTCGACTCGCTTGCTTGATGTTGAGATTCAAAGCCATGCGTAGTTTATTACTTTCTTGCTGAAGCGCGTGCAAGTGATGTCTTTGACCTACGACGCAGTTAGGGCGCAAGCTGGTTGTTCTTGAATGTGCTCATGATTTTCCGCCGTGACTCTTTTCAGTTCTTGAACAAAGAAACTTCTTGAGATTGCCCGCAGTCTTGTTTGTAGCTGCCTTCACATTCACATTCACCATGATTAATAGTCGTCTTGTAATTTGTAGAAGTCTTGTAGTGACATTCATGTAACTTGTCGGTTGAGTGGGGGTGCTACAGAAGCTCGTGCTCGTGCTACTAGTAATCTTGAACCTGCTAAACTGAAGCTGCTCGTAGTGAACGTGTATACTTCATAAAAGAGTTTGCATTGAAACGTGTACACTTCAGAAATTTTTTATGAGTTGCAACAAATGTAATCAGAGTTGTCAGGACGCTCGACGTCCATGACGTCCGCTCGTCCGGACGGAGGACGTCCTCGGCCCCATGAGGACGTCTGGTGACATAACGACTTTGATCAATTTAGCCGGGGGTAAATAGTCATCCGCTACCCCGGCAGACGGCGCCGGGTGTCCACCGCTAGAGGCGACCACGCTACAGATGGCCATTCCGTCCGCACGGGCGATTGCACAATCGTCCACCTGGCCGTCCGCCACGGCGGACGGCCCTCTCCCGACCGCGCGGTAGACTGTCCGACGCTCCCCGTTTGCCTTGCCAACCTCTCCCCCGACCACTTTCGTTGGTTGATTGACATCCTTCCGTGTCCCGACGGTCATAATCACCATGAGAAAAAAGAAAACAGCACATGGAGCCACACTTGATGTCCGCACGGCGGTCGGCCCCTTACCCGTCCGCGCGGTTGATTGCCTAGTCGTCCCCACGGCGATTGGTCTTTGTCGTTTGAGCGCCCTCCTGCACTAGTACAAAATTGGGAAAAAAAACCGCACTCGATTTGGAGTTGTGGTTCATTTGACCACGCTGTCGGAACAATCAGCATTGTTCCTAAACCGGGTTGTCTCGGGTTTTTTTGGCCATAACTCCCTCATTTTTTAGAGTTTTTGAACGTGTAATATACCGTTGAAAGCGTCTTAAAAACGCGCTTTCAACGGTATAAAGCGCGCAGCGGACGCCCAAGGGCTGACTGCACGGCGGTCGGCCAGGCCGTCGGCGGGGCGGACGCCCAAGGGCTGACCGAACGGCGGTCGGCTTTGCAGTCTGTGGAGTGAACGCCCAAGGACTGAACGATGTGTGGTTGGCAAGGCGGACGGCAAGGGGGACGCCCAAATGGCAAAAACCGACCGCCGTGCGGACGGCCTGGCGATCGGCCATTCCAATATGCTTGTGGTTAGTAAAGGAAGAAAATGAATCAATATTTCTTATGTAGTCTATTTTAAGTATAACCACTGTTCACAAGTTCTATTCTTCATATGTTTCCAAGCGCATAGGATATTTGGAATGGAATATCCAAATGTATTCGCATAAAATCTTCCAGACATTCCTCTGACTAATAATGCATATAACTCTTTCTCCTTATTTAAATTGCACGTGCAATGTCAAACTACCCGAAAAAGAAAAGTTTTAAACCACTTTTGTGTTGCCAAAGAGCAGAGAGTAGAGGAGAGGGGAGGGAGTTGCTGAAATTTGAGGCTTGGTGGCATGGTGGCCGTCCGCAAAGCTCTAGGGGCGGACGGTATGGCGGTCAACCACCAAGTGCCGACCGACTGATCTCAAGTCGATTGATTAAGGATGTTCGATCGGCATCGGGTGGAGCGAGACCGTTGGATTAGGCGGGCGCAGTCGAGTGCGTCTGCTATCGAACGACCACGGATGGATGAGAGCGATCAGATGGCTACGATTGATGGTGCCGATTAGACGGCTACGATTGATGGTGCCGATCGCGCGGCCGTCCGATCGAGCATTATGGCCAAGTCCGTCCGCCATCAGATAGCCTCAACGATCTCAAGTGAGGCTGGGCGAAATCCAAGACATGATACTGACTTAGATGAAGATTAATTGTACATGGGCACGTTGTTATGTAGTCTATATGGATAATGTCTTGGTGCATGAACACTATTATGTAAATTCCGAAGGTCGTTTTTAAAGATCTTCTAGTGGATGTTTATTTCTACATTGCGGCCATGTCAATGTAAACAAAGAATATACATTGTATATTACCCGTTTTTAAATAAACTTGATTGATTATTTTTTGTATAAGTGGATGTGTGGAATGAGAAAATTTTACACATTCCAACGCCTCCAACATTACATTTGAAAGGAGTAATTATTTTTGCAAGAATGTATATAGTGAATTTGGAACTTAGAGAAAGGTGCAAGTGTTTAATGATACTTTCCAAAATTATAATGTCGATAATGTTCTACAAACAATGTGATTACCTTAGCAATGATTTAAAATATTTCCAAACTCTACACCATTTTGGGGTGACGATGTTTGTGTTTCAGATAGAATTGGAAGTTGGGGGTTTAAATCAAGGTTGAACTTTCTAAACACACTTGGAATAAAAAAAAAGGAGCGCAGAAGTTAAATGATGAAGTGTTGGACCGGTAGAATCGGACTTCCTCGTTCATATGAAAATCCATATTTATAATACACAATGCTCTTGAAATTATATTGCCAATTTCGGAATGGTATGGCATCTGGGAATCCGACAAAGAACCAACGATTTCTAAATGGATGAAATACTCTATTGGAAGAGTTCATCCGCATTTAACGCATCCATTAGTTATCCAATGGACTATTGTCATACCATCTCGGAATGAGCATGTCAAAAAGAAGAGCGTAAAATCCCTCAAAAGCACTTATTATTGAGATCTCAAAATTTAGAAATACACAACAAAGTCGAGCTCATAAGCTTAAATCATTAGATGTGGACCACTTTTTTTATTTTTAGAATGCCACGATAGAATTATGGAATAGCCCAACAGTGCCGCATTTTAATAAAAGGTACGGGTACAGTTCTAGTGGCAAAAGGTAATGGCTAGATCTTCCATAGTTAGGTATGGCAATGGCATGTATTCCAAAATTTACATATTAAGCGAGATATATTTGGAAAACCAACCACCATCAAAATTTGTATATATCCATGCATGAATTTCATATCGATAAACATGTTATATGGAATATCACTCTTGCACCTATCATGCTACTACTATTGATTGAAATTGATTATGCGTTCAAGGAAAAAAAAATGATTATTTAGAATAACTATTTTTATTGTTTTCGTCAGAAAGACCACACTACTAGTTATTGTTGGAAACACTATTGGCAAAAAATTTGCAACAAGAATCTGAACTCATCTTACTCTTGAGCCATATAAGTTTAACCCCTGCGGACCTAAGTGCACTTTATGGGGTTTATTATGTTTACCTTGACTGCGATCATCTTTCAATTCAAGTGGTTAAATTTCACAAAATTTTGACCACATCATCTCATATAAGTTGGAAATTTTTTTCCTATCGTTACATTTTCAATAAGTTTCTTTTTGCAAGCCGAACCCCTAAAATTCTTTGAGTATTTCTCATCAAAAATGTACATTTACTTTGTGCAAAAAGAAATGAGGGGAAAAAAAACTTGAAGCTCTACTTTAACCGTGACATCCTCAACAATACATTTAGAATAACATGCTTTCAAAATTTCAGGAAAGTTGACGTTACGGATTGAAAGATTATACAGTTTGAAGCAGAAAACAAGGTTTTTTTTTCTCTTCCATGTGTTTTGTGGATCATCTCTCTTTGAATTTTTATGATGTCAATTTTGAGCATTAGTTTAGGATCAAATTTTCTGCAAAAATTTGATGTACAATGTTAGTTCCTTGCAAGAAAAATCAAAGAGAAATATGAAGGGTGCAAAATATTCAAAAACATTGTGGAAGGGATTGGGGTTCAAATACTATGATGATATATAATTTTTTTTTTGTGGTGAACCTAATTTGTCATAAAATGAGAATCCCAACAGTAAAAAGGATGACATATTGCATCATATAGTAAAATAAAACTGTAGAGCAGAAAATTTAAAAATAGTTTTTTTCAAATTTTTAAGTGTAAAAAGGATTGTGTATATATTCAAAAATTAGTAATTAGTGTTAAAAGTTCATATCAGTTAGTTTAAATAGCTAAAAGACATATTAAGCCAAGAGTTCATTAAAAGTTAGTTAAGATTTGAAGAGGTGCATTCATTTAATGAACGGTTGTGGAAGTTAAAGAAGTTATAATACACACCTCTTCCCAAGAGGTGTCTTCCCCAAAATTTAGATTATAAATAGCATTGGAATTACAATAATTCCACCACTACCACGTTGAAGATTGGAGTGTGTCCTAGCTTTGGAAGCTAGTTTTTTTGGTTGCTATATGTATTTGATTTATGATTAATATATGTGATTATTCATTGTGTAATTATTGTCTTAATTTTGTGAATTGAGTCATTTGTAATATATTGAATATTAGTACTTCATTATAAATTATAGAATTACTCTAATTTGTCTAACTAATATAATTTTGTGTGTATGAAGATTAATGATAAACATTGTGATGAGATGAGTGTGATTGAATTAAATTAATATAAAACTTGAGTGCAAGTAAGAGTATGATTTGATTGAAGCTTTGAGTGGCATTGTAGATGTTTAAGGAGTGATTTCATGAATGAGAGATTCATGTGTGTGTGCTAATGTGTAATCAGTGAGGTAATGCAATATTCCTAGGAATGCATGGGCCCTTGCCACTTGATAAGGATTTCAATTTGAGTGTTGAAAATTAAAGAGGCATAAGAGTATGAGTAATTTTTAATGCTAATGATATATAAAATCATCAAGAGAGATGCATTCCTTGATGCATAGCATGTTAAGAGTGTTATGTGCACGTTAATAAGTTGAATTAAGTCTAACCTAGAAAGGAGATATTCCTTAAGGTGGATTAATTGCATTTATGTTTTATGTGACGAAGACAATTGAGAATTAAGTGTAATGGAAATTGAGATAATTTCCTAGACGTAAACCAATTTTGTGTTATTCTTTGAGACTAACTTGAATATAAGAGGATCATAATGATTAAGTGAAATTGGAGAAAGCTTTATTGCATGAGGTAAGGTTTGAATTCTAAGGAGAACATAATTAATGATTTGTACTGAAATTTGATGGAATCTTCCATCGGGCTATTTAGGCATGGATTGAGAGTCTTCACGGTTGACCCAAAGATGTGAAAATGTCCAAAATTATTAGTGGTTATCATTACACTACTTAGAAATGCGTGAACATTTTTTACTTTGCTTGGAAATTAGATCTTTCATTGAAGACATGAAATATTTATTGACGTTTTTAAGAAACCTAGGTACGATCTAGTATTACAAAGACTCTTAAAATCAATGGAAGCTTCTAGCAAAACCTTTGGAGTTGCGAGGAGTCAAACTATGTGTGATTAGAAAAGCATTGCTTTTTCTGTAGAGATCTAAGTGGGACAAAATTAATGTTCCCACTAGGCTTGCATTATGGAAATCTATGTTAATGCAAGACTAGTGGGAACATTATGGAAGTCACAAAATTCCAATTAAAATCACAATCATTGGAACGTGCACGAAGTGAAAAGTTTCTCCCCGGGGGTGATTTGTTCCTTCAAGGATTAGACGAAGGTCGTGCATGATCAATACATCTCAATTAAAGAAAGATCCATGAATCGAAAGATTTTTTTTTGAACCATTACAAATTTGTCTTCGCCGTTCACATGGGATACCATATTTGTAATACATTACGCTCTGAAAATTATGCTGCTAATTTCAGAATAGTGTGGCAACTAACAATCCGACAAAGGACGAAGGACTTATGAACGGATGAAGTATTCTGTCGGAAATCTTCATCCGCTCATAACTCATGCAATTTTGACCCGATGGGCAATTTCCACGCCAACTTAGAATCAACAGGATATAGAGAAGAGTATGACGTGCAATTAGACAGCGGGCCGACCGATTGCAATCAGACGGCCGTTGGGCCGTCCGCGCGATCGGACGGCCGACTCTCTGTTCGTGCGATCAAACTGTCGGCGAACCGTCCGCACGATCAGACGGCCAACTTGCCGACCGTTCAATCTGAGGCCGTGAGATGTCCACGTTGTTCCACGCGGAATCGAACGGTCGATAATGGCCTGTGCCCACCGATTTTGCCGTCCGCCCACGCCGTCCGATTCCAGTAAAAATAATTTCACTAAAAATATTTACTGTGGCCCTGGGTTAATGATTTTTTTATCCTGCAGACGATGCGTCCGACGAGACGTCCGGACGACGTCTCACGTTGCTCCCAGACCCTTAAGGACGTCGGATTGGTAACCCTGAATATAGGTACTAATTGTGGACTTTCTCATGATTATGTTCGTTATACCGATGTAGAGTCTCCTGTAAATATTTTGTTTGCATTTTCATCAATAATGTCACCTTGAACATCATTTCAGTCGACAATCATACTTATGTAAGTGAAATGGTCGTATAAATGCGAGGAGCAGATGAAGATCAGGGTGGACACTACCCAAAAAGCTGTGGATGGTACCACACAATCGAAGCGAAAATATCGTGTGAGGGTAAGATTGAATTGCAAATTCATTCCCTGAGCTCTCTGAACCACTTGATTTGAAATCTGAACCTCATCATAAGAATAGAAAAGAGAATCTATTTATTTAGGAAAGAGAATCAATTTATTTAGTGCTCTCTTAAACTGTCTTTAATTCGGAATATAAATTAAGTGAAAAAAGGGTGAAACTCACCTTACAATCTGTTGCTTCAAATTGTAACGTTATTGGGTTATATGATATTTGTAAAGGATCATTTAGACCGTCATCGTCTGATGGCGGTCGGTAACGAAAAAAAGGCACTAGTCTGAGGCCCGATGGACTTCTTTCATGTTTTGATTTTTGATTTTTTTATGAATCTACAATATTGTGTCAGCTAATTGGTTATAAAGTAACAGGTTTATGTTTTGGGCTCGGGAGAGCTTGTTGAAGCTCTGGAAAAAGAGCGAGCTAGCGATGGAAGAGGCCTGAGCGATCGGCTTCGCTGTGGAACTACGGTGGATTCTGATTGTGAGTTACTCCATTTACGAACGTGCATTTGTGGTTAAAGTGCCTTCTGAATCAGCCATAGTCTCTGCTCATGTGCTACTGTCATGAAGAATTGCAGCGAGGTTTGCAAGATTCGTTGTAGAATTTTCAATATCTGCATGCGCCATGTGCTGGATTTCTTGTCTTCCTTGATACTAGGCTTCTCGATGATTTTGATGTTGTCTTTGCAAATTGCAGGCGCAGCGCGATTAATTTTACAAGCCAGTACAAACCTGTCATCATGTTTTACTCCCACCTGCTTCTAAACAAGAAGCACCCGATGGGACAGATATGGTGAGCGCTACTGCCCCGTCCAAGGAAGCCACCTCCATCCCTCCATTCTGCTTCCACATGATAGCCTACATGAACAGTATTGCTTAGAATCGCTTCGTTCAATAATCTGTCATGTACATCTGATACATATACATGAAATTATATTGAAACCTATTTGACTAATGAAAACCGAACCAATTCTCCTTCGATCAATTGCAAATCAATGTGTAGTGACCTGAGCCGGGCAAGTTCGGTGCTGTTTAGGGTTGCAGAGCTCCTAGTAATAGATGTGACAACTTTGACATCTTCTACATGATAAGCAAATTCATCGAAAAAAGGATGATACCAGTTACACAAACTATTTGTGTTGTATCTTGGTAATAATGTACACAATGCAGTACCGTAATACTGTCACTTGAGATCCAGTAAAAACCACGGACTGTAACAAGATATTTGTGTGCTTGTTTGTTCCACTTCAGGTTATCTCGATTCATAACAATATATCTATTGTGAGCCTGGCTCTTGTTTTGTCTTAATGTATTTCAGCCACCCAAAGTTTCAGCAATATACCCTCATTTTACTACTCTTTCTTTACTCTAAGTGATTGTAGTAGAGCTTGGGGGTCTCTAAACTCAAGTAAGAGTAGTATTATCCGCGCGGTTGAGACTGAAGATAGAAAGAGATTGCATGAGATCAACCCTGATGAATATTAGCCCCCTTTCTCTTCGTTCGATTCATTGAGAACCATTCATTCAAATTGGAACCGAGAGCGGTATCTTATGTCGGTGACTTCACGAATAACTCTTCATTTTATTGAAAAATAATATAAATTCCCCATGCATCTGAAGTGAGAGGTGGTCTGACCTTTCCGTTCTGCCAAAACTATGTCCACATTCGCTATAACGCTCCGCAGGATTGGAACCATCAAGTTGTCGTGGCGGAGAAGTGCATGGATCGTGTCCATCCAATGCTCCTTCATAACATCGCAAAGCTACAAAATTGTAAGAAAACCACACACAAGTTCACATCCTAAAACCCGGAATGTATCACGTCTACAGCAAGTCCCCAAACCGTAAAACCCCCGAAAGCAATCCTTACAACTCCAAACATGACATTTCTAGAGCCAGTGCTAGGGCCTCCTTCCATTTAGAAATCTTTGTGGAGAGTCATGAGCTCAGAATTTCTGGAAAAGGCTAACAGAAATGAAACAAGTGGCCATCAAAGAGGAATAGTGAAATGACGAACCCTAAAGCCCAAAAAGCTCGCAAAAACCTTACCTGTGGCACTTGATATCCCATGAGGCCAAGCGCAGGGAGCGCTGGTCGAAGCAGAGCACCTCCGCAACGGATTGATCGTTTCAATTGTCCCTCTCATGGTTCTTCTCCATGTCATGAATCGACAACATTCCTCTCCAGGCTCCATCACAACAACATTCTGAAGCTCACCAATCGTCTCCCCAAAATTTCCAGCAACAATGAACAACCAAGTTGTGGGGTTAGGGTATAGGGTTTATCATTGACCTTTGCGTTGCCATATTGCACATCGAGATCGAATTCCTACATTACAACGTCGAAAAAGTCATGATATGAGCAAAGTGACACCCATGTCTCACTACTCTGCTATAGTGTATAAATGTGCTTTTGCATTGTATAATATCAGACCCGGGGATTTGATACTATCAACAGGGTATCAGTGGGACATGAGAGGGCGGTTGGAAAAGACACGGCTGATCCCCGGGTCGAATCCCGTTAGACTCAGTTCTGACGCTGAACTCAACACTATTTCTTTTTACTAACACTTGTTTCATGAAGCCTAGGTGATATCCGTTGTTGGATTCGGAGGCACGTGGAATTTACTTTTACTTTTATAAATAACTTACCTAAACTAACATTATCAATTAGGTTAGAATGTTAGTCTACTCTATATAATTAAAGAGGAGGGGCAAATACCAGGTCGGTACCCAAGCAATCCGTTGGGCCACGTGACAATACGTGGTCAATACCCAAGCAATCCAATGCGCCGCATGGCGATACCCAGTTGGTACCAAGCAATCCGTTGTGCCACGGGGCAGTCCTGACCTATCCCAATATTTTCTTCTCTTGGCACACTAGAGTGTTACCCGTGTCCTCCGGACACAACATATTTTTGTGTTGAGTCCCCACCTCCCCGTCCCCTAGCCCTTTCCCTCCAATCCATCGTCCCCCCGTCCTTGTCCCCTTGTCCCCTGTCCCCAGTCCCCGTCCCCGTCCTTTTATCCAAAACCCTAACTTTTAGCTTTTTTTGTGTTGATACCTCACCTCGTCCCGTCCCCCGTCCCCGTCCCCGTCCTTTTATCCAAAACCCTAACTTTTAGCTTTTTTTGTGTTGAGTCCCCACCTCGTCCCGTCCCCCGCCCCCGTCCCCATCCCATCCTTTTATCCAAAACCCTAGAGTGTTACCCGTGTCCTCCGGACTCAACATTTTTTTGTGTCCAAAAAAATGTCCCCCCCAATCCATCGTCCCCCCGCCCTTGTCCCCTTGTCCCCGTCCCCTTGTCCCCGTCCCGTCCTTTTATCCAAAACCCTAACTTTTAGCTTTTCATTTTATCCAAAACCCTAACTTTTAACTTTTCATCCAAAAGCATTTTTCATCTACACATTCATCCATCGACGTGATGTTTTCATCTACGCGTTCATCCATTCGGCGCGCTCATTTCATCCAAGATTCTTTTATAATAAGAGATAGACTAGAGTATTACCCGTGTCCTCCGGACACAACATTTTTTTATATCCAAAAAAATGTCCCCCCCAATCCATCGTCTCCCCCGTCCCCATTCCCGTCCCCGTCCCCGTCCCATCTCCGTCCCGTCCTTTTATCCAAATCCCTAACTTTTAGCTTCTCATTTTTATCCAAAACCCTAAACTCTAAAGTTTTTCATCCGAAAGAGTTTTTCATCGACGCGTTCATCCATTCGACACGTTCTTCATCCTGAATTCTTTTATAGATATAAATGGCAACAGCTAGGTAAAAGTGGAAGGGACATACCCAGTGATAGAAACCTGGGATACCTAGGTGGTATTTACTTTTATTATATTTAATTTGACGTAGGAGGCAAAGACATGTGGCATTTCCTTTTATTATATTTAATTTGACTTTTACTTTATAATTTTAGTTACCTTACTTAAACTTACACTATCCATTGGAAACAACGGGTAGTTATTCTACTCTCTCTATATAACAAAAGGAGTGGGGGTAACATTGGTGATTACATGCGGCAAATCTTAGATGGGGACTTTAATGAGAGATATTTTGAGGAAGAGAACAAGGGCCTAATTTTTACTTTTACTTTTATATTTTTGTTATCTTACCTAAACTTACGTTACCCTTGGAGACAACGTGAGTGTATACTAATACATATACATACTAATGGACCCCCCGTTGTCTCCAACGACTAATGATATCCCTCAATAAAGTAAATATATGCCCATTAATTAGATACCCGGATTTCCTACATACGTAAAGTAGGAGAATTAATTTTTATATAATTTTGGATAACTTACCTAAACTTAAATTATCCATGGAGGACAACGGGACTCGACTTTGTGTACTAGTACATATATTTATACTAGTTTATTGGCTTTACATACTAGTACATATATATAATAGTTTAATGGCTTGTTGTTCCCAAGGGGGCAATTGTAGTCACAACAAAAGGCCACGTCACATTACTCACATGTATCATTACATTAGATATCTATGCTACGCACCTTCCTTTGAGCCATCCATCACTTCAAACTTAAAACAAGAAACCAGAAGTAGACAACGAGCCTTGTTGTAGTCATACCGGGTCTCTGGTCTCACACGTGCTCCACCTTGTTGTCCTTCCATTCACCGACAACAAGAGCAAACTTCATGAATCCATAACTATAGTAACAACATCCACAACGGCTAGCAAAGAGAGGGTGCTCGGCTCCTCTTAGGAACCTCGGCTTGTAACCAAGACAATAAAAGTGCCAATGTCTCTCAAACAAGGTTGTGTTGCGAGCGTGGATGATTGTTCAACAAATGTCGTGCAAAATGCGTTGTAGTGAAATGTGCATCTGAGATATGGTTCTAGCAGTTCAAGTCCCAAGTTAGGAACCTTCCGCCAAGCCTTGTCACTATCGGCTCCACGGAATCTAGACTTTGCTTAACTACCAAGCTTTAACTTGTGAGCCTCTCCTAATCAGTATTAATTAATACGGAGTAGCCTTGCCACTTCAGCAAGTGCATCTTGAATCTTTAATAGGCAAAACAGACATCCTAGGGGAGTGTCGACCATGCCGTATATTTAGTTTGGTACAAATTTGTACTAGCGTTTCAGAAAAGGCAAAGGTTTCCTCCTCTTCTTCTCAAAAAAGGAGGAACAACTTTAAATCGTGTTTTTTTGTGTGAAGTAAAATTGTGAATGGTGGAGTCAATGTGGCTCCGAGGATTGCACTTCCAAAAGTGAAGTGTCTCCTAAGAGGAAAGTTACAAAAGTCATAGCACAGTAAAATGCAACAAACTTTAGAGAACCTCCAAGTGAAAAGGTGACAACGATGGAAATAAGCTTTCAGAACAACCAGCAATGCAAGGGACCAGCGAGGAGCCTCAGATGTGGTGAAGACAATTTAAATTAACAGCATATTCATTAAATTGGAAGATTGAGAGCCTTCTAAAATAATATTTGAAGCTTGAGTTGACCTAAACATGCAAATGTTTAGTGAATTTGCACAATGCAATTTGTCGAGTATCTACAAATATCTTTGAAATTATATGGAAGTTGAAGATATAAGGGGACATATTTAGCTTGAGTCGACCTGAAAGTGCACAAATAATTACTACTGGGAAATCCATTCACACCTTTCAAAATTCTCAAAATCTCTCAATTTCATGAATATGGTGCTCATTGTCTAAGTTGTTTAGGAATTCCTACATTCTAATCCCCCGCTTTTGCATAAGTAAACTGCCTCAATTGGCTCCTATGAGGAAATCTTTTGGAGTTGGGCCACCTGGGAGTTCCGCCTCTAGGATACCCAATTCTCTGCTCCCCAAATACATGGATTGTAGTAGTGTAACGACAGATTCCACTCGCGCAATCAAGGCGTACAACCTTGTCAATCCGTTTCTCAGTAGCTTGCACAAGATTTGGTTGTATGGACGCACTTCCATCACATTGCGCTTGTAAGGTTACTCCGAGGCATAGATTATGAAAATCCTCAACAAAGTTTGGCATCCTTGGCTGCCATGGAAGACCAACTCTATGCACAAGTTGGTCCTCGCCAAAGGCAAGGTTACTATTAGCACCTAGAGGTGCAAGGCTGCTTGGAAGAGCTCTTGCTAGTTGTGCAACGCCTTTACAGTGGAAACGGCCGAGCACGCCCTTAATTGGACCTGTTCTCTCGTTGCCCCTGCATTGGAATAATATGCAACCTTGCGAGTGTCTATCAGCCTCCCAAACAATTGTGTCTTATGGCACCGCACCTCGCATGGTACTCTTTTCCTTCAAGGTGGCTTTTGTATAAAACTCAATCAAGCCTAGGACAATGGGCACTGCTCCATAATCACATCAAACACAACCTTGGACATTCTTAGAATCAACCTTCTATAGAATTTATGGATTTAAAAATGCGGGCATGTGCCATGAATCACACAATGTGACCTTTAGTCTCGGCAATGCCCTTTCCCATGTATGGCACACCACTATTTGCATAGGCATTGAGATTTATGCTGACATCTTTCCATATATACAAACGATTTGAAAAACGTAAGCAACACATGCTTACGATATTTCACTCTATTTGGATGGCGAAAGTGGTCTTTGCTTCTCCCGATGCCAACCCTATGTGGCATACTACACCCCCAATAGTCTTCCTTCCCCACCAATTGGCAACAAAGTACTGCGCACCTTCTACAATGCACTTCTCTTTTCCTCTCCTATTCTTGACAGTCCTCCTTCTAGACATGCAAAAGATTTAAACAAACCCCGCAGACTAACTCATGTTGGACGTCCAACAATATCTTAATCGCCAATACAAGGCAAAGGCTCACACACCTCAGACACAAGCCAATCCCACCCAGCGGATTTGACGACTCCTACTCGCCATGCTCCTTCAACCCAAACAACCTCGCATGTGCCACTATTGGAGCCGGATCCATGTGCCTCTTGGATACATGTCCGCTTTGAGTAACCCCTCCCGGACTTTAATACAATTAGGATTTTTGTCATTTTTTCAAGTTCTTGTTGATATTAACGTCACCTTAAAAGAATGTATCACTTTTTGAGATGATTTACCAATGAAAGAACTTGCACTAGTTCATTTCCTACAGCTATTTGGAAAAAAAAGTTTTAAAAATTGAGATATTTTGCCAATCCGGACAAATTTCTAAAAATGTGTGAACGATATTTCGTAATTGAGTAAATTGTTGGGAGTGTATTTTCCATGCATTCTATGTCCATGTGTTTGAAGACTGTATTTGTTTACATACACTGTGAAAGTTTCGGCTCTAAGCATGACAACTTGCTAGTCCGTTTTTATCCTTTTTTATTTTACCGGGAATTAAGATGGTTTCCTTTTTGTTTACAAAAGGACAAATCAGGACGACCTAGACTTTGCAAAAAAATAAATTAGATCAAGTTCATTGACTACTGGAAAGATATGTTTTTCTTGGACCAAAATTGCAGGAGCAACAATGACAAAAAACATATATTGCCGGAAAGCTTATTTGAGAGGGGGCAAACTAAAATGAAACAGAGACAATCCTTTTGAATACCCATATTGGGCATGTATCCTTTTCTAATCCCGCTCTAGCTAGGGAGGTGGCAACCACCCTCGCGATGATAGCACAATCTACCTTGACCAATTGTGGCAACATCACGAAGACATTTCTTTAGAACACACTTCTCCCCACAAATAAAGTTTTGTCAACCTCGTTACCTTCTTCTACAGAGCAAGCAAGCAAGCAACCGTATTTTGCCCTCAATGACCGATACCTCTCAAGACCCTATCTACAACTCTATACAAGATTGTCCGCATGGCTCGGACGTGCACAACAACATCGACAACGGCTTACCCCACATAGAGCACATCATTGGCCCTGAATCTCACACGGAATCGCCTTTGGCAATGCCCACGGCTCAAATCCCGCATGAGCACCTCAATCGACTAGTCTATGCCACCGGCGCCTTTGCACATTCCGACACAGTGCAATCATCTCCCTCCATTTTAAGCCTGGCGGCCTCTTCTGATGTGCACAAGATCGATGTACAAGTTCTATGATACAAATACTTGGTTGTTGAAGTGTAGCATTGAACAATGCCACAATTTTACATTCCGTACCTAAAGAAAGAGCACATCCATGATTGATTGTAATTCTTTATCGTATAGAAATGTCCTACAATTTGTCAGGTAGTATTTGTGGATAGTGAGCCTTAGGAAAGGGTATTACGGTGTGTTCATTTACATACCACTACTAGAATTAAGGGGTCTAAGCAACATCATATGCACACCCCTTAGTGTTGCTAAAGTTACATTTATCAAAAAGTTACATTTAGAAACATCAGGGTCTGCTTATGACTTAATTCTCGTAGCGGATCCATTTAGGGAGGTGAATAATCAATGCATAGATAGCTTGATATGGCATTTCCTATTGATCAAATCGTGATGCTCGAAGCCTATACAGGTGATAACCTAGCTAATATCAATGACGTCAATCCGATCTTGACACTAGCACACTAGAGTATCATATCAAATAAAATATCATGTTGCAACTTTCACTTTGATTCTAAAAAATCATACGCCTTGCTTAAAGTATTTAGCAAAAGCAGCTTCATAGTCCAATTTTTATAATTGTCTTCCTGAAATTCGTGTCAGAGACTGTGTACTAATCGATGTGATGTTGACGTTCATCATCCGGAAGTAAGATCTACCCGACGTGCAAGTCGGTATCCACAACTGCGTGGCAACAAAGCGATTGAGAGGAAAATACGCGGACGAGAAATGCGTTCCAGTCCTCTGTAAGTTGTTGATAGCCTGCCGATATATCATGAGCATGACGCATGGTACATAGCCTATGAAGAAAAAAAATAGTCTGGAAGGGACTTCAAGTCCTTAGTCATAATTCCACTTCGTCTTGTAAAACACGTTGAGTCGTCATAGGCAATTAATAGTTCTAACTTTCTACTCCAACTTGCACAATTGTTATGAAGAGTGATCATAAAGGAAATCAACTTGACAATCGAACAAGGAAAGCGGAATATTCTAGTTCTTACCAATCAGAAAATATACTTTTCGATTGGAAATATGTACAATCCCTTCTGAAGATCAAACATCTTGCACACTTTAGCAAGTTCACTGCTCACGTTAAGATTACTAGTAATTTGCAATGAGAACCTGGAAATTCTACTCGCCATCATGACTACTTTCAGTTCTCTGAAATTTCATGATGTTTCTAATCTTTGATTGTTCAAAGTGCGAATATGCTGCAAAACACGCAATTTCAGTAATTATGCACTTAGCCGAGTGCACTACTCGGTACTCAAAAACCAGAAGATTTTGCCCCCAATTTTTTATTTTTTTAAAATGCTAAAATCTTACTAACTCTTTTGTATTAAATTTTTGTGTTTATTGTGTTACATGTTGCGTTACATGTTGGGTTACATATTGCGTTAAATATTGCTTTAAATATGTGTACAAATGTGAATAATATGCAAAATTTATGATAACTATTGTTTTAAACTTATGTAGAATATATGATTACTAAATTGGTTTTTGTTTTTTTTTGGAAACGACATTGTTCATGTACTTAAAATCTATATATACATCTTGAAACATAAGACAATATTAGTCGTGTATCACTTCCAATACTTTGGTGATTCATTTGTTTTCTTACGTGTTTGTACTATCATATAATGAAATACCATACCTTGATGTGAGTGCAACAAACCATTTGTGAAACGAAGCATTAAGTATAAAAATATTAACTTCCAAGCCTTGAACATCACCAAGGCTAGTAGAAGCTAGTTGGAGGTAGTTGAGCAACCTTGAAGTTAAGCAAGATGGTGAAGTAATAGGACTTGGATGGGTGACCAAGGGAACTAGGTTAAATTTCCTAGCTCTTCTTGGGTTTGCCTCACGAAGCCCGCGGGGAACTCGAGAAACTTGTGTAGCTCGTGTGGCTCACACACTCTGCCCCCTGCTCACACATTCTTCCCACGGCCGCTCGATCCCTCCACACACAGCTCACAGCCCCTCCTCTCCACACAACACACAACCCCTTCCAGCGGCCGCTCAAACCCCCTCCCCTCTCTTTACAGCTCCCCGCCGCCGCTCAAACCCTCTCCCCTCCCCTTGCCGCTGCTCAAACCCTCTCCCTACCGCCGTTCAAACCCTCTCCCCACCGCCGCCGTTCACAACCTCTCCCCTACCGCCGCTCAAACCCTACATCCTCTCACAGCCGCCACTCAAACCCTCTCTCCCTACCTCAAACCCTACACCGCTGCTCACCCCTCTCTCCGCTCACAGCCTCTCTCCTCCGCCGCTCACAACCTTTGTCCTCCCCCACTCATAGCCTTTACCCTCCGCCGCTCAAACCCTCTTCCCTCCTCCGCTCAAGCCCTCACCCCCACCTCAAACTCTACACCGCAGCTTACACCCTCTCTCCGCTCACACCTGCTCCCCTCATACACTCCCCTTTCGCCTCTCCCGTACGAGTGTGCGCACACATATCCATGGAGTCCTAAACCTCACCGCTACTCCACCCCTGCAGAACCCTAACCCGCCGCTGCTCACACCCCCTCCCTCATAGTATCCTCTCACCTCCACACGGATATGCGTGCGCACACCCCTCCTCGCAACCAGCCAGCCTTGAAATCAAGGACAGGATGGAAGAAGATCTAGCCGTCGATCTCCTGCACCTATTAGAGGCCGTTGATTTGGGTGCCAAGGTCTTGTCTCTTGTTCGGTAGGCCAAGTAGCCACCTGCGCCCGCAGGGTGCTTAGGATTTATGAATCAATTGTTTAATGATCTCCTACCTTGATATAGGTTCACTCATTTCCTTTGGATATATTGCGTATACCCTGGTGTTCGAATTCAAGGGCGAGGATCATCTCAAATGAGATCGATGGCAATGATTGGCCACAGCCAGTCCTCGATTTCGAGGCTGGCTAGTGACGAGGCATACCCCTGGAGTCCTAAACTCGATGCTGTTGCCCCAAACCCGCGGAATCCTAAACCCGCAAAACCCTAAACCTGCGGCCATCCTCAACCAAACACCACCAAACCTAAACCCGGGGCCTCTTTCTTCTCTCATACCCCTCCTCTCCTTTCCTACTCTCCTCCCGCTATACATATAAGGAGTGGAATTTTAGTACTACTTTAAATATCATATATAGTGTGGCACACTATGTAAATAATAAATGCTATAAGCTTTTACTATTGATTAATTACACCACCAAGTGCATGTATAAATGCCTTCATTTTTACCTTCTTCTTATGTATCATGTACCATGTGGAATTTCTCATATCAATTGGCAATTCTATTTGGATCTTTTCCACATTACAATTCTTAAAACCTATTCACAAAATTTTGTACAATGATATTAAATAGACATTTATCAAAGTTCAACGACGTTCCACTAAAAATTTGTTGAAAAAGCAATATGACATCTTGAAAAATTGACATTTGTAATTGCACACAATATTGATCCAAGAGCTCTAATTTTTTTTCAAAATTGACAAAAGAATTTAAATGTGGGATTTTTGGTGTGCCATGGCCATTGTGGTTCCTAAGTGCACTATTAAATGGCCAAGTGCATAATTGCTTAATTGCATGTTGCAAGTGCTTGAGGTCCTACCCATCAAGATTCCTGAAAGTCAAAATGCGAGCGGAACTTGGGGATTAAGAATCTACTTGTTGTAAGAGGGGAAACCTCACAATGAGTTGACAACATGATAAATGTTCTTATGATTCTCCGCGGTGATTCTTTTCATTCCTTGAACAAGGAAACTTCTCGAGATTGCCCACAGTCTTGTTTGTAGCTGTCTTCACATTCACACAACTGATAAGTGACATTCACGTAATTTGTCCATTGAGCGGGAGTGCTACAAAAGCTCGTGCTTGCAGCTTGATTCCTGCATCAAAGTCCTTCCTTTCCTTCTCGTGTATTTTCTTTATAGATGTCCAAGCACCAGGCGCCTAAGTTCCCGTGCTTCTACAGGACGTTTATGAGATTTATGTCCCGGGGTGGATACGAGGTGGTCCATCCCAACAGTACTTTTGAGGAGGTGGACGGTCAAGAAAACTTGTCATCGTGTTTTACTCCCACCAGCTTCTATATGGTGAGCGCTACTGCCCCGTCCAAGAAAGCCACCTCCATCCCTCTAGTCTGCTTCCACATGATAGCCTACATGAACAGTAGTGCTTAGAATTGCTTCGTTCAATAATTTGGTGCCGCCTCGTTCAGGATTTCCACGACAAGGTACGTTGAATCACAATGACGGACTGGTTATTAACATCCTTCCAATATTGACTTTGTTTCATTCGTGCATTCTAGGATTGTAGATTGCAGCAACAAATCGCACAGGCATCAACAGGAAGAAGGCGGCACAAATCATCATAGAGCTGATATGGTAGAGCAGATCTACTTCTCCGTTTCATTGCAATTTCATTTCCGATATATTAATATAGCTTTTATCAATTTCTGGAAACATTTTGATATGCAGAGTTCAAGCCTCCGTGCATTATTCACGTTGTCAACTCATTGTAAATCTGCCCCTCTTACAGCAAGCAAAATATTCTCGATCACCCATTTCCGTTCACACTTCGACTTTTAGGAATCCTCATGGGTAAGACCTCAAATACTTGCATCATACTCGCAGTTTGTACAATTGGAGAATGGAAACATCATGCAATTTCAAAGAACTAAAAGTAGTCATGATGGAGAGTGGAGTTTCCAGGTTCTCATTGCAAATTTCTACTAATCTTGAATCTGCTGAACTAAAGTTGCTCGTAGTGAACGTTAGCAGTGAACTTGTGGAAGTGTGCAAGATGTTTGTGCTTCAGGAGGGATTGTACATATTTACAACCGGAATGTATATCGTCTGATTAATTAGAACTAGAATATCTCGATTTCATGTTTGATTGTCAAGTTGATTTCCTTTCAGATCACTCTTTATAACAATCGTGCAAGTTGCAGTAGAAACTGAGAACCCTTCCAATTGCCTATGTAGGCTCGTCAGCGTGTTTTCAATACAAAGTGGAATTATGACTAGGGGTCTGAAGTCCCATTCAGACTATTTTGATTTCTTCACAAGTTGACTGCCATGGACTTTCTACTATGTCATGCTCGTGATACATCGGCGGGCTATCAACAACTTACAGAGGACTCGAACGCATTTTGCATACGTGTATTTCCCTCTCAACTGCTTTGTTGCCAAGCAGTTGAGGATCCCTACATGCACGTCTAGTAGATCTACGTTCCAAATGATGAACGCTAGCATCACATCGATTTGAAAACAGTCTCCGACACGAAGTTCGGGATGACAATTATACAAATTGGACTCCGAAGCTGCTTTTGTTAAATTCTTTAATCGAGAGCATGATTATTCGGAAACAAAGTAAAAGTTGCAGCATGATAGTTTACTTGATATGATACTCTAGTCTGATAGTGTCAATATCGGATTGACATCATTGATACTAGCTAGGTTATCACTTGAATAGGCTTTGAGCATCACGATTTGATCAACAGGAAATGACATGTCAAGCTATGTATGCATTGATCATTTACTTGCCTAAATAGATCCGCTACTAGAATTAAGTGATAAGTAGACCCCTGATGTTGCTAAATGTAACTTTTTGATATAAGCACCATTAGCAACACCAAGGGGGACTCTTCTTATGACGTTTCTTAGACCCCTTAATTCTAGTAGTGGTATGTATATGAACACACCCTAATACCCTTTCCTAAGGCTCACCATCCACAAATACTACATGACAAACTATAAGGCATCTCTATTCAATAAAGAATTACAATCAAGCATGCATGTCCCTTCCTACAAGGTACAGAATGTATGCGATTTGTGGTATTGTTCACTCCTATATTTCAACAACCAAGTATTTCTATCATAGAACGTGCATGTCAAACAAGTACACACTAAAACAGCCCACGGGCTTAAAATGGAGGGAGATGATTACACCATGTTGGAACATGCAAAAGCGCCCAAGGCGCAGATCAGTCGATTGAGGTGCTCATGCGGGATCAAAGCCGCGCGCAATGGCAGAGGCGATTTCGTGTCAGATCGAGGGCCAATGACGTGCTCCATGCCCGGTAAGTCGTTGTTGATAAGGTCATGGACGTTCAAGCCATGTGGTCAATCTTGTAGAGAGTCGTAGGTAGGGTCTTAAAAGATATGAGTTGTTGAGGCAAAGTGCAGTTGCTTGCCCGATCTGTAGAAGAAAGTAAGGAGACTGAGGGAACTTACAAAACGATATTCGTGGGAAGAAATGTGTTCTAAAGAAATGTCTTTGAGATCTTGCTGCTATTGGTCGGAGTAGGTTGCGTTGTTGTCGCAGGGGTGGTTGCCGCCTCCCTGACTAGAGCGGGATCAGAGGAGGCACAATGATCCAATTCCAATAGTGGCATGGACAAGGTTGAAGGAGCATGGCTAGGAGTAAGTTGTCGAGCCCATTGGATGGGATCGTCTTGTGTCCAAGGTGTGTGAGGGTCTTGCCTCCTGTTGGCAATTAAGATACTATTGGACGTCCAACATGAGTAAGTCTATGGTGTTTGTCTAAATCTTCCGCAGCGCGAGGAGGCGGGCTGTCAGCTATAGGAGAAGAAAAGAGAAGTGCATTATAGAAGCTGCGCAGTATTTTGTCGCCAAATGATAGGGAAGGAAGACCGCCGGGGTTGTAGTATGCTAGGTAGGGTTGGCATCGGGAGAAGCAAAGACCTCGTGCGCCATTCAAACATAATGAAATATGGTAATCATACATTGCTTACGTTTTCAGATCATTTGTCGAAGAAGATGTCAACATAATCACCGTGCTTATGTAGATAATGGTGTACCATGGGTGGAAAAAGGGCTCCAACACGACTAAAGGTCACATTGTTTAATTCATGCTTGAACCCATGAATCCCATAGAAGGTTGATTTCAAGAATGTTACATGCTGCGTTTGATGTGATCATGGAGCGCTGCCCGCTATCTTAAGCTTGATCGAGTTGTATACAAAACCACCTCAGTGGAGAAGGGTACTATGTGACTCTATGAGGTGTGGTGCCAAGAGACACGGTTGTTTGAAAGGCTAATAGACGCATGCAAGGTTGCATATTGTTTCCAAGTTGGGGCAACAAGACGACATGAGCTGAGGGCGTGCTTGTCGTCTCCACTCTGGGGTGTTGCACACCAGGTAAGCGTTCTCTCAACTAGTCTTGCTCCTCTAGGTGTTTACAGGTAACTTGCCTTTGGCAAAGGTCAACTTGTACATAGAGCTCTTCTTCCATGGCAGCCAAGGATGCCAAACTTTGTTGAGGATTTTCATAATCTATGCCTGGGAGTAACCTTACAATCGCAATGTGGTGATATGTGGCAGATTAGGTTTCATTAGCGAGAGCACGATTTTGTACCCAAGCTTCTTGGAATAGCTAATGAATTCGCATGCTTCCTCGCCTCCATATCTCTTCAAACGCCACTCTATAGGATCCTAGGGCACTTTGGTGATGGAAATGCGTCCATTCAACCAAATCTTGTGCAAGCTACTAAGAAACAGATGACAAGGTTGTACGCCTTGATTGCGCGAGTGGAATCTATCGTTACACTACTACAATCCATGTATTTGGGGAGCAGAGAATTGTGAATCCTTGAGGCGGAACTTCCAGGTGGCCCAACTCCAAAAGATTTCCTCATAGGAGCCAATTGAGGCAGTTTACTTATGCAAAAGCGGGGGATTAGAATGTAGGAATTCCTAAACAACTTAGACAATGAGCAACATATTCATAAAATTGAGAGATTTTGAGGATTTTGAAAGGTGTGAATGGATTTCCCAGTAGTAATTATTTGTGCACTTTCAGGTCGACTCAAGCTAAATATGTCCCCCTATATCTTCAACTTCCATATAATTTCAAAGATATTTGTAGATACTCGACAAATTGCATTGTGCAAATTCACTAAACATTTGCATGTTTAGGTCAACTCAAGCTTCAAATATTATTTTAGAAGGCTCTCAATCTTCCAATTTAATGAATATGTTGTTAATTTCAATTGTCTTCGCCACATCTGAGGCTCCTCGCTGGTCCCTTGCATTGTTGGTCGTTCTGAAAGCTTATTTCCCATCGTTGTCACCTTTTCACTTGGAGGTTCTCTAAAGTTTGTTGCATTTTACTGTGCTATGACTTTTGTAACTTTCCTCCTAGGAGACACTTCACTTTTGGAACTACAATCCTCGGAGCCACATTGACTCCACCATTCACAATTTTACTTCACACAAAAAAACACGATTTAAAGTTGTTCCTCCTTTTTTGAGAAGAAGAGGAGGAATCCTTTGCCTTTTCTGAAACACTAGTACAAATTTGTACCAAACCGAATATACCAAATGGTCAACACTCTCGTAGGTCGTCTCCTCTGCCTATCAAAGATTCAAGATGCACTTGCTGAAGTGGCAAGGCTACTCCGTATTGATTAATACTAATTAGGAGAGGCTCACAAGTCAAGGCTTGGTTGTTAAGCAAAGTCTAGATTCCGTGGAGCCAATAGTGACAAGGCTCGGCGGAAAGTTCCTAACTTGAGACTTGAACTCCAAGAGCCATATCAGAGATGCACATTTTATTGCAATGCGTTGTGCACGACAATAGTTGAACAATTATCCACGCTTGTAGCACGACCTTATTTGACGGACATTGGGACTTCCATCGTCTCGGTCACAAGCCGAGGTTCCTAAGAGGAGCCAAGCACCCTCTCTTTGCTAGCCGTTGTGGATGTTGTTATTATAGATGTGAATTCATCAAGTTTGCTCTTGTTGTCGGTGAATGGAAAGACAACAAGGTGGAGCACCCGTGAGACCAGAGACCGTGTATGACCGCAACAAGGCTCGTAGTCTACTTGTAGTAAATTTTTGTATTGGTTTTGAAGTGATGGATGGCTCAGAGGAAGGGGCGTAGCATAGATATCTAATATAATGATACATGTGAGTAATTTGACGTGGCCTTTTGTTGTGACTACAGTTGCCCCCTTGGGAACAACAAGCCAATAAACCAATATATATATATACTAGTATGTAAAGCCAATAAACTAGTATATATATGTACTAGTATACAGAGTCCAGACCCGTTCTCCTCCATGCATAATGTAAGTTTAGGTAAGTTATCCAAAATTGTAAAAGTAAAAGTTATGTCCTTGTCCTCCTCCTCGAAATACCTCTCACTTACTTAAGTACCCACTTAAATCCTGGTATAAGATTTGCCCCACCCTTTCTGTTATATGGAGACTAATATTCTGACCAAACTGATAATGTAAGTTTAATTAAAATTATAAAGGAAAAAATAAAAGTAATTGAGGACAACGCGTCTGGACTCTGTATTACTAGTTCAACAATAAAAGCAAAAGTAAAAGTAAATTCTACGAAAGTAAAAGTAAATTCCACATGTCGCCGAATCCAACAGCGGATATCACATAGGCATCATGAAACAAGTGTTAGAGAAAAAGAAGGGAAGGTTCGCGAAGGATTATGACGTTGTCGGAGGGAACCGACCCGGGTACCACACGGTATAACCTTGACCGTCTTTTGCTGTCGACTATTCAGCGCCCTCGTGGTAGTTACTAAGCCCCAGATCTGCCACAGCGAATTGCAGAAGCACATATATACACTACAGCAGTGCAGTGGGACATTTGTGCCAGTTCACTCATGTCATGCTTTCTTCTTCGATGTTGTAATGTAGGAATTCGATCTTGTTGTGCAACATGGCAACGCAGAGGTCGATGAAAAACCCTGTACCCTAACCCCACAACTTGGTTGCTGCCAGGATTTCTTTCAATTCTTTCTCTGTTGCTGGAAATTACGGGGAGACGATTGGTGAGCTTCGGGATGCTGTTGTGATGGAGCTTGGAGAGGAATGTTGTTGAATCATGACATGGAGATGAACCATGAGATGGACAATGGAGACGATCTATCCGTTGCGGAGGTGATCTGCTTCGACCAGCGCTCCCTGCGCTTGGCCTCATGGGATATCAAGTGCCACAGGTAAGGTTTTTGCGAGCTTTTTGGGCTTTAGGGTTCGTCATTTCACTATTCCTCTTTGATGGCCACTTGTTTCATTTCTGTTAGCCTTTTCCAGAAATTCTGAGCTCATGACTCTTCACAAAGATTTCTAAATGGAAGGAGGCCCTAGCACTGGCTCTAGAAATGTCATGTTTGGAGTTGTAAGGATTGCTTTCGGGGGTTTTACGGTTTGGGGACTTGCTGTGGACGTGATACATTCCGGGTTTTAGGATGTGAACTTATGTGTGTGTTTTTCTTACGATTTTGTAGCTTTGCGATGTTATGAAGGAGCATTGGATGGACACGATCCACGACAGCTTGACGGTTTCAATGCTGCGGAGCGTTTTAGAGAATGTGGACATAGTTTTAGCTTCTCACTTCAGCTGCATGGGGAATTTATATTCTTTTTCAATAAAATGAAGAGTTATTCGTGAAGTCACCGACCTAAGATACCGCTCTTGGTTCCAATTTGAATGAATAGTTTCTCAATGAATCTAATGAAGAGGAAGGGGGTCAATATTCATCAGGGTTGATCTCCTGCCAACTCTTTCTATCTTTGCTCTTTAACATGCGGATAAAACTACTCTGCCTTAAGTTTAGAGACCGCCAAGCTTTTCTGTGATTATTTAGAGAGAGGAAAGAATAGTAAAATGAGGGGAATCTTGCTGAAACTTTGGGTGGCTGAAATACATTAAGACAAAACAAGAGCATAGGCTCACAATAGATATATTGTTATGAATCGAAATAACCTGAAGTGATTTAAACAAGTACACAAATATCTTGTTACAGTCCGTGGTTTTTACTGGATCTCAAGTGACAGTATTACGGTACTGCATTGTGTACATTATTACCAAGATACAACACAAATAGTTTGTGTAACTGGTATCATCCTTTTTTCGATGAATTTGCTTATCATGCAGAAGATGTCAAAGTTGTCACATCTATTACTAGGAGCTCTGCAACCCTAAACAGTACCGAACTTGCCCGGCTCAGGTCACTACACATTGATTTGCAATTGATCGAAGGAGAATTGGTTCGGTTTTCATTAGTCAAATTCCTTTCACAATTATATGCATGTGTTAAGCACAGTAAATGATCTAAAATGTTAATAAGTTTTTACTTGTGATGAATGTTTTTACCAAAGATGTTTACAATGATTCCCCTTGTTGAATAGTATCAACAACTGTGCTTGTCGTAAAACGGGTTTTGTTTTTTTTTTTTTTGACGTGGACAGGATATCCCCACGCTCGGACTTACCCGAGGTGGGCCCCATCTTAATCGCGTGGGGTCATTTTTCTGGCCCTCTTATTTTGGGGGATCCATAGGCTTTTTTGGATTTTTTTTTGACAAATCTGGGGCCGATAGCCATTGTTAACCCTCATGAAACCTATTTTCTATAAATAGGGCCCCATCCAAAAACAAAATAGGGGCTGAGTTTGGCCCCACCACCTTGTGGCCCCATGCGGTAAGTCCGAGCGTGGGGATATCCTATCAAATCGGTTTTTTTTAGCAGCGGTTAAAGTGCCTGTTTTGAAGAGGTGTTTGATCATCCATCCATTGCAGGTGAGTGTTTTAGGCAATGATTTTGGAGACAATACCTTGTTTGATAATATCGTACTGTCTAACCTTGATAATATCACCCTTGTTAATAGAACACCTTGATGTTTTCACTGAAAACCTTGAATTTGATTTTCCTAGTTCAAAACTCCCTTGTAAATATCCCTATCACCCTTGATAATATCACTTTTTTCTTCCGAATCCATAGTGTAAGTGTGACAATAACAAGTTATAGAGATGAATAAGTGACAAATGGATGACACAAATACAGGCTTTTGGCCCTTGTGGACTCAACCCTCGCTCTTATTAAAAAATTCCGAACATGTAAATTTTTTTTTGCAGAAATTGTAACCCCTCAATGACCTCAGTAGATCCTACCTCCAAACCCTGGAAGTCTCCCTACTGTCAAACCGTCCCTCTGACTCCTTCCCGCATGTCCCCAAACCATGTCTCCGAACCTTGTTTGTAGTAGCGTAAATCAAGACCGAACCCTCCCTCCTCAGAGCCCATGTTAAGACAATACATTGTTGAATCCGCCCCTTGCTCCCTGTTACCGGAATCGCTCTCCCTCGGTTGTTGTTCCTCGAATCGCTCTCCCTTGCCTCTTGTTGTCTTGTTAGGGATCCCTTGCTCCACCTTCGCCCTTATTTCTATCATTGATCCTCATCTAATTTGGTCTTAGATGGTCTTTGATGCTACAACAGGTGCATGATGGAGTCTACAAGAGACTTCAGCTAAAATTGTCCAGTTCATTTCCCATATGCATAGGACATGTGCTATGTAATGTATTATCCCAATAAATTATAATGACCTCTTGTCATTGATCCTCATATGTAATGTTGTTACTTTGTTATTTTTTATCTAAAAAAATCACCATTTTTTCTTTTATTCTACCTTTTTTTATATTATCACATTATGCATAAATTTGTCAAATGTGATACAATCAAATATGTCACACCTTGATTATATCAAACTTTTTTGGTGAAACAGAGGGTGTGATATTATCAAGGTTAGATTGAACTCTCTATCTTTCAAAATTTTGTACGGTTTCTAATTTTACCAAGCGCCTAATTTTGGAAGTATATAATTTAAGTTGACTTGCTTTTACATGTACCATTATTGAGCACATCTATGGCGGTGGCCACCTTGTAATTTATCCATTATGTTTTCTAGGTTAAGGAGAATGGAAGGGAATCATATAGCTAAGAAACAAGGTTGTGTGACTTGGAACAGATTGCAAACACATGTGAGGTAGGTGCTTCTGCCTTGACAAAGAAGAAGAAGAAGAAGAAGAAGAAGAAGAAGAAGAAGAAGAAGAAGAAGAAGAAGAAGAAGAAGAAGAAGAAGAAGAAGAAGAAGAAGAAGAAGAAGAAGAAGAAGAAGAAGAAGAAGAAGAAGAAGAAGAAGAAGAAGAAGAAGAAGAAGAAGAAGAAGAAGAAGAAGAAGAAGAAGAAGAAGAAGAAGAAGAAGAAGAAGAAGAAGAAGAAGAAGAAGAAGAAGAAGAAGAAGAAGAAGAAGAAGAAGAAGAAGAAGAAGAAGAAGAAGAAGAAGAAGAAGAAGAAGAAGAAGAAGAAGAAGAAGAAGAAGAAGAAGAAGAAGAAGAAGAAGAAGAAGAAGAAGAAGAAGAAGAAGAAGAAGAAGAAGAAGAAGAAGAAGAAGAAGAAGAAGAAGAAGAAGAAGAAGAAGAAGAAGAAGAAGAAGAAGAAGAAGAAGAAGAAGAAGAAGAAGAAGAAGAAGAAGAAGAAGAAGAAGAAGAAGAAGAAGAAGAAGAAGAAGAAGAAGAAGAAGAAGAAGAAGAAGAAGAAGAAGAAGAAGAAGAAGAAGAAGAAGAAGAAGAAGAAGAAGAAGAAGAAGAAGAAGAAGAAGAAGAAGAAGAAGAAGAAGAAGAAGAAGAAGAAGAAGAAGAAGAAGAAGAAGAAGAAGAAGAAGAAGAAGAAGAAGAAGAAGAAGAAGAAGAAGAAGAAGAAGAAGAAGAAGAAGAAGAAGAAGAAGAAGAAGAAGAAGAAGAAGAAGAAGAAGAAGAAGAAGAAGAAGAAGAAGAAGAAGAAGAAGAAGAAGAAGAAGAAGAAGAAGAAGAAGAAGAAGAAGAAGAAGAAGAAGAAGAAGAAGAAGAAGAAGAAGAAGAAGAAGAAGAAGAAGAAGAAGAAGAAGAAGAAGAAGAAGAAGAAGAAGAAGAAGAAGAATGTGAGGATGGGCAACGGTTAATTTCATATTTTGTCAAATCTGTATACTTTGGATGGGTGATGAGCACAATGGAAGTTCACCTTGTTATGGTTCTATAGGTTTGCCAACCATCTTGAACTTTGCAGTCTCACTTGGACTTGATGTTGTTGTTGAGGTAATTACAGTACCCATTTCCTTCTTAACCCCTAGATTTCCTTGACAATTTTACACCAAAATCACTTCACAAACTATTTAATTCTAGTGCAAAGAGTAAGGATGGAAACAAAAAATTGTATATCTAGTTTTAACCATAAGATCTCATTTAAACCTTCATAAATAACATACTCATAAAAAAATTGGAATAACATGTTTAACATGATGGAAATGGATTTAGACCTTGTGTAGTGCAAAAATTTGATGCCAAGTGAAGTCAAAGTCTGCTGATCTACTAGACGGAGGGAAGAAAATGGACCCTTTTCTCTACTTCAAACACTATAATATTACAATCCGTGCGGTCAAACTTTATGAATTTTTTTGGTAAGTTACTCAATAAGTCGTAGATGAGATCCTACGATTAAAACTAGTTTTTTTCTTTGTCCTTACTCATTGCACTAAAGTGGGTAGTTTTGAAGTGTGTATAGTGTGAAATTGTCAAAGAAATTTAGGGGTTAAACATGAGGTTCTACATGGCCCTCAAGCCACTGAGAAGAACCAAAAGTTTTTTTAGAAAATTTGCGAGAGGCCATGTCAGGCGATGACTAATAGCGGGTACTTCGGGCAACTCCTAAAACTTTTGCTAGGACACTTTATCAAATGTGAGATTTTCAACATCAACAAGTAATATCATTTTCTTTCCTATCGTCAAAAAACATTTCTTGTCTTTGGTGAAAAATAGCACATCAACCCAAGTCAAACATTTTCATACATTGTCACACTTTGTCGGGCAAGGTACCAAAAAAGCTTCTTCTTTTCCGCATAAAACTTAGAGATCTTTATATTTTTTTTAGCTCTATTTTTTCTACTGCAAGATGTGGTGTAAACCTTCTTTTTGATCATTTGGATTTTCATTCTCAATCATATTCCGTCCACCAAAATTAAAACGTAAATTGGCAGTTTTTGAACCTCCACTCCTTGCACAACTATGTTGCACCCCTTCTGGACTTTTAAAAATTGGTATACAAGGTAATAACATCAAGATTAACATGATGGTAATGTTTTAGACCTTGTGTAGTGCAAAAACTTGACACCAAGTGAAGTCAAAGTCTGTTGATCCACTCAACACAGGGGTTGAATTGTATTCTCTACTTCAAAAACTAAGGTAGAGGCACCCAATTCCGATCACTTAAGCTAGTTTGGGACTCAAATGACATTGTGTGTTAAAAACATTTATGTAGAAAGATGCGGAATTAGGAATGAAACTCAACGAATGTTTTTCAAATTTATTCACAAAGATTTGGAATTGATAGAGAATTTAAAAGCCCAGAAACCACCGGAGCCCATAATCAAATTATAGAATAGGTGAGATTTGGTGCCCTCCATCACCCAATGCCAATAAGTGAGAGTGAGTAAAAGAGAGAACACATGCCATGGATAACCAACTCATGGAGGGTACCCAATACCAATCGGCCTTGTTGGGCTTTCGAGGCAATGCCACCAATGAAAGCTCAATTGAGGTGGAGCAACCCAAAATTGCATACATCATGACCCAATGTAGATAATGACTGGTGTTTTCAAATTTTGAGTTATCGGTTTAGGGTCACTTCATGCACCATTTCAAGGATTTTCTATTTTCATGCACCATGCCATGCATACTCTTTTTATCGGAATTGGGTGGCCGATCGGAATTGGGTGCCTCTAACCTTATAATCTTTCAATCCTTGCGGTCAAATTTTATGAGATTTTGTGAGGACATTACTAGACAAGTATTCATTGAGATCCTACGGTTAGATGTAGAAATAAAGTTTTCAACTCCCTCCTTACTTATTGCACTAGAATGAGCAGTTTTGAAGTGTTTCTGGTGTGAAAATGCTTTGGGCCTTTAGGGATTAAATTGAAACACTCAAAATCCCTTGTCTTGCTTCTAAGTGATGCGAGCTTGTGTAATGACACAGCTATTGAGAATTCAGAGGCATGAATCTTTTGTGTGTCGAAAGACATACAAGATTACAAAAGTAAAGAATCCTTAACCCCTAAATGAAAAAGACTTGAGGTGGGCTTTTGCAAATCTTGGGCATATTACCGTGGTTGCAATTTATATTTGCAATTCTTGATATTTTGTACAAAGATGCAAAGTGACAAAAAATACCGAGGAGTATAATTTTTATTCTCATCGAACTTCTGGAATAAAAGTTATGCCATCTCAAGAAAAAATTTGTCGAGTGCAGGCATGTTGGGCAACTCCAAAAACGCTTTCAAGGACACTCTATCAAATGTGAGATTTTCAATAATAGCAATTTATATAATTTCATTTTCTATAGTCCAAAAACGTTTCTTGTTTTTGGTAAAAAAAAATGCATTTTATTTCAAATCAAACATTTTCACACATTGATACACATTGACAGGCAAGGTACCAAAAAACTTCTTCTTTTCCACATAAAACTTAGAAAATTTTGAAACCAATTTTTTAAATTTTATTCTTTTCAATGATAAGAACCTTCTTATTGACCATTCGGATAGTCATTCTAAAACATATTAAGTTCACAAAAAAAACAAAATGCAAATTGGCACTTTTGAACCTCCTCTCCTTGCACAATTGTTTTGCATATGCTACACTCCTTTTCTACCTCTAACAATTGGTGTACAAGGAACTAATATCATGATTAACTTGACGGTATAAATTTTAGACCTTGTGTAGTGCGATAATTTGGTACCAAGTGAAGTCAAATTTTGTTGATCCACTCAACGCAAGGAAGAAAATGAACCAGTTTCTAGTTCAAACACTATAATCTTACAATCCGTGTCGTCAAAGTTGATGAATTTTGGTGATTATGTCAATTACTAAGTCTTAAATGAGATCCTACAGTGCAAGTAGAGATCTAGCACTTATTATTTCCTTCCTTACTCATTACACTAGACTCAATAGCCTCAAAGTGGTTTTGGTGTGAAACTATCAATTACAAACGTAATAGAGTTTTCCTAAAAGTACCTAGTATGGCCACCTCGGATTTGATCCTCCATCCTTAGTTTTACTAGTTGGCCTGAATGTGGCCTCCAAAAATTTAGGACGCAAAAAGGTTGGGTGACAAGGTGATGGTCTGGCCAGATTTAGAGTGCAACTGAGATGTAGAAATCATGCACGTGCATGTAGAACCTAGGTTTAGCAGCCTAGGTGGAGCTTTGTAACACTGTAGTACTATTCAAGGAATGCCAACCTAAGGTCCATGAAATACTCAGGGTGAGATTTCTTACCCTCTCAATATTTCCTTTTAGAAATCTCTACCTCCTTTGTGATCAGAAAAGAACACGAGGTCCTCAAAAGGTGTCTTTTTCGCTGACACAAGGTGGCACGTTCAAGAGGGGTTGAAAACGTGACACTTTAGGCTTTTGCCACTTTAGGCTTTTGCCACCTTTAGTCTTTTTCGCTGACACTTTAGGCTTTGGCCACCCTCCAAAAATCAGACTTTCAATAAAACTCTAATAGAGTTTTACTGAAAGTGCTTCCCAAATGGGCAAGTCAGGAGGAATATGGTGCCAGAGAGTATGAGATGTATAAACGGCAAAAAAAAGAGCATGAGGAAATTTCATATTACCTTTCTTTGCACCAATGAAATGCTTTGCAATCAATGTTCTTGGGCCCTACCCCATGTAAGCAAAAGCTCCCCCATAGTACCCTAAGTTCTCACAAGGTTGACCAATAGTTCCCCCAAACCTTTCCCAAGGCAAGACACCATGTGCATGTGGTCCCGGTTACTAACATAAGACCTTAAGATTCGGGGTACCTATCCAGTGTATTGTGGTGACTTTCATGAAAACTCAAATGTCATTACCATATCTTTGCTTGTGTCCAAAAAAAAAAAAAAAAAATGTCATTACCAAGTTGGCTCAAGGAATCCCAGCCGACTAAAAAGTCTCACAAAAGCAAGATCAAGTCTACAGAGTCGATGAAAAAAGAACTCTTACCAACCGCAACGGAAAAGTCTCCGGAACAATAGTTGCCCAACTAAATTCAACCACATTGCATACTGAATTTGGACTTCAATTCAAGTGGCAAAAGCCTAAAGTGTCACGTTTTCAACCCCTCGTGGAAATTAAATCAACAATACAATCAACTTCACCAGGCGGAATGTGGTATTTCGGTGATGGTGGGAAGGTGTTGAGAATGCATACTACACCAAGCATTGAATATAGTGTGGATTCATAATTGATGTGGATCGCTCACACTAGTTTGAATCAGGCACATGCATGTCAAAATTTGATTGGCGACTCGTTTTCAAGCAAGTGTGTGTCAGTCACCAATTGGATGTAAATTTCCAATTAGTGTACGGAATCGAACTACTCTAGTCCACACTATATTCAGTGTTTGGTGTACCGTGTGCCTCCGAGATCTATTGTCGCCTTTCCTTCCAAAGTCATGGGGCGTCACTGCATTCATACAATCTTTTCTTCAACGTGGGATTCATTGGGCTCCGTCTCTCAAGGTAAGATCCAAATGCCATTTGTCTGGTTTAGGACCAAGTGTGCGCTTGGGGGACAATTCTTTGACTACAATTTCTTGCTATCCGTATAATGCCTAGGTGATACCCATGTAATACTTAGGTGATATCCATTGTGTCTGAATCAATGTGCAAAAGAAAAGTAAATCTTTCGACAAAGAGGTGCGTAAAGTGACCATTGGATACGGTCTCTTTTGATCCAAACGGTCAAAATTCACAAGGTTTTTACCACATCATCTCATGTAAGTTCGGAAGAAGATCCTACGGTTACATTCTCATAACATTCATCCAGGCAGCTTTGAACCCCTAAAGGACCAAGTGTCCTTTCGAGGGAAATCTTTTTCACTTCAAATGCAATCATCTTCCAATCAGTATGGTCAAAATTCACGAAATTGTTTACCAAGTCATCTCATATAAGTTTAGAAGAAGATTCTACGGTTACATTTTCAAAAAATAATCTAGTCAATGGAGTAGAGATTCTTCTAAAATGCCTTTTCCTGTAGGGGCTAAACTTATACAAAATGACTGAACAGTGTTAACCTCGAACACGGTCGTGAAATGAAGATGGCTGGTTCTCATCGTCCCGGATTAGACTAGCCACTGTTTGTGCACACCGAAAGCACTTCATCGTCATGTCTAAATTGGCTTCATAGTTCTTGAAATGACTGTTCCTAGTGTCGGTCCCGCCGAACGTTGTCTCCCTCCTCGCCAAGGCCTTGTCAACGACGCGCGCACTGCTCATCCTCAGTTCTCGCCGCCCGTTCCATCCATAGCACAAATCTTCCCCAAGTTCCCGCTCACACTGTTGATCCATCAGCGAAGGCGCGGGAGAAGAGGTTGGAGCGCGTATCAGGAGGCATTGGAGGAAGTTGGAAGTTGTGATGGGCGACGTGCTTAGTTTTCGAGGCTGCATTGTCGGTGACAATGAGTGAGAGCGACCTTGGATAACGTCCTTTCAAGATTGGGTTCAATGGGGGGAGCTCCAGCCATGATAGTTAGGATTTCTTTTCTAGTTGCGGCGTTTCTTCTTGTCTGGGTTGGAGATGCGGCGCCGGAGGGCACGACATATGTCGTGCGCATGCACCGGAATGCTTCGCACACGGACGTGCTTGCGAAGAGCGCGCACTACAGCTTCTTGCTGAATGGCGCCAAGGCGCACATCGGGATGTCGGAGATGGAGGACATTCTGCACCACGTGTATGACACAGTGCTGGACGGCTTCTCGGCGCGCCTCACGGACGCGCAGGCGGAGTACGTTCGGGAGCTTCCGGGGGTGGTAGGGGTGTACCCGGACAAGGTGTATGAGGTGCAGACGACGCGGAGCATGGATTTCCTGGGGTTGACGCAACCGACGTCGCGGATGTGGATGGAGAGCAACCGCGGCGAGGATGTGATTATTGGTGTGCTGGATACCGGGATATGGCCGGAGCGGCTGAGTTTTAATAGTTATCAGGTGGCGCCGATCCCGGCGCGGTGGAAGGGAGGATGCGTCGCCGGGACGCTCTTCGATCCCGCGACGCATTGCAGCAACAAGCTGATTGGCGCGAAGTTCTTCCAGGCGGGGAATGTGGCGAGGTTTGGCCCGATCAACGAGACGTTGGAGTACGTCTCCGCTCGCGACTTCTCGGGGCACGGCACGCATTGCGCCGGCACCGCGGCCGGTCGGACGGTGTACTCTGCGAGTTCCAGCGCGGGGCTGGCGTACGGAACGGCCTACGGCACGGCGCCGAAGGCGCGCATCGCGGCGTACAAGGTATGTTGGGACAATCGCGGGTGCATGGAGACGGACATTCTTGCCGCGTTCGACGCGGCTCTCGCGGACGGAGTCGACATCATCTCGTTCTCGATCGCGCAGAGTTACTCCCCCAACAGCAACGTGATGGAATTTTCGGACGATCTTATGGCGATCGCGGCGTACAATGCCGTGAAGCAGGGGGTGTTTGTGTCGACCGCGGCGGGGAACTCCGGCCCGGGCTACTTCACGGTAGCGAACGTGGCGCCGTGGTTCATGACGGTCGCGGCTTCGACGCAGGACCGCGAGAATCAGGGCAACGTGCGCCTCGGCGACGGCCAGGTGATCCTCGGCCGGTCGACGTTTGACGGGACGGGCATGGGAGACACCACGTTTCCGTTGATGTACGCAGGCGACGCAGCACTGTATGTGGATATGGCTTGGAACGCGTCCGTTTGCCAGGGCGGCGCGCTCGATCCCGCGCGGGTCACCGGAAAGATCATCCTCTGTGACTACAATCCGCTGTTCTCGAACGCGCCGAAGGTGATCGTGGCCGGCGCGGTTGGAGTCATCTTCGGCAACGGCGAGTTCCGAGGCGAGGGCTTGTCCATGGGCGCGGCTCGTCCGCAGCGGCTGCCCTACACGCACGTCGGGAACAAAGGCCGTCTCGCGATCATGGCGTACATCAGAGCGAATCCGGACACCGCCACGGCCACGTTGCTCCCGACGCGCAGCGTGCTCGGCGTGGTGCCCGCGCCCGAGGTCGCGCTGTTCTCGTCGCGAGGACCGATTCGCTATCCCGTGCAGTGGCTGAAACCGGACCTTCTGGCCCCCGGGGTGGACATCCTCGCGGCGGGGATCGGCAACAACGAGTTCACGTTCAAGTCAGGGACGTCCATGGCGTGCCCGCACGTCTCCGGGCTGGCGGCGTGTGTGAAGGCAGTGCACCCGACGTGGAGCCCGGCGATGGTGAAGTCCGCGCTCATGACAACGGCCACCGCGGAGGACAACAGCGCGACGCGCGCGGTCACCGTCGAGGAGAACGGCATGATTGCGACGCCGATTCACTACGGGGCCGGGTTTGTGCAGCCCGAGCGCGCGCTCCGCCCCGGCCTCGTCTACGACATGGCCCCCACGGACTACCTCAATTTCCTGTGCGCGCTCAACTACCCGCCCGAGCTCATGCAGAAGTTCGACCCGCTCGCGCCGATCTGCCCGTCTCCACCCCCGCGCGTCGAGGACGCCAACCTCCCGTCGTTCTACGCCGTGTTCTCCACGCTCCGGATGCAGAACTCCGCCGCCGTCTCGTTCACCCGCACTCTCACCAACGTCGACGCTGTCGCCGCGACGTACACCGCGACATTCCTCAACCCGCCAACTGAGTACTCATTCGCCGTTGCGCCAGCTTCTCTCACATTCACTACAACAGGCGACAAGCAGAGCTTCACGGTCACGGTTACTTCCAACATCGCCAGCCCGCCCTCGCGCACCATCCAACACACCTTCCTGTTGTGGAGCGATGGCGTTCACGTCGTCCAGACACCCATCGTCGTCGAGTTTCTCTCATAGATTGTAGAAGTTTGTATTGTAGTTTATTATACTAGATCGGGGTCGGAAATGTCACGCCCCTCCCCACTGATCATGAGTCAACTTAATTCATGCGTTCCTCTTTCATTCGACCAGCGGTTGCATGCAGGACGCAGCCATCGCCCAGAGGTCGCAGCCTCCCAATCGAACAACTGTCTGTAAACCGTTTGCAGTGTGGGCGTCGATACACAATAGCTTCGTAGATCCGCTCATGCATCGACAAACAACGTCATGCTCTTTGCAGATAGTCTCTCAGATCGTGTCCATGCAGACGATCTCATGCTCGTCCAAATGGATCACGTTGATCGACCTTCCAACGCTCCGAGTTTCAAATAGATGATCGCTCTTTCTTATAAGTGCCATGTGGGAGAAGTCGGTCGTCCTAGGAGCAGAAACTGACGCCTTACTTCCTCGGTAGTGCTGATGGATGCGAACACGGTAAGTGAGCCGAAGGAATCAGAGGAAGTGAAAGAGCGATTCGCGGAGAGTCTGGGGAAGGGCTTACCCATCGAGGGCGGGAAGCGGTCCGTTTTCGGGTTCGGCTTGTCGGGCGAGCAGGAGGACGCGCTCTACAGCTATCTCACCAACAAGACCGCCACGCGCCCGCCCGGGTGCGAGCCCGACCGGGACGCGCTCGCGGAGTGCTGGGGCTTGCCCACCCCGCCGCCGGAAGCGACGTGCGAGAAAGTAGTGGGGGAGGATGGGGTGGATGCGGCCAGCACCGAGTCGTTGTACGACGGCGAGGGGGGCGGGGTGGATCTCGGGGCCAAATCCGCGGAGGAGGAGGAGGAGCCCAATTCGGAGCTGGTGGACCGGCTGCGGATTGTGCAGAAGGTGAAGGAGTGTTATGGCGCGGGCGTGAAGACGTCGCTGGAGCGCGTCATGCGCAAAGCTCATGCCGCGGCGGATGCCAATCCCGGCGGCGTTCTGGCTCCAGCTCCCCAAGGTTACCGAGGGTGTCATAGCATTCTGTATCATATCAAAAATAAATAAAAATAATGTTGCTGTTGTTGTTAATCTATCAAATGATGAGTTCATTACATTGTAGTAAGCAAAACATACTTACATACAAATATATAAATAATAAATAAAATCTTGATATCTGGTTCATGAAAATTGACAATATTTGATGAAGAAATCATTTTTTAAATTAGTTTTCTTGGAAGAATGCGATTCACAAAAATCAATCGATCAATATGGTTCAATACACATTTTAAAATAATTTTGAATACTGCTGGAAAAAGAATTGAAGATTTTTTTTATCAAATCATGTAGCTTATTTCTTCACGTAGCTTGTTTATTTTTTAAACGATCATATAACTTATTTAACTTTTAAAAAAAGAAATCCTAAAGAAAAAAATCAATCTTCTTGTCTCAGTAGGATCATTGAATTCTAATAAGGGCAAATCTAAAGAAGAAGAAACAAAGTCTGAATCTATACTTGAAGAAGAAAACAATGAGGTGAGTCCAATGACACCAGCAATCATGGTAGAAGATCCAAGCTTTCAGAATCTGTGGGAAGATGAATGTATAAGATATTTGGAACACTCACCGGAGTTTCGTGCGAGATTGCATTACGAAGTGCGAGTTATACTGATCTCCCCTGCTTTCCACATCGCTGGACGCACTGTAAGTCAATTTGCACGAGTATATGAGAAGAAATTCGGAAAAACAATTGACAGTGTGGGATTCAGTACCGCCGCCAGATTGTGCAGGTCAATGCCGCATGTAGTACAAAGGGCATTACTGATAGATGAAGGAAAGTTGCGGCTGGTAGATACTCCAAAGAATCATCGGATAGTAGCAGGGATTAGGTCAGGATTGCGAAGAATCATCTACAGTGTACTGAAAACCCATCAAGGAGAGGATACTGGGACAGTCGAGGCGTTACTAGAAAGGGTGATGGGAAAATCACTGGATGAGGTTTTAACCGATCATGGATATCAAACTCCGAGTTTAGAATGTTTACTCCGAGATGTACCTGATCTTGTTTATTTGGAGGAGCGTCAGGAGCGCACCCGAGTCTTTCTCTGCAACGGAGCAGAAGATCCAGCTCTCACAGATGGTCTGCTCATCCACGGGCCGTCGTTAGAAGAATGTACGTCACCACAAGAGAAAAGCAAGTGCGGAAGTGGGTTCTATTCAGAGTTGCTTGAAGAAGGGAAGATGCTTGAAGGGACGAAGACTTCGGAAGGCCCCAGGAGTGGACCGAATGGAATGTCCCCGGAAGAGTTGTCAGATCTTCGCGTGTTGTGTGCAGCTGAAAGTAGCATCCCATACACAGATGCATCGATTTACACTGTGGAAGATGTATCTCCCCATGTGCGGTTGCGCTTCCGAGTACTCCTTGCCGTGCAGAACGACGGCCATGGAGTGAAAGTTGACGACTTATCAATGACGTATGAAAAGATGTTCTCTGCACCGTTGGATTTATCAGATCTTGGATTTGAGTCAATCAAAGAGGTTCTCGATGCTTGGAAGGATGATGTCGTACGAGAATCAGAGGATGGGTGGGTCTTTCCTGTCAACACGCTTGAAAATAATCGGATTTTGAATACGATTACCTCTGGATTACGATCTGCCGTGTTCGCCATTCTGCTGGCGCGATATCCCGAGGGTTTGGAGCCGTTGGAGCTTGTCGAATGTTTGGAGGAAGCGTTACATGGGAAGCTCTGGGAGATTCTGAAATCCAATGGATACATCTTCAAAAACATCAGTAAAGCAGGAGAAGCGTTATCGAAAGGCCCGGCAGATTTTAAACTCGCGGAATGTTCTGAGCTTCGACTTCTCTTACAAGACATGGACGACTTCGTTCGCCTTGGTTGCCGAGATGATGGTGCGTTGATCGTTAAGCTACGAGATGGCGAGTTTCCATTGCTTGACCTTCTTGATTGTGAAGTATCTGAAGATACAAATGCAACAACACGAAAGCTAACAATTGGCTCTAAGGATTTATTATTGGACCAAGGAACTCGTGAGGTTGTGGACATTCAAGTTCCAAAAAGCAAAAGTTCAGATGAAGTGTTGGATGAAAATACTGAAAATGAAGGATTAGCTGCACTTATCAAAAGGCCGATTAAAGAAGAGAACCCTGCATCGCCATCCACGCCTCCAACAACTGTTGATACATCAAAACGAGTTGGTTATCCTTCTCAGAAGTTGATGCATGAGATACGAATGATATCTGGAAGCTCAGAGCACATGGAAAATGGTTTGACGGTGGAAGAGTTTTGTACCATTTATCGGGAACGCACCGGCCAGCCGCTTCATTTAGGTGAATTCAAGTCGATGGAATCTTTGTTACAAGCGATGCCTGATATTGTGAGTTTCCAGTTGGGTGATGAACAAATGGTTACACTAGTGCAAAGCCGCAAAAACATGCGCATCTTGTCGACTGCGAAAGCAGGTTTGAGGCAGGTTCTATTCTGGATACTACTGAAGAATCCTGGTGGAATCTGGAAAGAGTTGTTAGAAGGTTGGTACTTGGATTTCGCCGGATGGCCATTCTCCAGCGCTCTTGCGAGTCATGGATATGAGAAACCACGCTGTGCGCCGCTCGAACCTATCACCGAGTTTCTACAAGATATGGTAGATATTTTATCAGTAGATGAAAACGATTCAAGTCTTTATCTATGGACTGGAGACTATGAAGACCCTGTTCTACGAGATGCATCACTCTTGGGAACTTCGACCGAAAGCATCCAATACGATCCAACAAATGAAGAAAAAGATAACACCAGATGGCAAACCACCATGATTGCGAAAGCAACTACTCAATTGAAAAACAAAGAACTTGAAAAACCATGTGAATTCAAGACAACGTTACCAATTAGTGACACTCATGCTATTGAAGCACATTAAAATTTTGGAATACTGGCGTGGTTTAAATCTTTGAAAAATTGAATTGTATTAATAAAAATTGCTTTCATTCTATTAAAGTAGATAGCCATCCAACCAGTCGGTCGCAGTTCGAAATGAAAGCAGACGGAATGAAAGCACTGAAAAAGATGAGAATGACACTTGCATTCTAGCATCGATAGAGAGAGAATCACCAGCCATGTTCATGATACCAGAAAATAAAATGCAATTTCGGCACATATCTGCATTGCTTTGTACAAATCAGACCTGATAATGATTTGAGTACATGATCACGCGACTCCTTGCAAGCCTTGGGCGAGATGTGCCAAACATGGGTCGCTTTGTGAACCGTTGCTTAGCAACACCACTAGCAGCTTCAGCTCTTTGAAAAACTCTTCGTCGATTTTCCTGCCGAAATGAAGGTGAAGCCATTAGTAGAGAGGACGATGTCATATTCAGCTTCATCGTTTTTAATTCCATAAGACGGAGATATATTATAAGAGTAATAGTGTGAGTGACGTACCCTATTGTCAGCTTGAAGTTGCTGTCTTCAGCTGCTTGCCTGGCCTGCATGGGATACTCGAGTCTCCCTCGCCTCTCTTTGTACGTTCCCTTCTTTGATCTCTTATCCGTGGGACCAGACTGCAAATGGTCATTCTGACGAAATATCGCTGGAATCAACCACTGAGTTGCAGTCGCGTATTTCAGGCAGATGAACTTCAGCTTGTCCACTTTCTGAAAAGACGATCACGTCATTATTAGATAGGATCGATCGGATTAAAATTCATCGAGAGAATTTCAAGTCCTCCATTTCTAAACAGTAGAGGAATCATCCCTCAGAAAAGATACAGACGGTTCCCCAAAAGGTATGTCTATAATAGGACGCAGAATGGAGAACTTTGTGAGAAGCCTACGTATGCGTTTTACAAGAGCTTGATAACAGATACGATGTGGAAACACCAACACTACAAAATTGCGAATCCACACCTTCAAAATCTGAGGCCATAACAGCGTGCACTGTCTCAGACATTTTTCCAAAAATGCATCATGGTGCTGCATAACCTGCAGCCAAAATACGCAGATCAGACACAAAAGTTAATGACCGGTTCTTGACTTACTGATAGTAAATCATTTTCATCTGTGAATAGACAGCATCGGATTTCCAAAATGTACAGATAAACTGCACAAACACCTTCAGAGGGACTGAGAAAACCCCACCTCGTCAATACTTTTAGCATTCAAAAGCTGACCATGCATTAGGTGCCAGTTTGGTTCCAAAACCTGCAGCCCAACGCGAAGTATGAGTGCTTCACATACCATACATTGAAGAGTAGAGACTTGTTACAAACTCAAAATTCCAACATAAGCTGGGCCATGAACATCACAAGAGGAACCGTGACTCCTTGCTTCAAAATATATGTACAATAATGATCACAGAAACAACTTGAAGATTGGTTAAGTAACACATACCTCAAATGTCATGTAGTGCTGGAAAGTCTGAAGAAAGTGAAGCATGCGTTGACAAACAACATAGGATCGAGATATGGCAGTTCCCAATGTGTTGACTGTACGCACTGTGGACTGATAAAACAAGAGTACATGAATTCCCAAGATTAGGTGATGTTTGCCATTAACAGCTGGTAAGACTAGAGATCATATCCCGCAACAGACGCCTACAGTCATCAAACTCAAAGCTAGATGGGATAATCCGTGCCATGGCTGAAGGGCTCAATTCCACAGATAAAGATAAAGTTGTACTAGCTACCTGGTGCATTTGCCAAGTCGCACACAACTGACGTTCCACATGCTTGCAGTGAAAAATATGGCGAAATATGAGCTGATACTTAGTCAGTGCTTTCCTGGAGATGACTAATGACAACGGCCACCTGACCTGCAATTCTCACTTCAGTCAAGCAACCGTCTAATAGTGTCGATAATAAATTACGCAGCAAAATATTTTACGCCATGTTTTTATGAAAAAATAGATCCAGTGCATCTTCCAACTAGAAATCATCTGCATGATTAGAAATAAGCTATTGCAGTATCTCCAGTATGTCACAATAATACAACAGATTAGTAATTTCTACTGTATTGCTAAATACTGTCATTTAGGTAAGATCGTAAATTACCTTGTATTCTAGAGTGAAAGTCTCTAATCCAGTCGTGATTCCACTGGAAATTGGTGCATTGGCACTCTCTGCAGAGCCTATCTGCTGGGAAGTGACATTTCCGTTCCGCACAATATTATGCAGCTGTGCCATAAGACTCAACTCCTCCTGCATCCAGAGTCATTGCAACCACGGCATGACGACTCAGATGTATGAGCAGTTATACATTATCCAATAAAAATACACTGCCTAGTGTCGGACCAGACTTTTAAGAGCTAAGCATGAGGACGTTCAGAGATGTTGGATCCAGGATCTCCACGATGTTAAATAAAAGGAAAAACCCTGATATGATAAATGATTCAAAGAAAGAGCTATTATCTCACAATGCTGCATGCAAGGTCTTCATGATATGGATCCGAAGCTGCAACTGATGTTCGTAGAGCCAACTCCAACAAAGACTGTCCACCGCACATTCAGGTGAGAAAGAGACAGAACACCAAAATGAAAGTCTGAAAATAAACGGCCTGTGATCATCTAATAATATCTCCTGACGCATAAATATATTGAAGCTGACGAGAAGCAGAAAATTGACCTGCAGCTTCTCAACAGACATTGCCGATGTTTTCCTTGTGAGTTCCTCTCTTGCTGTGTCCATGAAGTGGACAAGAAAGTCACCCTGCTCTTTGACAAGACGATAAAGAATGTTTAATTGTTCAGAAATGTAACAACTGTATCCACACGGTGGAGACATCAGTGGAAACAAATGTTGGTCTCATGTCCTGTAGTTTCGACTCAAACACAGGCATATTAAATAAAAGAGAAAATGTCAAATAATAATGACCAAATAATTCAAAATGCAATGAATATCGTAATGCAGTTTTTACAAAGTACAGTGCATGTCGAAATACCTGATCAACAAAGAAGTAGTGTTTGACTGATCGAAGTCTCCCAATTAAGTCAAACTGCATGAAAGACCTTGAAAATGTCAGCTTCTCAGATTAAAAAAATTATACTAGAAGACAACATGTGTATATGCACCAGACATGAATTTGAACAAACCATCTGATGATCAGTTGCAAACATTTCATTTTTTTTGAAACTACCATAATTACACCCTGCAAAGAAAGAAATATTTATTCCCTATTCGGAAGGCCCTGGATACGTTCAACTATATTTGTAGTAGTGCGAAAGAGCCGACTACATTTAATTGAGAGGGTCCAAAATGAAATCGCCGAGTCCAGCAAGAATCAGGACGGCCTTGTAAATTGACATGTGAAATAACACTAACGAGTATAACCTTGTGTATAATCAGGTTGAGAAGTTCTGCACTTGCGAAGTCATGTGCGACATTGATGCGTTCCAAGACTGGCTGTTGTACACGCCCTTTCATCAGTGTGCCATTTTCCGATGAAGGAACCTGCAAAACAAAATGTTACATTGTTAAGCTTTCCTATGCCATTTTACACAATAGCACTACCAAATACAACAAGCCAAAGACTGCAAATGATGAACAGAAGTTGAATACATAAGCATCAAAAAAGTTAAAGCAGGTGAAGAGTATCAATCATAGTGAAAAATCTTGTGTACCCAGTATCAAATGAAAGTCCCTGTCAATTCACAAGCACTACAGCTTTACGTATGAAGATCTCATTAACATGGAAATACTTATGAATGTTAATAGACAAGGTAACACAGACTGGCAAAAGATAGCATATCACGGATGTCAAAATATGAACAAGAAGAATACCTGAACATTATGACCACATTCGCGGATTGCATTCAAGTATTTCCCCGTAGTCAAGATGGTTTCAGCATAGCTCGCCAGAAACCCGGGAATCTCTTGTCGTAGACTATAACGCTGCTGCCAATAAGTGGCATAGTAGTCCTGACTTAGACTTTCCTGAAAAAATCAACATTCATCAGATTCGATGTAGAATCCGATATCAAAGACAACATAACTAAAACAATTGTACCAAAAGACATTTATAGGGCAATTGAGAAAAGGCTATAGGAACTCTTGAACAGCTACAAAATCTGAAGTACTGCGCTGTGTCACAGACATACCTTCTGCAAAGATTTGTTTTCATTGATCAGAAATTCGCCATAAGGGTCATCTATAACGCCCTCATAAACCCACCTGTCATGCAAAGCAGCATAAAACCACGAAAATCAATATCCAGAAATGCCCTGCAAGCTTGAGGAGCTCTTCGGTTAGATGACTACATAAATGCAACTTTTGTCATGGTGACTTCTTTTCAAAAAGTTCGAAGATCCAAAGTCTGAAGAGGGTTACTTCCTCTTTGGGAACAATAAAGCGCTTTATTGTAACAATAACATTTAGAGGATAATGAATCCAGAGCTATGTGAAACTTCAGGCGAAGGTAAATTACCTCTCCAGCATTCCGAAGTACGGGGTACTTGCGGCATGAATCAGCTTCTGAAGCAGAGATCTCGCTGAGTTGTCACCAGCCATGGCTATAGCCTGCTCTGTCTTAAACACGTAAGCCGCAAATAGTAGGAAAAAACGACTGCATGTGTCGTTTAGTACATTAAAGTCTAAAAAAAGTAGCGAGCTTAACATTGAGCCATAGCTCGAAACTGCACCGGCCATTGTTCCACCAATAAAGACGGCTTCTGAAATTTATGTTTAAAAATCATTTAAAAAATTAAAAAATTAAGGAAACACCACTGAACTAAAGTATAGAGTGGATGTAAGCAAAAGGAGACTTAACCTGCTTCTGTAGCAAATTAAGCATTGCAGCACCAGATGCATGCTGCACGATTGCTCGCTGAACCGCCGTGGAAAGTACTTGCATAGCAGCAACCATAGGCTGATAGCACGAAATATTAATTAGTTTTTAGTTCATAGATAAATCTGAAATTTTGATTTGTCTTGAACTGGTCATATTATAACACCCATAAAGCATACGTGTGAATTATACAAAAAGGCCCAATGATGTAAAACGTGTGACAAAAAACATTCATAAAACTTAAGATTTCAGCTAAACAACAAGATCTATACACCAACTATATGCGTTACATCAATGGCAACATTCCAAACAAAATCAGAATGGCATATCCCATTGAAAACGACGCCTTTGATGACTGTAAAGTTCAAAGATACCTGACAGAAAAACCACAAGCCTTGAAGAGAGAGGCGGCCCAATCGATATTGATGTTCAAGCTGCGCTGTCATAGCATGATAGTCCTGCACACAATGTCGACGCCATACATGACAATTGTCCGCACCAAAATTGTACATTCGTAATCGAGCGTTAGCTAGAACGGTCACATGCTTCTAGGTTATCAGACAAGAAATCAGTCCCTGACTTAACAACATTTAGATTGATTCCTCAATGATTATGACTTCTGCGACTAAGATATAAAAACAATCAGAAAATTGTGACCAGAAACAGTAGCATTCCATATCAGAAATTACAACTTTCCACGTGACAATCAAAACACGATACGAGCAGGATAATTACCTGCAATATAGCCCTCAATGCTGATGCAAATGCATGATTGACCAATCCGTGCTTAAAATGCGATCGAGCTTCAGCAAATTGGCTTACAACTACATAATTCTCACATAAAGGTAGAATCCTTTTGGCAAGATCCTGCGTATCAAAGGAATTCAGACGTTACTAATTACACATGAAAATAACAACAGAAACATTTGCAGAAGGCTGCAGCCGAAACTTTATCTGTTAAGATGGGAACAAAACTACCATTTCTGATCTTCTGAAAAATTTCACAAAAGTGCGGTGCATGTGAAACATTCAATTGTGTTCTTCAGAATTCGTTAATCATCACACTCACGTGCTTGTGAACTTGTAGAATGAAATACACAGCTAATATGAAGTTTGAGATGCATGAGAAACCACAAGATCTTACACTTAAAGACGCATCCAAAGATGGTTCCAACTGATAGTAGAAAGAATTTCCTTCTTTATGCCGGCCTCTACGCACACATACATATTTACCCTCGATGCCAACCATTGCAGAAAGTAGATCTTCAATCACCAGTAGCTCCTGTCATTTTCATAACGTTGGTTCTTCATGTAAAAAATTTGGTCATGTACACCAGCTCTAAACTCTCAAGTGACTGACGCACTCAATTGCTTATAATGAAGCTACATCACCAACACATGAATACTTGCGTCCATCACTTCGTACCCTAACACTAACCTGGACAGAGGGCGAAAAACTGGAGAGGGCTTTGAGCATGTCACCATGGCTGCAACATAGAGGAAAGCGGATCAGCATAACAAGAGAGGTGGCTATGTAAGAAAAAAGCGATTGCATGTCACTATTTGACTTACAATACAATACTGAAAGCACTGATAGAAATCATATTATTATGAGGACTGGAAGGAAGTTACTTGTCAAGCTGGCTACTTTTCGAAGCTGGACTTCGCCTCGGTGTGTTACCCTGAGGGCATCAAGATAAAAAGTCGTCAACATGGCTAAAACGAGATGAAAGGATTAATGTTAAAAATCAGGCAAGCATCCACAAAAATTTGGCAACATTGCAATCACAATTGTGAAGAGATATATGCAACCAAACAACATTGGGCGGAACAGTACCTGGGGAAACAATTGGCCAGTTAGATAAGGCCTATCTATGTTCCACCTAGGGGTTGCTGGGTAAGATACACCTTCAATGAGTGACTTTGGCACATCCATGATTTCTGTGAGGACAAAACAACTCAACTGACGTCAAATTTGGCTCTTCCCTACTGATCCCATGAGTCTTGGTAGGTCACACATGTTGATAACAAAACAATTTAGGACAGCAACACAAAACAAAACTCTGATATCTTAGGTGCAAGGCAAAACAGACAACATACTTTCAGAGCGTATAGAAAGCCAGCTCGCAGATCCCGGCTGACCACCATCGTCACCGCCCGAGCTCCGATGTTTAGGATCAGAAACAGATTTAAACATGTTCTCAGACTCCCGCATTTTCTTAGACGGGAAGCTCTCATCAAGCTGGAAATTGGGCGTAGGAGGCTGAAAAACATCGACTCGTCTGTATCAGAAACAAATCATGCATCGAGAAAGAGTGCACGAAAATTCATGACATTCATATTCAAGCATATCTGCAATACAGTACAAGTCGCAATTTTTTCTCACATGCATCCAAACTGGAACACTGGCCGAGAGCAGAAAAAGCAATAAATATATTGGCAAAATCACCTCAGACGATACATATCCGGAATATTCTGGTGTCCGAGGTTCAGCAAACTCTTGATCAATAGAAGGTTCTACACCTCGGTCTTTTGACAGCAGCCGCTTTACCGAAGGCTCTGAGATAATCTGACCAACCAGCCAAATGTACCTATCAATACCCTGCACCCTGAAGATAGGAACGAAGAAACAGAGCCGTTAAAACAACACTTGCAAGACAACTTTTGACTCTGCTGGCTATGATTTCAGACCTTCATATTGTACACACAGAAAAAATGGAATAGGATGGCATGAAATACTTCATGAAACATTTTTTAACCTCTGTCTCTGTAAGCAAAACTCCACCGTCACACTGCGCCTGAGACTTTGTCCTAGATATTAGTTCAATACGAGATAGCAATCAGTACCCGGCATCTTTGAGCTCCTCAATTTTCTGGATCAATCTCTGCGGATGTTGAGATGAAGCCAGAAGAATTCTTTGCTCCTGCAAGAGCTGAAGCTGCGACAAACAACAAGTTGAAGTTAACAGGAGACAGAAATTTACATCCACAACAACCTAAAAAACAAACTGCTAGCTCTCTACCTTTAGACAAAAAAGCGCCATTATGGAAGTCAAGTGACACCAGTACACTTTTCACTGCAACCACCGAATACTTGCAATCCAGCTAGTATTGACTAATTGTAGTTCCTCCTTTACATGTATCCACCTTCGGCCGCCATTAACGTCCTCCAATTTCATTTGCGACTACGGAACAGATAAAACCAATAGAGCATTACCTTCGTTTACTTTCAACAAAACATATGTACAAACTACACCTAAGACAGGCCAAGGTTGATACTGAGCGATGTAATGAGGCAGGTAGATCAGAGTGCTGACAGTTCTGTCAGAAAAAAATGTTTACAAAATCCTAGAACCCTAGAACTCTCACCGAATAAATCCAATATTCCACGTTGAACTCCCGGACCGCTTAAAACTAAGAGAAAGAGCCGGAGTATCGAAAAGAGGATTCACAATCAACCGGTGCAACAAAAATAAGTCACTCCTATAGGCAAATTAGCTGCATTGGAATTCAAATAAATGCAGGTTTTGAAGAGGAACAAGAACCTTAGGCAAGGAATGCGACGACGCGCTCTGCAACGTCGGCCAAAGCTCCTGCAGATTCTCATGAAACAATGCCGCCGTCTGCGAGCTGTCCTTGCACACTAGAACGAGCTCCTCCAGCAGCTCGCTCACCTTCTTCGACTCCGCCTGCTCCATCACGACCTCCAACCTGACCTAAACGACACCTCTGACCTCCAAGCGCCTCCTACCTCCTCATCGCGATCCGCTCCTAAACCTCCCGCGCTAAAAACAAGTTTACTAGGTCGCGGGAAGACGGCGCGAGCGCGGCAGTCGCAACGGTAATGAAGCGAGACGAGGCTGTGCGATGAAGCAGCGCGCCGACTGCGTACACGGCGCGACTACTGTGAGCGCGTGCCTTCAAACCCTTGAGGTGCCGATCGTTCACCATCGCTCTTCTCCATCGCTGTTTCTTTCTTAGAGCTCACAACCTCGACTCCAGCTTCACGAAGACGAAGACTCAAACCCGTCACTACACCTAAAGACTGCTCAAGTCTACTGTTTATCTGCAATTTCACACATAATATCTACGCATGTTGGTTTTAGGCGTTGTGACGGCTTTTAGTGAGGAGTTGAACTCGCAACCAGAGTCATTCAAACCCGTCACTGTGTCTGAAACCGCCAATACCTGGCCTTGGATGACTGCTATCGGATTTAAGCAGTGTGACGGCTTTTGGGTGGGCAGCATAGATATATTGGGCGCTTTAGTACCACACGGGTGTTGAGGTAGTATCGCCTTAGTATGACCAGGTATCTCCGGGTCTCGTGAAGTATTTATACGGCTTTGCAGGCGGGAGAGCGGTTTCAAATCAAAGTGTGGTTTCCGAAATGGATATTACGAAGAAAATAAAGGTTTAGCGTTTTAGGGTTTTGGGGTTTAGGATTAGGTTTTAGGGTTTAGGGTTTTAGGTTTTACTATGGTGGCCTACTACACACTATTGGTGTGTTTGGTGCAAATGCAAATTTAAGGTAATATCTTGGATAATTAGTTATTATGAAATAAAGAAAGCAATAATATCTTTGCGATTCAAAACGATTTTTTGATTATATGTGATGATATTGAGATCTATATTTTTCTAAATGCCTTGATTTGTATGTCTTTGGAATGATGTCATAAAGGAATATTTGTGTTTATTAAATAATACCATCTTAGGGTATCTTTTGAGTTATCAAAAAAATTACATGTAGATGATTTTTATATGATATTAAATGTTGGAAAATCAATAAATGACGTCTTTGATTAATATCTAGTGTGGCCTCTAAGCAAGTTGGGCACCTTTGTACCTAATAATTAATAAAAATGCAAAAATGGAATATAATAAATACTATCTTAAGATTGGGCAACTTTGAAAAATAAGTAAAACAAGTTTGATTTTCATTCAAATAGTAATTGCTTATGGAAGGATATTGTCAATTTTGTCTATAGTGGTCATGTTTATCCTAAAAATGATAAATTCCATTAAAGGCTCTAAAATGTGTATGTCTTCTTTGGACAAGTTTTGTTTGGCGACAACGTCAAAAGTATGGAGACAAGAGTCCTTCTTCTTATAAAATCTTTAATTAATAATCTTCTAACATTTATTCAAAACATGGGATTAATGGAGCTACAAAAAAATCATACTATTAGAAACTCTTACTTTGATTCTAAAAATACAAACTATTCATTTGATAACTATCAAAAAGTCTATTTTTTCATATTGTTCTAATGATAGTTATCATATAATATGAGAATGTAAAACAAGTATGAACAAAAAAACGCATCATTTACTAAAGAATACATAATTTAGTAGATATTAACACTATTAGAAAATATTAGTACACTAGAAGATATTAAATTATGAAGTTCTTTCACATTTTAGCACCCAAACTCATTGAAAACTGCGAGTTTTAATGCATTCTAGACAAAATACAAATAAATGCATTTTTTACATATATAACTGTAGGATCCGAGTCTTGTACTAGGATTGTACAAGTATTTGTGGTAAAACATTTGGTTAGTTTAACCGTAAAGATTGAAAGATATTAGCCTTTGAAATGAGACATAAACCTCTTTTGAGGTTGTATTGAGCACCTTTAGCAGACTTTGACCACCTTCTATGGCAAAGTTTTGCACTAGGAGCCTTGTTTTTCTAATTTTAATTAAGATAAGATCTAATTTTAATTAAAATAAGATCATGTTAGGCACATGTGCACCAAATTTTAGAAGTAAAAGAGGGGTAAGATGTCCTTAAAAATCCTACAATACAACTATGTCATGAGAATCAACAATACGCTAATAAGTTTTGCAGGATAGGCGGGCAAATAACAACGGATCACATGATCTGCCACCGACTGTACTTGTGCTTCATGCCAATCCAAAACATATGCTCCACAATTTCGGACTTTCATTATGATTGTTTATATGTCGGTTTTATGTAGACGTGGGGCTGCGTGTGCGTAGAGGGAAGTAGACTCCGCAACTCTGACCGAGGGCCAAGTATCTCCTTGCAGTCCCCCTAGCTTGCCATGACCAAGCTCACGGTTACGGTGGAGATGCTTTTAGTAAATATTATAGTGATTAGTTCGCCATTAATTTGTAGTCTTTTCTACCCTTATCCTTTTTGACCGGTAACACTTTCATATAACATATAAATTGTTGGTAAAATGTTATAATCTCACAAACATATTAAAATATGTAATCAATCTCTACACGTAGGTCACAATTTGATTACAAAATCGTAATAATGGACGGATGGAGATAATTTTCGTTGATCAGATTTCATCGTATTTGTCGTTGTTGTCGTCGTTGTCGTCAACGTCGTCGCTGGATATCAACAACATCCGTGGACACCCACTGGCCACGAGCCGAGGGGCTATGGCGGAGTAGAATTGCGCGCGCACTTGAATCTCCCCGAATTCGCACAAGGAGTGAGGACCAGCAGTGCAGCGGCGATGGCGGCGACGTGCGCTAGCTCCTGGCTGGTGCAGGCGCCCGCTGCATCTCACAGAATTGTCAAACCTCACCTGCATTCGTTGCGCTCCCGGTTGGCAAACTTTCGTGTGGATGGAGCATGTGCGAGGGGGCGCGGGCTGCGTCTCAGGGCGAGCGTGAAGCCGGAGAACGAGACGGAGAAAAAATCGCCAGAGGCAGAGGAGAAAGCCGCAGCAGCCGTGGACTTCGAGAAAGATATCAGCAAGGTACTGTAAGGGGAACCGAGGAGGCTAGGGTTTGGAGGTTGATTCAAGAGAGTTTTGTGATTGATGTTTGAGGTTTGCAGGTGGTGCGGAAGACGGCGGCTACGTTTGCTCCGCGCGCGTCGTCTGCGAAGAGCAAGAATCCGGCGCAGCCTGGCACGACGCTCTACTCCATCTTTGAGGTTCAGGCGTACGCTAGCATGGTCGTTGGCGGAGTGCTCTCGTTCAACCTGCTCTTCCCGTCGGATCATCCGGATATTTGGCGCCTCATGGGGATGTGGTCTGTGTGGATGTTCAGTAAGTTCAAATTGAGGTTGAATTGTTTGGTTGGAGTTTTTTTCCTTGTTACGCAGCTGATGCTAGAGATTGCAGATCTCATCTAATGTGCATGTTTGTGTAGCAATTCCATCCTTGAGGGCTCGTGACTGTCCTGCGAAGGAGAAGGAAGCATTGAACTATCTGTTTCTCGCGGTTCCTTTGATTAACGTGACTCTGCCTCTAGTGTGGAAATCCTTCGCCGCGGTCTGGTCGGCGGATGTTGTCGCATTTCTCGCCATGTATGCTTGGAAGGTCAGTTCAGTTTCTTATCCATGCAGATGATCCATCCATTGCATCAAAGACGACTAAACTGATTTTGGTGTTTGGATTTGATGTTTCAGCTTGAATGGCTTGGAGGCAGTGACAACAAGGCTAATGACTCTGAGCAATAAAGACGTTTTCTAACGTCTCCTCAGACACCTTGTTTCTACACGCAAAACAGATTCCAGGATGAGATGTAAGTCATTTTCCACCACAGTAGGGTATCCACATGCATGTGTTGGCAATCTTCTAACTTTGAGCTGTCTCTGTGTTGCAGGTGCAGGAAGATGCAGTAGAGTTTTACCACACATTGAAGAGACTAGAAAAGGATCATACAGCGACTTGGCTGTACATGCTCCATGGCTGGTATGGCAATGAACTTTTGCAATTTGTATCATATCACCACCAGCTATTGATTGTCCTTCACTCCTAAGTCTAATTGTCATCACTTCTTGAGTGAGTGCTTCTTAAATGGTGTTTCCTGTTCTGGACTCGGCGTTGGAGTTCGATTCGAGAAATTCCTCCTGTTTTTCGAAGCTGGTTTCGAGGCAATTATCTCTTCCAAAACCGACCTCTGTTTACCATAATTTCGCCACTATCCGACGAAGTAGTTTATTACAACAGAAGTTGATAATTAGCTCTAAAATCTTGTACGAATCAGCCGAGAGAAAGATGGAAGTAAACAAGCTGTGAACATGGTTTGCATTACATTCTGTGAGTCCTCAACAAGCAAACTGTAATGTTGTTACTTTTACAATGATACAAGTCCTGGGAGGAATCTACGTCAAACACTTTCTAATCCTTCTATCAACACTTTGACAAGAAATTAGTGCTGAAATCTCCAAACGAGTCTAGAACCGTTAATCCAATATCCACTTCTTTTCCACATGCGATCCTGACCGTTGACTCGTGGCGCCCGATCGCGCGTGTTCTCAGCCAATTAACAAATTTAGCCTCCGTGGATGAATGAAACCGTCATATCCCGGGTATATCATCCAAGTCCTTCAAGTTGAAGCAATTATTTTCCCCGAAAAGTAAAATCCCAAATTTTTGGATGCGGTGGAGAAGCTTTCAACTTGGTTTACCGACTAAATTTACCAGGATTTTAGATTTACCCTTGACGTGACGGGATTAAATTAGGCGGTGGTGGTCCTGGATCCAGTTCCCGTGACTTCGGTGGCTGATGTGGGGATAAGCATAAAAAGGCGTTCCGGATAGTAACTTTCGCCGCACTCTAATCACTCACCGAAGCCAAGGAAGAAAGACGCAGTACATACATACACTCTCTTGTCTGTCGCGGAGGGAGGTCAATCCGCACGCCATCGCCATCGCCATCGCTCTCTCCCTGTCTCATGTTGTAAATACTCCGAGGTACGCGCTCTCTCTCTCTCTCTTTTCCGGCGATCCTGGTCTTGTCGCCTAAGGTTGCGTTTCGAGGATTTTTTTCTGTTTCTTGGAGTAGGTTTCGAGTGCGGTTGGAGTTTGCGACGTGGTAGTAGTTTGTGGATGTGTGAGTGCCGCCACTATTAGTCTTATGTGTTGAGGTTAAGCTCCACTGGTGACCGGACTTCTTCTTTTTCCGTTGAGGTTAAGTGAGAAAGAAGTCGCTAATTTTGTGTCTGTTTCGTTTCTTGGAGTAGGTTGAGGTTTGGCTCGGGAAGCGTTTGGTCTGTGGATGTGTGAGTGCGTGATCTCTCCGCTAACACTGGACTTGTGTGTTAAGGTTGAGTTCAGAAGCTGTTTTCTCTGTTTCTTGGAGTAGGTTGAGGTTTGACTTGTGGAGTTTGTGATGTGGATGCGTGATCTCTCCTTGTGCTAAGGTTGAGTGTAGAAGGAGCTCTTTAAGTTTTTTTTCTGTTTCCTCTGTTTCTTGGAGTAGGTTTAGAGTGAGATCTGGCTTTTGGAGTCTGATGTGGTTGTAGTCAGTATTTGCTCCAACACTGGTCTTGTGTCTGGAGCATGAGTGATGAAGTGTTGATTTCTGTTTCTTGGAGTAGGTTGATTTTCTGTAGAGTGCGGTTTGGCTTTTGGAGTTTGCGATTCGTTGTTTGTGGAGGGAGAGTTAAGGTCTTTGAGCTGACTTGGCGGTTGTGGTTATGTGTCCAGGGTTAGCGTGTGTGTACAGTTTTTGGTGGAAGTTCGTGTTTGAGCGAGAGATGGCTGCGATGATGTCGACGGCTGCTTTGACGGTGCTGCACGCGCAGTGCTCGCAGCGGAGTATGGCGCTGGCGATGGTGGCGTCGCGAGGGCCGCTGGCGAAGGGTTTGGTTAGCAAGGTGAGCGTCGGGGGAGGCTGGTTGGGAGGCGCGAGCGGTGGTGCGAGGCCTGGGAGGTGCAATTCGAGCATGTCTTTTAACAATGGACTCCCGGTGGACCAGCCGTTCAGTGAGAACGACGAGGACTACGTTGACTCGACGGTGTTGGAAGCGCTTGAGGTGAAGAGCGGACCGGAGGGCTTTATTATCAAGATGCGCGATGGCCGCTTCCTCAAGTGCGAGCACAACAGGCCGGAGTCGGGCCATCTGCCGGAGTACGGGCCACAACCCGCGATCGTGCTGCAGATGAACAACGGTTCGAAGCTGCTGCTGCCGATCATCGTGCTGGAGCTGCCGTGCACCATGCTCATCGACGCCGTGCGCAATGTGCCGGCTATCCGGCCCACGGTGTACCACGTGATGAAGGACATGATCGACGTGATGGGATACCAGCCGAAGATGGTGCGCATCACGCGCCGCGTGCACGAGGCATATTACGCCCGCGTCTACATGAGCAAGGCAGGCCAGGACGACGAGGTCGTGAGCCTGGATCTCCGGCCCTCCGACGCCATCAACCTCGCCGTGCGCTGCAAGGTGCCGATCCAGGTGAACAAGTGGCTGGCCGAGGGCGATGGTGTGCACGTCGTGGCCGAGCCGGCGAAGCTGTCCCCGCGCGCGCTGCGAGCGTCCGCGGCGCAGCTCCTCACCATGACCAACCTCGACCGACCGGACTCCACTCCATGCGCCGCTGCGGAGGAGTTCGTGCTCGTCCGCAATATGATGATCGCCGCGGTGGAGGAGCGCTACAGCGACGCTGCCAAGCTCCGCGACGAGCTCCGGCAGCTCCGCGACAAGAAGAAACGCTCTCGCCAATTCAGGCAGCTGTAGAAGCCTCGCCTCAGGTTTGAAGTTTTTGTTTTATATTGTACATAGTGATCGAAGTTGTAGGTATGCAGGTGAATATATATATCAGGATCTTTAAAATAACGAAATCTCTACTCGTGAGCGGAATTGGCATTTGTACATATCATAGCTACTTTTCCCTTCCTGCTCTGTACATTTATTGGGCTGGGTAGAGTATTAGTACTTCCGCAGGGCTCCTCGAGCTCCAATCTGTCGAAATCAACGGCATCATCATCTCTTTATGGATGCCTCCATTATGAATATGATCTTACCTGGGTCACAAATTCTCAGGCTTTGTGTTGAGTCAATTGCTTGTGTTGGCTTTCATTGGTTCTCTTTCTTTTCCGCCGTGATCCTGTCACGTCCACTCTTAGTGTGAGCTTGCGTTATGAGACGATTGTGCAAGAGAGTAGGACTTACTAGTTACGGGGATGTTCAACCGTTTTGTCAGCTTCATCTCCTGCTTTTCTGGGACTTTAAAGCCGATTGCATCGCTGCGATGGCTTGGACCCCTGGGCAGATGGTTCTTTTGCTGCTCCTGTGCCTCCTTGTCGTGTTGGATTTGCGACCAGTCTGTGCAGAGGCGTGGGAGAGCGGGGATGATGCGGGCGTGGAAGAAGTGGAACACTCGGGTGAGGAGCACCACCCGGACGAGTATGTAGGTGACCTCGAGGAGAGTGTGGTACACGAGGAGGAAGAGGGTGAGGAAGAGGACGAGGAGCTTGACGAGGCGGACGTTGTGGTGCTTGGATCCAGCAACTTCACGGCCTTTGTGGCTCAGGAGCGGAGTGTTGGTGTCTTTGTTGCATTTCTCGCTCCCTGGTGTAGGCATTGTCAGAGCTTGGCGCCGGAGTGGGCCGCTGCCGCCACGGCTCTCAAGGGGCAGGTCACTGTGGCCAAGGTCGACGCCACTGCGCACTCCGATGTCAGCGAAGAGTTTCATGTCAACAGTTACCCCTCTATGTTGTTCTTTCTCGACGGCATGCACTCGTCGTATCACGGCAATCGGTCCAAGTACGTCGCTCTTCTTTCGCTCCAAAGACTGCGCATGGCCAATCGTCGCACATGCTCACGTCTTACGGATCAATGTGCTCCAAATGCTGCTGCTCTAATGGTCAATTCTTCAGTATCAATGCGAATGCTGTTGTGTGGTCATGAGCTTCGGTTAGGATTAGGGTTCACTTGACCATCAACTTGACCAGGGTTCCACAGCAACTTCAGATTTTCATAAATTGTAGCGTTTCAAGCATGGCTCACTTTGGTGACATTCGGATTCGTTTCTACTCCTCAGTAGTTTAGCCTTGGTATTAGTTATGTCTTTTGATGTGAGTCGATTTGGTTGCAGAGACGCTATTGTGAACTATGTGCATGATAAGATGAGTGTTATTGTCAAAGCTCTGCTCTCGGAATCTGACGCTGCGTCTGTGATGGAGGTGGCGTCGCCCATTGCTGTTGCTTATCTGAAAAAGTTGAAGGTATTTTGATTCTTATAGCATCTCAGACCTTTGTCATCCAACCCTTGGTTTAGTTGATACGTTCTGTGATGCTTTTATGTGGCAGGGTTCTGAAGTATTCGAATTGACGACTGTAGCAAGGCATCAGGACGACGTTGGGTTCTACATGACCAGCAATGCTGGAGTGGCTGCCATGTTTGGGTTTGAGACAAGGTCCAAACCGGGGTTGGCTCTGTTAAAGGAGGTGCCAGAGAGACGTCTGTTTTTCAGTAAGTTACATCACGATTGAACGGTCTTGGTTGGCCAATCATAGCCTGTGTTCTTTGTGCCATGTTCTCCACAATGCAAGAACGGTTCTAAGTTGAGTGGTTACAGAGGGCACTTTCAAGAGGAAAGCAATTCACGAATTTGTTTCAGTCAACAAGCTTCCACTTGTGATCATGTATGGACCAGACACAGTCTCGCTCATCTCTGACAGTGCCGTCAGGAAACAGGCACGAACCCCTTCTTTGCTGTTATTTGCTAAGATACCCTCTCTTTTTATCTTAATCCTACTCTTTCCTCATTCGTAATAGCTATTAGATCAATAGAAGAGCTTGGTGATGTCTTGAGTAGAATCCTCATTAAGAGCTTGGTGGTCTTTGAACTCAATTTAGAAATAGTTTTAGCCGCCTTTGACAAGGAAGAAGGAAAGGTCATTTTGTATAATGAATCTTAGCCGCCTTTCCCCTGTTTGAGCTGATTATAGATATTTAGAACTTTTTAGGTCTGATTGTAATAATAAAAAATGAGAAATGGGGTCAAAACTCACTGCATATGTTGTGTTGCGTGTTTTAGGTTCTGTGCTTTGTTAGGGATGACGAATACTGGGGTTATGCTCAACCATTGTTTGAGGAAGTTGCCAGAGTTTTCAGAGGGAAGGTATGTGAGGCAGTCTCACCTCCTATAAACTGAGCCAGTGTGAAGGCATACATCGTGCTTGATTCTTTGAATTTTTATGTCATGAGGGGACAGGCATTATTCATACGTGTGCACCAGATGGGTGAACATATTGGCAGCCAAGTTTTCCAGTTCTTTGGCATCTCGGGGGAGAATCCTATTGTAGTAAGATACAGTACACTTGAAGCCTCTTCTGTCATGTGGATAGTTCACGTTGAATTAGGGTTTACTTTGGACAATAACACTATTGGAGCCTTTGGATGTATTTTAGATTATGGCGGTTGTGTCTGAAGAGGATGGTCCCAAGTACTTATACGAAGGCGAATTCACTGTTGAAGGAATCAAGGTTCATGTTCTTCTTCATTCTAGTACTCTTTGATGCACATGACTGTATTTGAACGTCTCATGTCTTGCAGGGTTTTGTGGAACGATTCATGAGAAACAAGCTGCATCCTTACTACAAGTCCCAAGGAATTCCTGCACCGGTAACTCATCCTGTTCGAACAGGTCTTATAGGTGATCATCGTTTGATGGAGATGCATGTTGTATGTCAATTTTGCTAATTTTTTATTCAGGAATGTCGGTCTCAATGTATCTCTTGGGTTTTCCATGCTTCAGGCTCAGAGATTATGTGTGAATGCGTGTGCAGAACACTGACGATGTGAAGATTGCAGTTGGCAAAAACTTTGATGAGATCGTGCTTGACGAGGCCATGGACACCCTCCTGGAGGTAACATGCTTCCAAGTTCAATGTTAGCAAGTTGATCAAGTCCTCTCTAGACACGAAAATGTAGAATATTTTGAACCTCAAACTCTCATAAAAAACCGCCAAAGCAGTAAAATGATTTTCACTACTTTTCTGAGGCACCCACATTTCTTCTTCTACTGCACTCAGCATTTTACCTCTGCAACCGGGATGGGTATAACCTTTGCGTGGATTGAATTATGGCAGCTGTACGCTCCCTGGTGCCTCCATTGCCAAGATCTGGAACCCACATACAAGAGACTGGCAAAGCGGCTCAAGGGCATCCCAACTCTCTCCATCGTCAAGATGGACGGGATAGCCAACGAGCATCCTCGCGCCGAGGTGGGTTGGCTTTTCACAAAAACTGCTAAAAGAACTTTACACTTGCATGATCAAACTGACATTCCTTTTGTCATCTTTCCAGGTAGATGGCTTTCCGACCATTCTCTTCTACCCAGCCAACAAGAAACGGCTCCAACCGGTAAGTCCTTTCATCACCCAAAAGTCTATCAATTCGTGCTATATCTGCTTTTGACCATTTTTCCTTTTTTTTCCTCCATTCACGTATAACAATCTAACATGCCCTGCTTGCATCGAGCCTACACAAATGGTATCAATAGACTTGATTTTCACTTTCCAACCTCTAAAGCTGCGAAAAGTAGTTATTAATTACTGAGTGGCAGTTGTTTTAGGAAGCCCTCTCTAAGCATGAACATTTTTCAGTGTTATCTTCTGATACAAGGATCATGGTTGGATTCGATGCAGATCACGTTTCACGGGGAGCGAAACGTGAAGGGCTTGTACCAGTTCCTGAAGAAGAACGCCGCCATCCCATTTGTACTACCCAGACCAGCTCAAAAAGATGAACTTTGATCACAAACCTGAAATGAGAATTTTAACAAGTTTGTAGGATGAGCGTCCCGTCCCCGGGCTTAATATCCTTCATTGAAATTGCTTGATCTGCCCCATTGTCAAGACACAGCGTTGCAGAGTGGTGCAGCATCACGCTATGACGTTCGCCCGCTTCCACAAGCACCAACGGCTGCAGCTGCGAGACCGCGTGCCCGACCGCGACGCTGCGCGCGCGCCCGCCCGCGTCCACAACCAGCACGCGCTGGTCGCACTCCACATGCGCCAGGCGCACCGCCATGCCGCCCTCCATGGCGACGTAGCACGCCGGCGCGCCCGCGCTCACCACGCGCGCGCCCACCTCCTGAGGCCGCAGCAGGAAGAGCGCGCTCGGGGACGCGCCCACGAGCACGCCCTCGCCGCGCCGGAGCGCGCCCCGGAGATGAATCTCCACGCACGCGCCCAACCCCACTACGAACGTCAGCCGGGAAACCTGCAACTGCGCGAGGACGCAGAGCGCCACTTCCTCGCCTCCGAAGATGGTGAAGAGATCCTCCTCAACTTCGTCTATTTCGTCAGCGAAGTAGGAGCTGCACGAACGGCGTGAAGCCGTGGAGCGCGCGCTGGAGAGATTCGAATGCGAGGCTTGTCTGGGTTGGAAGGAGACGTAATTCTCCACCACTCTCATCACCTCCACGCCGCCGCTCTGGCGCATTCGTGCGACTCCACAAGTGAGGTTTTGGAGGTAATACTTCTGGTCCAACTTGTTTCTCAGGCTCTTGTCGAGGATGAGGAGTGTGGCCTGGAGCGTGGTTGCGTGTTGCGCGATGGTGACTTCGGGGTGGTGGGCGGGTTTGACGGTCACTGTGAGGCGCACTCCGCCGTCGTGGCAGCGCGTCTGGACGTCCGGGAACGCAGCGGTCCAGAGGGTGTGCTTTTTGTGGAGCTCGTGGTCAAGGACGACGCGGTTGGCGGATTGCCACTTCTGGTCGCCTACCTTGGTTCGGTAGCCGAGCGGGCCGCGGAGGGAGCCCACGACGGCCACGATGGCGAGGGTGTTGTGACGCCTGAGCGCGTGCTCCAGGGCCCAGAGGATGGCGAAGTGCGCGCAGGATTCCTTCGCGTTGGCGTCGAGCGCGAGCACGATGACCCTCCTCGTGGGCTCGTTCTCTGATCCTCTGATCGATCTCCTGGCCCCATGATTATCCTTGACTCTTGCGACTGCGCCCAGGTAGCTCTGTGACCTCGGCGTGGAGAGATGCGAGCAGCTCACCATGTAGTCGTCGAAATCGGCCGCGCGGAGCCTCCCCATAGTGAAGAAATCAGTCCCAGTTCGATCACTGGCCTCTGCATCTTTTTACCGCCGCCAGCAACAAATTTGAGCTGATCTGTTGCATGTCCATCACCAGGTGATCTGCACCACCACTACTACTCTTCTAGGCTCTGCAACGAGTATAGTGTCATCACACACTCGTTCTTTAATCATGTTCTTGCTCTACTTACTGCTACTCCTCTTCCAAGCACTGCAGCAACGTAAGCTCAAAAGGAGCTCCATCTGCTACTGATCTGCATTCGCTCAACCTCAAGGTATGTACTCACACTTGTCGTGAAATTTCAATACTGTCACTACTCCACTGTATTTGTCGTCATGCAACATAATAATGGACTGGATTTCAGGTTTTATCCGTGATTCATTCCAAAAGCAAGGACTGAATCTTGGCGAGTCTGCTCACCGCCCCTTTTTTGATCAAGGTGGGTGATTCAACCTGGAATTGATGTTGTGAGTATCAAGCGAACCGAGTAGTAAACCGACACCTGTAAACATACGTTGAATTTTTCTACCTTAGTCGAAGCACACACGTAATAATGCAACATGAACTCGGCATGATATTCAGCAATTTTATCTCACACTGACAAACCTCATTCTAATCAAACCAGTTGGCTTACCTTGCAGAATAGCACCGACTGTTGAAACTTGTCAACTTGCGTGAACCAACAGGTGATATGTAATCTGGACGTTAGTTGCACCTCAATCTGACCACTTTCCGATTCTGAAAACTGATGAACCGCGGAGTCACCCTTTTTTTTTAATGTTTTCATGGTGTTCAAAAATGTGTCTCATAATAATCTCACATGGAGGGTAGTTTATCGTTGTATTTGGTCCATGACCGCTCCGGTATCACCCGGATACCACCCGAGTATCGCCTAGGTTCATCTACGTTTGTAGACTCCTTGTGATGTAGTCTTCAAAGTGGAAAATTTTGCACTACAGTAGCAAACAATGTATGGAAGTTACTTAGGCGCATGATGAGATATATGGATTGTTAGCTCGTTCGAATGGAACATGGTTTATACTCTTGGAGTTATTGAATGAATGGGTGGAATGTTTGTTGACACAGGAAGAACATCCGGAGCTCCTCCTTGCAGAACACGAGCTCCAGAGAGCCAGGCGATAATAGTAAGATTCTATCCCCCCAAGGTTCATGTGACTCAGTAAAAATATATTATGGTTATTAGAGTTATCCAAAAACTCACTTCCTGTTTCGATAAGATCGTACCCTGAGTCCTCTCGTTTTATTCTAATGATACTATTTGTTTACTCTTCATATCCATCATTGGAGGAGCTTGGTGTTCTATCCTCACAAGTATGGAAGAGCTTGGTGTTCTCTTCTACACTCCAGGTGGAACTCCTTTTTCCTTCTTGAAGGATGCTAATTTGAGTGCTTTTAGTGATTTTGCAAATAACTCAAATTGAGGTAGAGGACACTCTATTCTTGTTTGTTTAAGCCATGCAACAGGTTCATAATAATGATCATTACAAAACAAAAATACATTTACACATACCCTACGCGTTGGTATGTCACTTTTTATAGCCTCAGATTCACCCATAACCTCTTTTATGTCACTTTTTATAGTCTCAGATTCCAAGTGTATCTTCCTCAAAATCGTCATATCAACTCTTTGAGGATGAGCTCATTTTATACGACGGGAGAATCTACAAGCCTAATAGATTATGTAGAACATCAGATACACAACAGATACAATTTCATCGTGATCCCACTTCACGAAAATCAGGTAGTTTGTCTATACTAGCATCAATTTTTGGTGGCGTTAATTCCAAAATGCTCTTCATGCTTTGTCGTTGAGTTGTAGTTTAAATTTTCCACAGAGGTGGCCTACTAGAGGGATTAATGTGCCCAAACGACTAATAAATGGTCATTAGGTCTTAAAGGTGAACCTTCAGTGCCGAGGAGGCCCAAACAGGGTCTTGAGGCACTATTTTTGGAGAATATCTATGAATCCACCCACTTGTGGGCTTTGCCTATTTTAGAAGGGAGGTGTGCTCTTGAAATTTGGGATCACATGCAACTCTCAAATGCCAAATCTGATCGTTGTAGCTCCCACAAAAGTAATTTCCTGAATCAGTGTTGCGGTGATAAGTATCCAATGTGTACATGATGTTTAGCATTCTCTATCACAATCAGAGAATTTCCTATGTCTACTCTGTCATGTTCGGCACTAAAGGGTTAAGGTGGGTCACAGACATTTCAATTTTAGTTCAAATTATAGTAATAGTAGTAGTAAAAACTTTGGCTCGTGGAAGAGGGCAAAGTGAATAGTGTCGGTTTGTTTCTGTCTTTATATCGATGTCGACAGTACCAGGATAAGTGGAAGACAATTGTTGCCCACTTGTGAGGGTAGTCACTATGGAACAAGTAGCCAAGAAGAAGAAGAAGAACTCCGGTCTCCAAAAGAGGCCGGTGTGAATAAAGTGTCTGTTCATTCCATCAAGTAGCCAATGACTAGTGACGAGGGAGAAGTGTCACACGGTATGTCTTGGTGTTAATGATGAGTTTGTTGTGTTGTAGATTATTAATGGTGTTGTTGAGGAGGATTTTTCAATATTTAATTATTATTTGTTAACAAAAAAAATTATGGTGTTGGCGTAGTCACTATATGTAGGTAACTATGGTGGGTCATGTGTTGTTGGTACTAGTTGATTATTTTATTGGCGTCTTTGTGCAGTAATATGGACATAGCGTGGTATGCAGCAATGGTGTTAATATTTTTTAAGGTGTTACGAATAGTGGTGATAGGGATATTTAATCTATCAGCGAGTTTTGTCATTGGTGATAAATGTGTTGTAGCCCTTGCACCAGCCATTATAATGATGATAGGGTCAACTTTCCAACCATGGTTTGTGGTACAGTCTATTAGTGGTTGAAGTTTGTTTGTTTTGTTTATTGTTGTTAAAAGTGAGAATCCATCATGATTGTAGTTTGCAAATTCAATAAATTAAATGGTTATGGAAGAATCAATTTTGTTTTGAAGGATAGCATTGAGTCGGAGTCCCCAAACACATAGTATGTTTGGCTTAAATCTAGTAATACATTGGCATTGTCAAAGGTTGCATGTACAGGGTTAGAGCCAATTCGGGATTGTGTTTTCTGGTGGGCGGTTGTTGAACGTTCCAACGTTCATGTGGGTGTAAAATCTAAATTTATTAAAGAAGATTAGCATTTTCCCAAGTTCCCATACAACTTTGTTGTGTTGTTTACATGCATGTATATGGGGTTGTTGGTATTCTAGAAGTACAAGAAGCCATGTGTGGAGGTCCAAGGAGTTGCATATTGGGCATGTTATGTTTGGAAGCCTTTCATGTCCAAAGAATAGTTGTTTACGGGCGTTGCCCATAAATTGTCCGGTCCAAAACTTAATGAGTCAAGTTGTTGGGCGTTCGTAATGAGAGAGTTGTTCCAAAAGTCGGTGGAGAGTGTTGCATCAATGTTGTTGTTGATGATCCATATTTCTATTTTAGGAAATTTCAATGAAATGACTTCTAAGATATTTATTCTATCATGTTCTTTTGAAGTGTTTGTCTGCAAATCGTATCAGGCCTTTGTTAGGTGTGTCTTCCATGTTGGGCATTGGTCTTTTGATAGACTAGGGGGTGGATAGGGTGGACGTGTTTATGTTTGTGTGGTTTGGAGGCATTTTTGTTTGCTTTGTTGCTTCGGTTTTTGGCCAATTTATTTGCTTGTTCATTTAGTGTGATGTTGGAGTGGGCTTTGACTTTCAATATTGTTATGTGTTTCGTGATGTGGAGTAATAAATTTATTATTGAAGTTAGAAGAATGCAATCTAGGTGGTTGTTGTGAGTTGTCGAGTGTTTGGTATATGTGTTGATGAGGTATATATTGAGGCATTTAGTAATAACATATGCATATGTATATGTTATTACTATATTAACATACATATATGTTATATGCATATGCATACGTAAATCGAAATTGTTTGATTATGATCTTTAGAGTTTTATAGATAGCCATCATTTTTGCTCTTAGAATATTTTGTAGACCAAGTAGCCATTTGGAGGTTTTTAAATCTTTTTTAATGTTATGGATGTCATATCCAGCGGCTTCGTCTTGCCACTTATTAGGGTTGATTTCATCAGGTTTTTTGAAGGACCCACTGTGTAGATATTTTTATTCCTAGATTTTGTGCCATACTACATATTATATCGATTGTTCCATATTTCCTACCTCGTTGCTTTGGTGGTGTATGCATAAGCTTGTAAGGTTGAAACTTGAGGGTTCTATCATCTTTTTATGTGGTTTGTTGATGAAGTGGGTTCGGTGTATGTTATAGTATTGGCGTCAAAGAGTGTGATTATGTAGGTATTGGGGAACGGCCATGTTAATGGTGTTCGGTTTTGGTACGAGTCTATGTCTAGTGTAAGTATGAAGGTCATATTGTTTGTGTTTTGATGTGCAACTAATTTGGTCCAATGTATGGCTTGGTGAACCTCTTCATTGGTGTGTGGATGTGCAAGGCCTATGCCTTTCTATTTGTAGTCAAATGCTTTTCTTAATGATCCAATGATTTTATTTGTGTCAAACGGTAAGAAGAATTTGTTTAGTGTTATGGGGCAAGTTAGTGGTGATGAAAAGTATGCGTGTTTAATTTGAAATAGGTTTGTTGTAGAGTGTAGGATTTTGGTTGGCAGCGTGTATAGTGCGGATTTAAGCCGGTATTTGTTTGATGTTTTGGATTTATATCTTTAACCATTTAGAGATACCCGGTTAGTATCTCTAAAATTTTAGAGATACCCGGTTTGTTGTGCCATGAAAGAGATTTTGTTGTGGTTGCCATTTGATGTATTATTTACTGTCGAGTTGCATAAAGATAAAGTGTTATCTTTTTCAATATTATTTATCTTTGATGAATTTTCTAGTTTTTTGTTATAGTATAATAGTAATAAGGTAAGTTGAGATATTTTAAGGCTATGCTATGGAGGCATGGAGATAGAGGGGTTAATGTTTAATGATGAGGGGTGGGGTGGAGGCTATGTTTGGATTGTTTGTGGTGATGCATTTATGATTCAGTGTTTGTGGTGGATGGTATATTAGGCATGGATTGTTGCAGTATGCGGTGCATGTTGGGTGACAAAATAGTTCTTGGGTGATGCAACCGATGTTAAGTGCCGTTTTAATTAGTTTTGTGGAGGTGGCATGAAATGTTTGAATTTGTCATTATTTATTAAATGCGTACCATTTGGGAAGGTGATTTGTTGGAGTTTGGTAATATTGTGCATGAGTATTTTTTGTAGTAATTTGATTGATAATGTGTTATCGAGTCTAGGCGGTGTTGGGCTTTGTCCATACAACTATTTTCCAGTGGTGATGGTCTGAATAAGAGTTTTTTGAGGGATGTTTGAAGGTGGATACCGGCGTCTACTTTTTGTAGGAAAATTGTGCGGGTGATGGGGAATCCAATATAGTCTTGTTTTTTGAGAGGTGTCAAAGGTTGTGACCCTCCATGTTTGGCTAATATAAAATTTGAATAGATTGTTGAAAAGTATTCTTATTTTACGCATATCTTTGAGTGCTATGAGTAGTTGTTTCCCAATGCATCTAAGATATACATTTTTTGGGTGAAAAGGCGTTCATTCCATATAGGTTAGTAGGAAGTTAGGTGACTACATTAGACATACGTTTGGGTAGTCCATTGATTGTTTTATGTAGTGCAATAATTTTTTATTGAGTTTTCGATGGTAGGCGTGAAGTAAGGTATTGAGTAGAAGTTGTATGCAACACCGGCTCTTATATTGTATGAGGCAAGTGAAGTTTTTGTTTCATTTTACATGGGCAAGCCAATAGGTCTTTGCATTGCTTTATGAGTTTGGTGGTTGTGGCATATATTTCTTTTTTCCATTTTAGAGAAGCTACTAGGTATATTCCAAAGTATGGATATGGTTCATTTTGATGGAGTGTGGAGATGGGTTGTCCTATGAAGTTGATGTTTGTTGGTGGAAAATGTGCCTTGATTGTTGTGGGGGTTTTTATTCCTTTGGGGGCTGCTTGTTTATGCGCGTTTAAAGACTCTGAGGTCCATCCCATCCATTCGCAAAATTTGTCTAGTTTATTGAGTTGTGTTTGTGTGGACTTTAGTTGGATGCTTCTAGGTGCTAGGAATTATGCCGCAGATTTAACCCCTAAAGAACCGTTACATTTTAGCACCCAAACACACTGAAAACTGCTAGTTTCAACGCATTCAACACAAAATGCAAATAAGCACATTTTTTACATATCTAACCATATGATTTTGTACTAGGATTGTAGAAGTTTGTGTGGAAAACACTTTGTTCAGTTTGACTCCATAGATTGAAAGATATAAGCCTTTGAAGTGAGTCATGAACTCTTCGTGAGGTCATAACAAACTTTGACCACCTTCTATGGCAAATTTTTGCACTACAAGCCATGATTTTTTGAATTTTACTTAGGAAGGATTATGTTAGACACATGTGCACCAAATTTTTGAAGTAAAAGAGGGATAGAAGATGTCCTTAAAAATCCCGCAATGCAACTATGTGCTGAGAATTAACAACACCTAACAAGTTTTGCATATATCATATCCTTCTCATATTTTTTACATTTAAAAATTCCGTATGGTAGATGCAAAGATTCCCACTTCCTTTCCAAGCAAAATTTCCTTTTTTTAATGGACAAAGCCTTAAATTTCTATTGAATTTAGAGTTAACTAAAATTTTGCTACACTGTTTGTTATATATGTCATACTAAACCACTGCACTATTTGTATATGTTACTCAAAAATGTTTGTAACTCTTGAAACGTAATCTGGATTTCTACAGAATTTATGTCAACCGAAAACTAATAAAAAGTTGCCCATCCAATAAAATATCTCAAAAAATCATGCCAAAATTTGAGATTGAAGGAACTCTGGTCCTTTAGGGGTTAATGGTGGTTTTTGATGTTCTAAATGAGTAGCCGTTGTTGCCCCATTGTAGCCATCTAAGTAGTGCTTCAAGAAAAATTATGAATAGATATGAACTTAATGTGTCCCCTTATATTGTACCCCTTTGTATAGAGATTGGTTGGGTTTTTCCAAAGTGTTTGCTTGTGAACATTTTAGTGGATTGCGAGTATATATTTCCAATGTGTGTGTTCAAACTATATTCTCTATTACAACATCTTCTCTACGGTAGTGAAATCTTTGGGTCTCAATCCAGTGATAAAAACAAGGTAGATTATACAATGTTATTGACGCTACCATGAGTTTTGGAGGTCCTTAACTAGGAAAAACTAGTTGGAAACCAAGATCCATGTATGCATCTAAGTAGAGAAGTATGCGTTTTGTAATAGTGCTATCAAAAGTGCTACAAAAGCATATCTAGTTCGTAATATTACTTCACAAACTTTCACAAAAGGTATATTTCTTTTGTTAAGTTTGCATATTGTGATGGTGGTTTCAAGTATGCATTCAATTGAGCACTTATTCATGTGGATAACCTTAGACACTTTATTCACACCGACCTCCTTAGAAGCCGGAGTTCTTACTACTACTATTAGATAACTTAGATGAATGGTGCGTTTTCATAATCAGCATGCTTCCATAATCCATCTCATCAATTGTTATTAATCATAAATCATGATAAATCACATACATTTTTGGTGAAAATGTGGAGTGGTATGAAAGTGTACCCTACGTAGTGGTCAGTTTTGTACATAATCAATTGAAAATGGAGAATGTCCAAAAGAGAAGAAAAAAATCCAAGAGATTTGTGTAGGTGATACCTATGTAATGTCAAGGTGATATCCATATAATGCCTAGGTGATACCCATCGATTCCCATTGTTTCCAAAACCACTACAATCTGGAAAAATAATTGGTTCAACAAGTAGTGTCCGAAAGTGACCACTTTGTATGACATGTACGAAGTGTTAATTATTGTGTACGGTTTGAGACACCAATTCATCCAGTTCTTGTACAAATATCATCACTTTTACACTATGCACAAGTTTCCAATCAACTTTTTTGACACCTCACCAAAAATAGTCCCATTTGCGCTAGCGTATTAATTTGCCCTGACTACTTTGCTTTACCTTCTTGAGTTGTGTTTAGGATGCAAGTTATTTTCATTGATTGCACTCTACAACAAGGTGCTGAAGGGCAACAAGACGCTTGTGACAATGGTTGAGAAAGTGGCAGCCCGGTGTGTTCAAATCAAGCCCGGGCACTTGTACCTCGAGTTTGACTCTTGGCTGTGCACACGGTGGGCGACATCCACGGCTGGGCAGTTGTTGCTCGTGTTTTATGCTCTTTGCTAGGACCCCGTGCACATGCTGAACATGTGCGAGCTTAGGTTTGTTAATTGTTTCTATATCTTGTGGGAAACAACAGCAACAAGATGGCCATGTATGATGAACTTCTAAATTTTGTGTGTGTTTGATGGCATGATGATCAATCGACTGATATTAAAATGTCACGTCTTGGCTCTAAATTGTTGGAAGGATACACTGAATACAGTGAATACTATGCCACATACTATGTTGTATTTCACACACATGCACATTGATATTGGTCTTAAATTTTGATTGAACTTTGTCTTTGAGACATTCTTCATTGTTTTGTGATTGTTGATCTCTCTCTTCACATACAAAACTTCCGTTTTGATTCGTATAAGGTTGGAACATTTTTGTATACAATCAAGTAGAAAAGAAAAGAAAAAATCACCAATAATTGTGTATAAATATTCTCCTCGCATATGATATGTCAATGCGAAGCTATCAACCTAGTGCACATGTGAACCGCTCTAATTCAAGATAAAAAAATTCTTGCAAGAATCCTTTGATGGTTAAAGTAGTGCACCCTCCAAAATCCATAGGTTTCAGTACGAGTATTCGGTAACTTTAAACAGAAGAAGAAGAAGAACGCCGGTCACCGAAGGGAGGCCGGCGTGAATAAAGTGTCTGTTCGTTCCACTACTAAGACCAAGTCCACCGGACAGGGAATTAGTGAGTTGGAACTACTTCCTCCTTTCGGGGGTAGACACTATGTATCCGGTAACAAGTAACCAATAACAGGGGACCAAGGTCCTACATGTCTCCAAACTATAAAGGGCGTGTACTGTGAAGTGTAAATGTAGATCTATGGAGGGGGGTTCGATGCATCCGGAAGGGGTTGGTTATTTTCTAGTTTGCGTTTATGCAGGAGTATCGACATAGCGTGTTGGATTGCGATAGTGTTAATATCTGAGAAAGTGGTTTTGATTGAAGTGATGGGGATTTTAAATGTTTCTTCAAGGGTTGTCATTGAGGGAATAAAGGTGGTGGCTCTGGCACCCGCAGTGATGACGATGAGGGGGTCTACTTTCCATCCCAGTGCTTGAATATCTTCAAGTAATGGTTGGTATTTGTTTGTTTTGTTTGTAATAGTGTCCGGAGAGAATCTATCATTGCAGTATGTGAATTCAACAAATTGGATAGTGAGACTTGGATCTATGTGGTTTGGTGGGGGGGTCTTTATATGAAAGTCCTTTAACACATAATAGGTCCGGTTTGAATCTTGCATTGCAGTGGCATCTTTGAGTGTGACAAGTGCATGGTAGTAGCCAAGGAGGGACCGTGTTTTCTTGTGGATTGTCATTAAAGGTACTGGCATTCATGAGAATGAAGCACCGGGATTTGGTTGATGATATAAGTAGTTTTCAAATAGCCCATACTGCTTTGTTATGTCTTTTGACAATTAGTGAGTGTATATGGGGGTTTTGGCACTTGAGTAAGACATGTAGCCATGTGTCCGGGTCCGTGGTGTTGCAAATTGAACATGTTATTGTGGGAAATCTTTCTATTCCGAAGAAGAGTTGTTTGCGGGCATTTCCCATGTATTGTCCGGTACGGAATTTGAATAGGCATGTGATTTGTGAGTCCGTAATTATGAGGTTTTTCCAAAAGTTGTTGGACATTTCATTGTGGATATTTGGGTTGCCGGTCCATTTATCAATATTGGGGAAATTTTCTGTGAGTATTTCCAGGTTATTTATAAGGTCATGTTTTTTGAGGTATTTGTCCAAGAATCGTATGGGACCTTTATCGGGAGTTTTGCCCATAGAGGGCCATTCATATCTGTGAAAGTAATATGGAGTAGCATGAGCGTGTTCGTTAGGGTGTTCACCATTTTTGTGGGTTTTTTCTCTGCCTTCTTTAGCGATTTTGTCGGCTTGTTCATTGCCGTCGATATTAGCATGAGCACGGACTTTGTGGAGTGTAGTAGGTTGTGTTCTATTTTGGAGCATTGTAACCATAGATGTAAGGATAGTTTTGTCCGGGTGACTGTTGTGTAAAGTAGGGTGTTTTATGTGAGTATTAAGGAGATATAATACATTTATGCAATCTGTAAAAATGTGGGCCGGTTCGTCTGGGTACTGAATGGTGATTATCTTAAGGGTTTTGTGTATGGCCATCATTTCGGCTCTTAGAATATTTTGGAGTCCATGTAGTCTTTTTCCTAGTTTTATCTGTTTGGTTGAATTATATACTCCATATCCAGCTTTTTCTCGGTGCCAGTGTCCTGGGCTTACTTCGGTTGGTTCTTTAAAGGAACCATTAGTGTAGTAGCTAAAGTAGGGGTCAAATTTAGGGACGGTATTGATTTGGTAACTGGTAATGCGGAGATGTTTGTGTGGGGTGTTTTAGACCATTTTTTGTTCCGGTTTACACGGATTGAGGTGTGTGTGGGAGGGGCAATTGCGGTGTATACCTTGTTGATGTTTAGATTTTTTGCTATCATAGTGAGATGAGTGAGGTTTTCTAGAGTACCTATTTCCCGAGTTTAGTGATGTATACACAGAATACGTAGGTTTGCGGGTTCGAGGCGGAGGGTTTGTGTTTGTGGTGGTATAGTGGGTTCTTTGTATGTCATAGAGTCGGCTTCAAATAGTACTATGATGTGAGAGTCCGGGAATGGGCCTAAGTGGGGATTAGGATTGTGGTACCAATGGGTGTCGGGAGAAATAATAATGGTGATGTTGTGGTTGGGATCTTTGTTTGCCGCTAGACGTGCCCAATGTATTGCTTGTAGTGTTTCTTCTTCGTTGTGAGGGTGTGCAAGGCCTATTCCACTCCATCTATGATCAAAAGCTTTCCCAAGAGAACCAAAGATCTTATCACGTTCGAATGGAGAGTAGAATTTTGAGATTTTTGTGGAGCATGTGACGGGGGATGAGAAGTATGAGTGTGTGATATTCATAGATGTAATGAGGTAGTCCAATATAGGATCGGGTAATGTATAGTGTGCATTTTTAAGGGGGTCATTTTTGGGGATTCGGTATTTATATCTTTGGTATAGCCAGACAATTTCGGTTTCAAATGTTTGGGGTATTGGTTCAATATTAATGGGGGTTTGTAGTGCATTGTGATATTGGTTCCACAACCAGTGTAGTCTAGCGAGTGGTATGGTTATTAGGTATCTACCAGTATCTTCGTATATGTTGACATTCTCTTGTTGTATTCTGATCGTGTTTGTCTGTGCGAGGATGTCAGTTTCAGGGTTGCATTCGGTTGTAAAGATGTTGAGGAGGGGGATAATAAGAGGTGGCGTGACAAATCTTCTGTCTCGAGGTTGTGCTTGGGGGTGGTGTATTTGTATGATATTCTGGTAATAACTGTTTTGAGTACTAAGGTAGTATTGTGTGAGGATTTTGGTGTTGTGTGAAGAAGCGTTTGGGTTGTGCCAAGGGAAAAGATTCCTTTGCGGGAGCCATTTGGTGTAGGTTGTGTTATTGTGAGACCAATGGCATAGGTATGATGTGTATTGTTTACTAATGTTGTTGGAGTCAATGTACTTTCTGTGTTTGTGTGCGGTTATGTTGTTTATTGGGTGCATAGAGGGATTTTTTAATATATTTGGTGGAGGGGTGGGTGGTCGTTAATGTGACGGGTTTGGAGGAATTAGCACGGGGTTGATGTTAGGGTGGATGTCATTATGGCCAGTGATGTATTGGTCTTTGAGTGTATAAGGTGGGGCGTGAGTGGTGCAAGGGATTGGGCATATAGGGAGGCATAAAGGTTTACAAAATAATTGTTGGGCAATTTTTAATGCACTATTAATTTATGAGGGGTGCCGTAGTATGTTTTGTAGCTCTTGTCGTTCATAAGTTGTATTCCATTTGGTAGTGTGATTTGTTTTAGGTCGGTAATGTTTGCGGAGAGAAGTTTTTGTAAGAGTTTGGCGGATAATTGTCGGTCAAGTCTAGGGAGATTGTGTATTTCATTTGCCCAATTTTGTTCAAGTGGTGCTGGATCTAGTAGGAAATTTTCTAGTGTACTTTTTAGGAATGTTTGTCCTACTGTTTTAAGTAGAAAAAGTGTGCGGGTAATAGGGGACCTTAGGCAATCAGTTTTTTTAAGTCTTTGGAGGTGTTGTGCTCCTCCATATATGGCAAGGATGTGCTGAAGGAGTCCACTGTAAATTAGCCCGAGTCGTCCCTTGTCATTAAGTGCATTTTGGAGTTGTTCTCCAATGCAACGTAGATAGGAGTTTTTTAAGGAGAAGGCTTCTAATCCAAATAGTTTGTGGGGGAGTTGTGTTATGACATTAGGCGTACATTTAGGGAGACCACATACTTTCTTTTGTATAGCTATGATTTTTTTATCAAGTCTTTTTATGGCAGGCATGGAGTAGGGGACCGCATAAAAACTATATGAGATACCCGGTCGTATGACGGTATCTATCATTTTTATTTTTTGTTGTAATGTTGCCGGACATAGTGCGAGTTCATTACATTGTTTAATAAGTTTTGTAGTAGTAGCGTGGGTTTGGATTTTCCATTTTAACGATGGAACTAAGTTTATTCCAAGGTATATGTATGGTTGGTTTTGGTTTAGTACTGGAATTGGTTGGTTACGATAGTGGATATTGGTAGCTTGGATAAGGGCTTTGAAGGCAGTCGGATTTATTTTGGATTTGTTTGGGCATCCAATTACTGCACATTTTTGGACCCCAAGTTCCATCCCGGACCATAGACAAAATTTGTCTATTTTGTCTATTTGAAGTTGGAGTGATTTGAGACTTCTGGAGATGGCCGCTAGATCGTCAGCATATGCGGCAGAGTTTACGGTGACTTTTGAAGTGCCAAATGTGTAACCATTATTACCTCTTTGAAGCCATCTCAGTAGAGGTTCTAGAAAGATAATAAAGAGGTATGGGCTCAGTGTGTCACCTTGGATGGTGCCCCGTTGGATAGGGATAGGACGTTTGTTACCAAAGAATTCTCCAATGTATGTAGTGGTAGATTGGGAGTATATATTGCCTATTAGAGTGACTGCATCTTCCGGGTATCCAAGATCACTCATGATGGCTAGCAGTCGAGGATGGTCAATGGAACCGAATGCGTTTTTGAAATCAATGTAGCGTATGTAAATGTCTTTATTAGTAAATTTTGCATCCTCAAGTGCGGCAATGAGGGTTTGGAGTTGTCGTGTGGTGCTTCTCTCCGCTCTAAATCCTTCTTGGCTTTCGTGTAGTATTTGGTGTATTTCTCCGTAGGCCGATAGTAGTGATGTCAATGTACTAGTATATAATTTGTAAATGGTGTTGGCTAGGGCAATGGGTCGGTGGTTAGGTAGCACAGATGGGTTGCCTTTTTGTATAATAAGATTGTTAAGCTTGTTTTCCAAGATGCGGGGATAGATTTTTGTTTGTAATAGTGAAGGAAGAATAATGATAGAAGGTCGTGGAATCTTGGGGGCATGTTTTTCAGGATTGAGTTAGGTATGTGGTCCGGGCCGGGGGCTTTGTTGGTTCCTAAATTTTTTAGGCACATGTTGTATGTGTCTTTGTTGTAATATGTATGGAGAGGTGTTGTTGGTTCGCCTCTTTTATCAATAGTGAATCCGTCCAAATCATGCCATGGATATTGTCTAACACCACACGTGCATGTTGATGTATGTTGTAGTTGGAAGTGGCATGGAGGGGTGGTTGGTCTATTGTTTATGGATTGTTGGAGATGTATTTCGTTTGCAATTTCCTCTGGACTGGTTAAAATGTTGTTGTTTTGGTCTAAAATGCAGTCTAATGGCAGATTTGTGTTATTTTTAAAGATTTTTCTGTTAATCTTTTTTGGGCTAGTTTCGTATAATTGACGATACTTAGAAATGGCTTTTTTGACACATTCTTTTGCATATTTTGTAGTAATTTTTCGAGCTTCTTTGTTGGTAGTTTTAGCAATGGTTGCAATGTCTTTTAGCCAGTTTTCGTGAGGGGTGTTGGGAGGTGGTATTTGTGAGATTTGAGGGTGATGGAGGTTTTATAGTTCGGAGAGTATGGGGTGGGTATGCCAATTACGGTTAGTTTTAGCAACATAAATTGTTTTATGAATGGTATGGTATGTCGCAAGATGTTGTTTCCACTTTTTTGCTAGTTTTCTCGGGAGATACCCGCCTTGTTTCGAGGTTCTAGGTGTGAGTTGTGGAATCGGAGGCGCTTTACAAGTTTTTTCTAATGTAGTAGAAATTTCATTAATAAGTTTGTCAAGAGTCGTGCAGGCTTCTTTCCATTGTATGTGTGTGAGGTGTTGGTGATTAGAAAGAATGTTTGTAAGGGAGTCTATTTGTAGTGAATTTTTTCAAAAAATATTGTGTTAAAGTTATCAAGTTTTTCTTTTGGGATGGGGTTTAGTATTCTGATATCATTTGAGTTGATGGTTGTGGGAGGTCTACTTATAAGGGTGTTGTGAGGTATATTGAGTTGGATTGGGAAGTGGTATGAGTTTAAGTTGATTGTGGTGTTGGTGCTAGATGTGTATTGGGTACGGTTAGGTGTTTTAATGTAGAATCCATCAATTAGGCTAGTGTGTGTGTAATTGAGTCCACCTTGTCGAGAATATTGTGTATCGGTAGGGATTAGATATAGTTCTAATTCATCCATATAATTACGCCATTGATAGTCTATGTCCATTGGAGGGGTACAAATCTCTCCGTTTTGCCGTCCAATGAGGGCGATATCTCGGTTGAAGTCCCCGCAAAGTATTATTGTATGGTTATTATGTGTACTTATTATTGACGTGATGGAATTTTGGGTTTCCGGGATAAGTCTTAAGTCTTCTGTATGTGAGGGCATGTATAGGTGGAGAATAAGCCATGGTTGAAGGGGTCGGTTAGTAATTTCAATAATTTGAAAATATGGTGATATGTTAGCCGGGGTGGGGATTTTGGTAATATTTCTTGGAAAGGCATGTGATTGGTGTATCAGCATGAGTAGACCTCCTCTTGCCGGTGTATATGGCCTTCGTTGTTGGATGCATCGTGTGAGAGAGTGTGTGTTGTTAAATATGAGTTTATACTCGGGAAATAATTTTTGGATGTATTTTGTGGATTTGGTAGCGGTTAGTTTGGTTTCTTGAATGGCAATTATGGCGGGTGGCGTGTTGGTGTGGGCGGTTAAGTTGTGGATGCATGGTAAAGCAGTGTTTAACGTTGAGGCGTTCCATGTTGTTATATATGTGCTTCTATTATCTATATTGTCGTAGTTACGAGGTGGAGGAGAGATGTAGTCGGGTGTCGGGGTGGGGTGTGTGTAGGCATGTATTGGTTCAAAACATCTAAGAGCTTCAAAGATAAGATTACGCGGGAAGTAGGGGAATTTATGTTGTAGTTCATCGGGGGAAGGGGGTGGGGTTTGGCTATGAATAAAGTTATATAGGTCATTGTGAAGAGAGGTTTTGTGTGTGAAGAGATGTTGGTTTATTTCTATGAATTTGGTGTATGGGTGAAGTGTGTCTATATGTCTTTTGGGGGGGTTATGTAGAGAGGATAGAGTATTTAGTAATATATTTGTCCAGAGTGTAGGGTCTGTGTTGGTAGTGCGTTGGTTAATGATATTGTTACATTCGTCTATTGAAGGGTGGAGGGTGGTAATTATGGCAAATAAGATATGTGTGGATGGGTGGTTAATTTTTTGATGTATGTATCGGGAAATTTCAAGGTAAAGGGTAGAATAATTTTGGTGAAGTATGTGATTATTTTTTAAAAGTGGCGCAAAGGAGGAAGCTAGGTGTTGATATTCGGGTTGAAGTTTTATAGTATTTGGGATGAAATATATTTTTGATACTCTTTTGTGCGTTTTAGGGTGGTTGTGGAAGACGTTTGGCATGGGGCCGGGGTTAGTTTCTATGTCCCCGCATCGTATAATTAGTAGTTTGCAATGGGTAATGTTTATGGCTACTAGTGGGAGGGGTGTAGAGTGTTGTTGTTGTTGTTGTTGTTGTTGTTGTTGTTGCCCTTTATATAATTTTCTTTGTTTGTTTTTGTTTTTTTGTATATATTTTTTAGTATATAAATATACTTTGGGATATATATGTTTTTTGTTGTTTTCTAGTATGTACTTTGTATGTTTTTTTGAGTATAGAGGTATACTGGTGAGTATTTGGTATGATTAGTATAGATATATACTATTAAGAGTCTTATTGCCACCGCGTTGTTTCTCAAACTTAGTTTGACGTATCCATTCCTTCAATAGTTAGTTGCACTCTCTGGCTTGCTTTTTCTTCTTCTTCCATGATAGTTTGTATTATGTTTTTCCTAAGTGAGGTCATCTCACTTCTTGGGACTTTTTTGGTGGTTTCTTGTATCATGTCCGCATAGTTTCTAGCTTCCACAATAATTTCGCCTTTCATTGTTGCCATCTCTTTGCGAAGCTCGACAATGGTGTTTTGTGTCCCTTTGTTAACCACGGTTTCCACCATTTGGTTAAGGTCTTGTGCACGGATCTGATTTGGCGCATTCTCCATGGCAATTACCGCATTCATGGCGGCTGAGTTTACGTCGGTCAGCCGTAGCCTATTGAGTTCCTCCGCATTTGGGGGGTTTGAGCCATCAAGGCTTCTAGGGTGAGGAGTGAAGTCGACATATTTTCCATGAATTTCTACATTTTGTTTCACATGCTTCTTATACACAGCAACATTGAGGCATTGTACATTGCAAGTTCCAACATGTCTCCCGTTTTCAAGTTTGAAGTACATGCTAACAATGTTGTTAGCTCCGAGTTTTGATTTTAGTCCTTCTTCCAAATTCTCGACGGTTTCAATTTTACTAAGGTTTTTAGCAATTAGTATGAGTGCATTTTTCTTTAGTTTTTCATCTTCGCTCATTTTTCCTTTGTTAACAAGGTTAGGCACAAAAATCTCATTGGCAAACGCCACTTTGTTGTTTTTGACTATAGAGGCCATTTTTGGAGATGTTGTTTTTATCCATGCAAATTCGTTTGTTGCCTTCTTCTCTACCCCAGTAATTTCAAAATTGAAACCCCTAGCAAAGCTTTCTCTAACGATTTCCTCATGCATTGTGAAACATTCTTTATTAGCAAGATTTGGTCTTGTGATTTTGACTGAGAGGTTGTTTGATGAAGCTAGGGGATCAAAAGATTTACATACCTTCCCTTTATGTGGAATACCTTCATTCAGGACAAGGATAAACGGTTTCAAACCTTGAAGAAGGGCTCGTGCATCTACGTTGGGATTCTGAAGATGCAACTTGATGGTGCCACTCCAATTCTCTGACTTGTGATGGCAGAAGATGGCAATCGGTTCGCCCAGTAGGTTGCCCAGGGGGATCTCCAACTCGTTTAATTTGTCCACCACCATGTTGTAGATGACTTTTCGGGCACATATTTGGTCGCCTAGCTCGAAGTGGATGGAGACTTGATAGTCTTTAGAAAATCCATCATTATCAACAACCACTTCACTGGGGATTTGGGTTAGATTGAAATGATTGCCTTTGATACCATCTGGACGTACCATGGGCCACTCTTCTTGTGCAACATAAGGAAATGATGGCAAAGACTCAATGTCAGCTTTAGCATATTTCTCACTAAGACCTCGTAACTTCAGATCCTCCATACTTAGAATTGGGACTTTGGGCAAACCTTTGCTTTTTGCAATAGTGTTTAGGGATCGAAACCCTAACCAGAAGTCTGCTTTTGGTATGATGGTCGCCTTCACCTTCTTGTGGTTGGGATTTGAGGTAGTATCCAAATCTCTTTTCTGAGCTGCATTCATGTCCACATCACTCTCAACCAGAGCGTCTTTAGTGGAGTGATTTTTGACAGTAGAGGCAACATTGCTGGAGTGAGACATTCTGCAGTAAAATGTACACGTATTACTATCGTATTTCGTAGCATTGGATGACTTTTTCCCTCTATCACCCTTGTGACAACCTTCGTTCTACAAATTGATTTGTGGGCTTATGGAAGGTTGACTGGACAAGGAGAGGAGAAGTAAGAGCACTACATACATATTCATATACCAGCACTCAGTCCATGCATGTTGGTTTAATGGTTTTCTTAGTATGGTGTGCACTAGTTTATGACGAGACTTTACATGCAGGTTATGGTGTGTTACTACATTTTTGAATTTATAAAGGTGAAAAGATGGGGAGGGAAATGATGTTACCTGTGATGTGCCTGCTGGCGGCAGGTGCACAGGTAGTCTTTTTGCTTGGCGGCGTCTTCTGAAACGTCCCACTTCAGGATTTGCGCGTACCACCCCAACATCCTTCTTAGGCAGGTCTTGTTGCGGGGCTTCGGCCTGTTGCAGAGAGTGCTCTGGAGTCTCCGGCGCTGCTTCGGGCAGCTGTTGAGGGCGCTCCTGTGCGTCCCCGCCTTTGCTTGAGGACTCTGTCGGTTGCCTGTTCGCCAGGGGTTTGCGGTAGGGAGTCGTCTCCGATTGCGCCTTTGGATCTGGTCCCGATTGCGTCTTGGGATCTTGTTCGCGATGCGCCTGGACGTCGTAATCGTGTTGCGCCGGAGATCGGGGTTCAGCCAGTCCTGGCTCTGTGGCGCTTCACGAAACCTGGGATTGCGGGGGTGCGCTGAAGCTAAGTGTCGTTGTGTCTTGAGGATGGCTTGAGCGGGCTGCTGTGTGAGGGTGTGACGTGCGGGCTCGTCGGTGTACCTCCGCTCTTGATCTGTGGTGTACGCTGAATCAGTCTTCGTCTCTGGACTGCCGTGTAAGGGTGTGACGTGCGGGGGCGTCTCTGGACTTGTGGGCGACTTGGGAGGGTGGGTGATCTCGTCCTCGGGTCTGTGGATGCCTTGGGAGGGTTTCTACGTGGAAGTTTGGCGTGCGAGCTCGACGGCGTTTCTTGACTCGTAGGGGTGCCCTAGTATTGTGGGTGATTGCGCCGTAGGGGTGGCTCCGATTGGTTGCTGCGTGTGGGTGCGGCCTGTAGGGGGGTGCGGCATGATGGCGACTTGGGGGGCTCGACCGTTGATGTTCGGAGAGGGTGCCGTGGAGGGGGCTCGGATGTCACAGCAGTGTTGCTTCGATGCTAGGGGTTGCGGCAGCGAGAGCGTCTTCGCCGAGCGGTGCTCCTTTGTCTTGGTGCGCTTCCTAACCACCTCCTTTCTTCTCTTCGCTAAGTAGTCTTTGATCTGGCGGTTCTCTGTGAGGTGCATCCATTCTAGATTAGTATATTGATATGCTAGGTAATGAACCTACAGAAGGTGCAGAAAAAGAAGCACAGTAGAGGGGTGAAGCGAGAGTTCTTCACAGATGAGGGGGACCCTTGTTGCACGCCTTGGCCCGTGGTCCTTCAATGCTTCTTCACGACATCCCGCGCAGCTCCTGGTAAGGCCTCCTCTCCAGTTGGTGGCTCCGTGCAATGGCGTTCTGGTGAGTAGGCGAAAATGAGATGGCTTAAGGTGGGAATGAGGGTGTCTCTTATACCTTATTGATGTGTTGTTGATGAGTTTCATTGTTGTCGTTGATGACGAGTTTCGTTGTATAGGTTGCTGGGGATTAGGATTTTGGTGCCAAATCATGTCGTTCATGTGTTGGGGGCGGCTAGGGTTTTGTCGTTGTAGCCTCCACCTCTTTAATATGTGTTCGATGATGGCGTTGTTGTTGCAGCAAACCTGGATTTTCTGTGGTCTTTGGTTTCGGGTAGGTAGGCCATCGTTCTCTATTCTTCTACAGACATGTGGTGTGGTAAGGGATAGAATGGACAAGGAGGGGAGGGGACGTACCTTGTGGTTTACATACCTGAATTTTACTAGTTGTCTGATCCGTAGCTCTTGGTGTATCCGGCCGTGTTGTTTTCTTGAGTTTACGTGAGTCCTGTGTGGAGGTCGGGTTTGTGGTTTGTTGGGGTCTTGATGTTGTACTTTTTCCTTGAGTATCTCCGTTGTGTGGCTTGGTGTTGTGCAGGGGCCCTCGTTGTTGATTACTTTCCGGTTGGAGTAGTCTCTCTTTCTGACCCGTTGATCTTGGTGTACCAAGGGCTGCTCCTTGCTGCTCTTGTCCTCTCGCTGCTCTCGGTGTGCTGTTTTCTTGGTTCTGATGCGCTCGGTGTGCTGTTCTCTTGGGTTTGCTCAGATCTTGTGTGGAGGTCAGAGTTGGGGAATGTTGCGGTCTTGATGCTGTATCTCTTCCTTTTGTGTTATCGTTGTGTGCCGGATGGTGCGGAGGTGTTTTCACTGCTGATTGTTGTCCTTTAGGTGTCGTTTCTTTCTTTCCTTGAGGTAAGCAATGCCAAGCAAGTAGGGGTTAGAGTAGGAGTTGGGGGACGTACCTTGTCAATTTGGGGTGTTATGTTGTTTTTGTCCGATTTGCGGTTGATGTTGTCCCTGTTGGTTGCCATTTTCCACTGCTGACTTGTTGTGGGCGTTGCAGGTGGCCCGACGGTCTTCCATGTCGCAGGTTGCTTAGGAGTCTCCCTCGAGTTCTGCTGCATCGTGCAGCGTTTTTGACGACCTGTTGGTGATCTATGTAGACTGCAGCACTGTTGCAGCATCTCACAATATAGATTCGTCACAGTATAGCATCTCACAGTATAGACTATACTAAGTTCAGCAGTCACTAACATATTCCTACTAGGTTTGGAAGTGCAAAGTTGAAACTTTTCTAAGTGCAAAGTGTGCGCGTGAAACTTAGCTGATTCTCGGGGTTGTTGGACGTTGTTGGTGCCTCCAATGACTTGTCGTTGAACTTGTGCAATCTGCAAGCAGTAATCGGTCTTCATATATGTGTCCTTGCATCTTGGTACTTCAAGTTGATCTTGTACGCAACGTGAATAACAGCCGTTCTCCATGTGCGTGTTGTTGTATCCTGGTTTGAGGAGGGGATAGGTGTACTTTGTCTAACTAGTGGTATGGTATACACATCTAGATTTGCTTGTGCAAGAGTTGATGTGGCTGATCTAGTGCTAGATCTGGGCCAACACAGAGCCCCGCTTCACATCTACTCTCCCATACTAGTGCTAAATCTTTGCACCCAAACAACTCATGACACAAGATCTGGATCTTGCAATCCCTTCCAACACACTCCACATCATTAAAAACAACATTCAGCAACAAACAAGGTGCACAAGGGGATTTGCAATGAGGCCCAGCCACTCTCATTGCCTTGTGTTTCTAGTTTGCGCCTAACACCTAAACCCCTCCTCACCAGGTTTTGCGGAGCTACTCCTTCCTCATGCTAACCACCCCACCTCTTTGTGAAAGAGTAACCATTAGGATTATCAATCTAAAACATATTTTGTTCCCAAAAGTAACTTTAAACACTATAATCTATTCCATCAACCGTTGGATGTTGTGCAAAATTTCCCCAAAGTTCAAGTCATGGGTTAAATCCAATTTTGTAAGGTTAGATATTCATATTAGGCATTGTATTTCCATCAAATCCGGTGCAAAGAAAAAAAACATTAGAAATCTTGGTTTTTCCAGAAACATCCCTGGGCTATAAAGGGTTAACGCCTAACTGCACCTCAAGGGGCTGAGAGGATCTCTGAGTGTAGTAGATTATGCAGAACATCATCTATACAATAGTTACTTTTCATCATGTGCCCACTTCACGGAAATTGTTGTAGTTTGCCAACGTCCAAAGGACATGCGCTGGAAAGATGTCGCGGAGACCGATGTGCGTTCTGAAGACCACAACAACAGTGGCCAATCATGGAAAAAGTTACAACATCCATAGCACCAAAATCAACCCTCCCAGAGCCTCGTAGGCCTCAAAGGGTTAATTCATCCATCACCATATGAGGAGTGATTTTCAGCATTTTTCTGAAAAGAGTAATACTATTTCTCTAGTGAGAAGTTTGTGGGAATCTCTAACACAAAAATGCCAGTAGATTTTAATCAAGGAAAAATGTTGCTCCTCCTCACTCATTAGAAAAGATCACTAATTGTTTTCTTGTTGTTTGTTTCACCCTTCACTCACCTTCTTTGGAAAGACTCCAAATCTTTAAGCCTTTAGTGCCTAGGTCATGTTTCTCCAAAACCAAGATATGTGCTAATATATTTCTTTGAACTAACTTTGATGGAAATAGAATGCCTATTTTAGTACCCAACCTTACTAATTAAATTCAAACCATGACCTAAACTTTGGGGAAAATTTGCAGAACATCCAACGGTTAATAGAATAGATTATAGTGTTTAAAGTTACCATATATAGGTAATGAAAACTGTGGACTTTAGAGGGTATACTACTTTATCCATCAATAGGTTCTTGGAGGATTTTTTGTACTTTGAATAAAAGAGGTTCACATGTGCACTAGGTTGATAGCTTTGCATTGACATATCATATGTGAAGAAAAATTCTATACATGATTATTGATGATTTATTTACTTTTGTCAGCTTGATTGTATACAAAAATGTTCCAAACTTATACAAATTAAAATGAAAGTTTTGTGTGCAATGAAGAATCTCTTAAAGGCAAATTTCAATCAAACTTTAAGACCTGGATCATTTTGCACGTGAATGAAAATACGTGAATGAAAACTTCTTCTTCTTCTTCTTCTTCTTCTTCTTCTTGAAAAATTTGAGAGGTAAGAAAGTGGGAACAAGCTACACTAAAGATCACATTTAGTGTATGTCGCACTAATTGATTTATAAATGCTATAACTTTTTACCTTTAACGAGTATTTTTACTAAGAGCACAACTATCTATGCTACCCAAAGAGGCCAATGATTGTAAAAATTGTCGGTAAAAATATTCACCAAAAGCAAAAAGTTAAAGCATCTATAAACCAATCAGCGTGACATACACTAAATGTGATCGTTAGTGTAGTTGGAAGATTTTATGGGAAGAATAGGAAAGAGAGGCTTCTTGTGTTGATGTTGTTGCTGTTGTAGCTGGACGATGATTGATTGTAAACAAATGCATTAATTGACTTCGCTGCAAAGAACAAGAATCATTTTTGGGGACAAAATGGGCCTTGAATGCCTTGAGTGCATGTAACATGAACATTTGGTCTCGGTCGTCCATCAAAACAGTGCAGATTCTGAATATGGGCCTCTGAGGAACACAAGAAGAGCATCAGAACATGGAACCCATTTCTAAAAGATAAACTTGAAAACAAGGATTTTTTTACGTATTAATAAAAATCATGTGTTTGTCTCCTAAAGAACCAAGCAACGCTTTTTTTTTCGTTTGCCAGATTCCCTTTCGGCGAGTGACATATCTTCTTGCCTCTTTTTGACAGTGACTAGTTTTGGAGCAAAATTGGTTGTGGTCCTTTGGGGGGGTTAAGTTGTAGGGGAGTGAGATTTGTGCAATATTCATTTTTGAGTGGAAAGCCTGGGCCTGGCTTGACTTTGAGGGTGGGATTTCCCAGCTGGGGCCTTTTGTTCTTTTAAATATTTTTAAGGACACAAGCAGGAAAAGGTGGGGCTTTTGCTTTAATAATCCTTGGAATTTGGTGATGAGGATTTTGTGGGGGAAAGTGGGAAGTGAAGCCTGCAACACGAAAGCTATGTGGGATTGGAGTTTAGGGGATTTTCTCACTGTTTGCTGCAGCCTTTCCCAGCTGCCTTCATTGCCACATTTCTCACTCAAAACCTTGTACTTCATTTGGGATACTCCCCTAAAACTCCAATGTTCGTCCTAAACCCTAAATCTAGGTATGTTCTTTGATATCTTACACCCTAAATTCCACCACGGATTGTAGGATAGTAGTAGTAATAGTAGTAGTAGTAGTAGTAGCAGTAAGAACTCCGGCCTTCAAGGAGGTCGGCGTGAATGAAGTGTCTGTTCGTTCCCTTCACTATATTGTAGGATACATTCATTTGAAGAGTGCTTTACAGCTTTCTTTTTTCCTGCACAAACATGGTCAGAGTGTGACTCAAGATAATAACATATGTTTCCTTTATATGTTGTATGAATTTTACGGATCTATGTTTACCTTGGGTTAGGTCATTGCATGCCAAAAATCACAAGTAATGGAGGTGTTCATGATAAGGAAAATGGACTTATGATGACTAGGGAATAGAAATAGCCATTTCTACAGGAAGTCATTTTAATTCTTTGAACAATGATTGTTGGATCTTCAATTTGAACAGCGGGTAGAATCATTGTGTCTTCTTCTATTGGGAAGGGGAAAAAATTGGGGGGGGTCCTTAATTTCTAGTAAAAACAACAAGGGTTGCCAAAAACTTTCCTTCACTGCTACCTACCTGAAAAGATTGCACTATTCAGCTTTACAGTAGTAGTATTCAAGTTCTATAGTACCATGCCCAACGCGTGCCATTCCTAAGAAAGTGCTTTGGGCGACATAATTTTTTCATTAAATGAGGGAGTTAAGAAAAAATTGTACTCCCTCAAAGCTTTTAGTAATGTGCATCAACAATAAAGATTTCAAAGAAGAATGTTGTAAAGTAAGACCGTAGGAACTTGCTTAAACCTTTAAAAGTACCCCGAGGGGACTCTTGGGAAATTCTGGGTTAAGGTGTATGAAGGTATGAGCTTCTATACAAATGAATTTTTTTTTAAATTAATTAAAAAGGGAAAACGAATATATGACATTGTAAGTAAATTGGTCTTGAATTCAAATTGCTACTTATTGCTATTTCTAATCTTGTTGCTACCTTTTTCTTTTACACGTGAGATTTTTATACTAGTTATTAGTGTTTTTCCTTTTCTTTTATGTTACTTAATATGAAAAAGAGAAATCTTTGTTGATTATCTGGAATTGTGTCATTAAATTATTGAATAGAGATTCAAAAACAAATGTGTGTAGACAATGTTTGAACCTTGGTTCCTTGCACAATGTTTTTGAAAATGCTACACTCATCTACTACCTCTAAAACTTGGTATACAATGAACTAACATTATCTACACCATGATGTAACAAATTTAGACCTTAAGTAGTACACAAATAGACAGTGTGGAAAGTCAAAATATGTAGATCCTTCTTCATGGAAGGAAGGATAAAACATTTTTTCCACTTCAAATACAGTAATTTTTAAATTTGTATGGTCAATTGTCATGAAATGTTTAAAGCATGTTATGTTAGTAATTTATATGAAGATCCTAGGATTGAAGATAAGATTTTTTTACATTATTTCTTTCATTTATACTAGAGCAGAGGTTTTTTTGTTTTAGTCATTTTAGTGAAAATTTGTCATAAAAGTGTAGGATTCAAGATTTAACAGTTGGAAATGAAATTGGCTCATTTTTTATTTGCTAGTTGCACTCAAACAAGCAAGTTGAAATCCTATTGGTGAGAAATGGTCAAAAACATTTAGAGTTAACAAGTCAAAATAAGCTTTTCCAAGTGAAAGTGTAAAACTTTGTTGATTGTTTAAATAGGATGAATTGATTGTTAAAAACTGTCCATACGAGAGGAAGGAAAAGAATTGTAAGTTAAATTCTTATATAATTACCTCCATCTTTGTTGTAGATTTAAAGCTTCACAGTGTAAGCAATAGACTTTATGAATTGAATGAAATAGACACCAATTAATTTAAAATCTAAAATTTGTAGAGTCAGTCAGGACCTATAGATATAAAGTGGGAATATTTGCATTAATATAATCGATGAAATGTAGATTGGTAGAGTGATGTATGATTGAAAATCCAATCAATAAAGTTAAATATGCGAAATCAACCAAAGTCTAAGTCGTTTGATTGCAAAAATTTGAATAATACATTTATAATGTGTAAATTAGAGAGATTGTAAAATTACATAGAATTGAATTATAGGGTTTCAACAATACAATAAATTTGTCGTCGTAAGGTTAGGCCTAGAAAGTTCAATTGAATTTAGACAATCTTTTATTATCCAAAGACTTAAAGACATCGCAAAGTCTAAAAGTTGGACAACATTATCCGGAGCGGGATTTAAAGATTAAAGATGTAGAAGTGCAATTTATAATTTTCCTTTTAACTTCAAGAGGTAATGTCAGGTCTTATGATTGATTGAGAGTAGAGTTTACATTATAAATGTAGAGTCTATTGTTAGTCTACATTGAATAGATGAAATAGTCATACTTTATAATCAAAATTTAGAAGAATCTGAATGACTTGTTTCATTGATTAGATAACATTCCTTCACTATCTCGCCTCAATAATAAACATCAGACAAAGGACTATTCTAAACGAACCATCATACCACAAATTCTTGGGAGTGTTTTGTTTTTAAAATTTTCACAATTACAAATAACTTCTAATTCAATTGTTGCATAACAACACTCAAACATGTTGTTAAAATGTAAAATTAGAATCAAACGTGCTAAGAGTTGTAGATTATCCACATGATGGTCTATGGGCACAAAAAATGGAGTCTAAAAATTCACACTTTGCCAAATCTCATATATTGTCATTCATGCTTATAAAAGAAAAAGAAGAAATAAATATAATAAAAGTCTTTATTGAGAGACATACAAAGGCAAAGATATAAATATTGTGCAAGATATTTATCTTCATTTATATCAATAATTGTTGATATTGAAATTTATCACACTTTCTCATGTTCACAATTGTGGGTGTTATTCCTAAATAGATTATAATTATTTTATTTGTGATTTCTTTTATGCATTGAGTAATAACATCTGATGGTCTTACATTCGACAAAAATAGATTTTGAAAAAAAATCACCTAGTGAGTAGTTGAACTCTATTAAAGGACCCTGACTATGTTTTACCAAAATGACTCCAAAAATGCCGCTTTCAAATGAGATATTATGAGAAATTATATGTTTCAACCATTTGAAAAAAACTTATTGTTTTCATGCATAGGATCTTGAATTTTAGTACTATAAAAAAACACTCAATCTTGTTTGTAAATTCTACTTTGTGTGGATCACATTCCTTAGAACAATTTTCATCAAATCAAAATACCTCTAAATTTACATGGTTGACATCATCATTAACATGGTCTACTCTATCTAAAACTTTAAGTCCTTATAAGTTGTAAATGACTATGCAATATAGAAACTAACACTTTTTGACTTTACAAGAAAATTAAAACCTTAAGTTGGATTGAATACAAGGATACAAAATATTCATACAAAGAAGTTATGATTTTTTAATTTGGTGAAATTGATCTAAAACTCATGTAATTTTTAAAGAAATTAGGATGTTAATCATGATAACATCTATATTTTTAAAGCTTTATTTATGAAGGGATTTTCCAACTTATAAATGTGAATGAATAGCAATGTATGGTAGATGCATACATATTATCTTGGTCTACAAGCTCACCTCCAAGATAGTGCATGTTCCCATGGTTGCAATTCAAATAAGAATTTATTGAAATCTGTATGAAAATGAAAAAAGACAAGAGCTACATGGACCTATGGAAAAAGTGTTACCATCTTAAAAAATGATTTTTAAGAACATGTCCTTTGGGCAACTTCAAAAGCTTTTGCTACAACCTTCTATTGTATATGAGACTTTTATTACAAGTAAGTAATATTGTTTTATTTGAGATTGTACAGAAAAAAAACTATCTCACAATTTAAAACTTTCACTTTAAGAAGAGTGAAAGTTTCCTCACCTTTTTTGGACAAGGTGCAAAAAAAAAAAAATCCTCATGAAAAGTATACATCTTCATTATTTCCTCATTTGATTTCTTCAACTTCAAAAAGAAGCATGACCCTTAGTTTTGACGGTTTGAATTGTCAATCTACAAATAACTGAATAAAAAATAAATCAAAGTGTGGATTGTTGACCATCGAACCTTTCTACATTTCATTATGTTATTTAAAATGCTTCACTTGTCTAACACCTCTAAAAATTGCTCTACAAGGAACTAACATCACGTACATTCTGTTGGTATAAAATCTATAATTTTTGTAATGCAAAGCTTTGACACCAAGTGAAGTCAAAGTCTATTGATCTCTTAAATGTAGGGAAGAAGGAAAACTTATTTATATCACTTCAAACACTCTAATATTTTAATTTGTGCCGTCAAAGTTTATGAAAAACTGTAAGTATGTGATTTATTAGTATGGACTAAGATATTACAATTAGAGATGGAGATATTGATTCTTTATCTTTTCTACTTTTTGCACTAAAATGAACAATTTTTGGAGTGGTTTTAGTGAAATGTAGTCATGGTCTTTTAGGAGGTTCACTCCTAATAGCCCATTTAACCCTAGAGGAACGATTTTCATTTTGGGCAAGTTCCTACAATGTGAAAAAATAAAATATTTTTGAAACTATTGATCAATTTGTCTTGGATGAAATATTTGGGTAGATGTTTCTAAATATGTTTCGGACCCATGGATGGAAAGTATCAACCTAAATGGTTCAAACAAGGATTTGAGCAACTCCAAAATGTTTGCTACAAGTTTCTATTGGCATTAAGATCTTTTGCATTGATAAATAATATCGTTTTCTTGGATATTGTCCAAATTTTTGTCTTCAGTGTTAAAAAGCATTCCAACCCAAGTCAAATATTTTTCAGACATTGTCGGGCAAGGTACCAAAAGAACTTCTCCTTTTTCCACATAAAAATTAGAGATCTTAAATGTTTTTACTTAATATTTTTCCCTACCACAAGATGTGGTGATAACCATCTAATTGACCATGTGGATACTAATCTTAAAACATATTAAGTTCACAAAAGAATTAAATGAGAGATGACAATTATTAAACCTCCACTCATTGCAATTTTTTTTTGAAAATGTTGCACCCCTTTCCAACCTCTAAAAATTGGTTTCCGTGGAAACAATACCATGCTCAACATGATGGTATTGAATTTGGACCTTGTAAAGTGCAAAATTTGACACCAAGCAAGTGAAAGTTTGTTGTTGAAGAAAATAAACCTTTTCTTCTACTTCAAACACTATAATATTTCTATCCGTGGGGTCAAATTTTATGAATTTTTTGAGGATATCATTTATGAAGTCCTAATCAAGTCATATTAATTCCTCCAGTTTAAATTGGAAACTAGAGGTTTTGTTTCATTCTCCACTCTTTACACACTAGAATCAACAATTTTGAAGTGTTTCGTCAAAGAATTGGATTGCAAAGGCCCAAATTGCAAATCAAAGAAACTGTCAAAGAATTCTAGGGGTCAACCCTCTAGCAACAAGGCAACACCGGGCTATAGAAAAGCTGCAAATCAGGTGATGGCCGAGTTCTAACCACGTCGTGCGACTCACAAACGGTAGACTCTTTGTTGGAGGTGATAGACGAGGAATCCCGTCCGGCATGCAAGGTCACATTTTGCTGCAAATTGCATCGAAAGAGGCTCAATTACGCAATTCGGAGATGCTCGGGGTGGATTCGAGGTTTTCCGGAAGATGCCGGACCGAAATTGAGCCAAAATTCCTCCGTTGTCACTAATGGATTACGCATCAACATATTTGATAACACTGCTTAGAAAAATCAAAACCACAACATTCAAGAAGCAAGCTTTCTATGCGTGGCCCAAGAGTCTGGTTCTTGGTGCAGATGCATCCGGAAACTTTATAGAATGTACATAGATTTTGCGGGATACTGCAAAAGGTAGACAATTATGCTCTGAATCAAAGTGTACCATGTCCCCCAAAAGGAATGCATGTCAAAGATATCTAGAGAACTCTTCAAACAAGTCACAGCCCTAGTCTAACAACTTGCCATGCAATTGCATTATTTTTTATTCTTCTTCGAGATGCAATTGCGTATTTTTGTATTCTTCTTCGAGATGCAATTGCGTATTTTTGTATTCTTCTTCGAGATGCAATTGCATACTTTTCAATTGACCACATTAACTTTTGGCCCAACCTATGCCAAGAGCATCATATTTCTTGGGATGTGTACAAGCCTCGGCATGAGCATTTCATCGGAAGCATCTTTCTTTTGATGACGAAGCCAAGGCCGGGATTCATCTAGACGTGCAAATTCATGTGCCCAAGAAGAATCATCACATCTCATGTGCCTAACATTCTGGGAGATAGATTGTGTACCTGGCATATGCACAAATCCCTAGTTCCATGCCTTGCTTTGCTACGGTTTAAGATGAACATGGAGTATAATAAATATTTGCATCAACGTAGCCTTGGTGCGTAGTATTGTACTGAATTAGGTTCACTAAAAACAATTTTTACTTTTGTTTTTATTATTTATTATTTATTATTTGCTTTTTTGCTTTTTTGTTTTGAAATGAAATATCTTAATTCCTAGTAAGGGGAGTTTCACACTAGGATCAAGGACCAAACTTCATCAAAGACCAAACTATTGGCCAAGAGGCTAAGTTTTGGAGTTGGAAAAAAAAAAACCAAGATATGCAATTTGCGGAGTTTGGGTCCTTATGGTGTGAAGCCCAAAGGTCGGGTTGAGAGGCCGTGACCAAATCTATTTGGCAAACACGAAAGAAGTTATGGTGCTTCAAACATCAAAAGATGGAGTTTGGGCAGTTGGATGGGGTATAGTAGAATTGAATAGTACAACAATATTTTGAGGCACGGGCAGTGAAGGAAAGTTATCGGCAACGCTCATTGGTTTTACCTTAAAGTGCATAGAAATGAGAATTTTGTCTCTTTCCAAATTTTTATTTTCCCTCTAGTAGAAGGCATGATAATTTCATCTTGTTTTTAGATTTTAGCTCCAAGAAATATTTTTAAAAGTAAAAAAGCAATTGCTTTGCTAAGGAAATGGCCGTATTCTATATCCCTAGTCATTGCAAGACCTTTTTCTAATCACAAATCCCTCCATTACTTGTGACTTTTGACGTGTAATGACCTCACACAAGTTGGAACATGGCTACATAATATTCATGCAATGTGTAGAGGAAAAATATGCATTTATTATGAATCAAGGTACATTCTCGGGGGGACTCTTGAAGGTTTGGGCAGGTTCCTATGGTGTCAATTTGTAACATTCCTTTTTGAAATTTCTATTGTAGATGGACAGTGCTAAAATCTTCGTGTGAGTCCAATTTTTTTCCTAAATCCGACACTCTATGCAAAAGTTATAGGGTTTTGAATTCAAATGGGGAAAGCGGGCACGTCGGGCAACTCCAAAAACTTTTGCTAGGACAATCTATTGAATGTGAGATTTTCAATACTAGCAAATAATATTATTTCCTTTCATAGAGTCAAGAAAAATCTCTTGTCGTAAGTGGAAAATAGCATAATAATCAAAGTCAAACATTTTCAAACATTGTCACACTTTGTCTAGCAAGGTACTAAAAAAACTTCTTCATTTCCACATCAAACTATGAGATCTTCATATTTCTAACATTTTAAAACCTTCATATCGACCATTTGGATTATCATTCTAAATCATATTTAGTTCACAAAGAAATATAACGTGAATTGGCAATTTTTGAACCTCCACTCTTTGCACATTTGTTTTGAATACGCTACACCCCTTCTCTACCTCTAAAAATTGGTGCACAAGGAAATAACATCATGATTAATACGATGGTAATGTTTTCAGACCTTATGTAGTGCAAAAATTTGACACCAAGTGAAGTCAAAGTCTATTGATCCACTCAATGCAGGGAAGAAACAAAACGGTTTTTTCTACTTCAAACATTATAATCTTTCAATCCGTGCGATCAAAGTTTATGTAATATGTGAGGGCATCAATGAATAAATCTTAATTTAGATCCTACGATTAGATGTAGAAATAAAACGTTTTGATCACTTCATTACTCATTGCACTAGAACGAGGAGTTTTGAAATGTTTTTAGTGTGAAAATGCCTTGGGCCTTTAGGGGTGAATTTATTACTAAATATAATTCTTACAATTTTTTATAATTAAAATTGAAATTTGAGTTAAATAAAAGAATTTCCTCTATCCTGCATTTCAGTAATCATTATGCGTAGACTTCACCTGGTATTAAAATTTATGCATTACACAAGTTCTAAGTTTTATACACCATTATGACCTAAGTGATGATATTTCATTGTACACCATTATGAAACGAAGAGGAGAAGTGAAACAATTTCAAAAAATTGTTCAAAGAAATGGAAGTTCAAAAGTTGCCAAAACACAATTTAATTTTTATCTTTCTCATTTCCTTATAAAATAAACATCCAAACGGTCAAATCAAATAATACACTTCTTCTTAAGCCTTTAAGGACAATGGTCGATTTTGGTCGCTGACAGAATCTACAAGTGTCTTAGATCGGGTCAGAAAATCCTCAACCCTCATAGATTCTGTCAGCGACTAGATTCAACCATTGTCCTTAAAGGATCAAAGTAGGCCAAAGAAAAGACAGAAAGAGAATTTACATACAATCAAAATATTGCACCTTGAAGATGATTTTCTATTTTTAGCATGGATTTGTAGGAGTTAATTCTTAAAGATTTAAGAAAGCTATATTTGGGTTGCAACATGATGTTTCCTATGTATTTGATGACATACAAGGTGTAAGAATTGATGTACACAGTAGTTGTAAAAGTTTGTATATTCGTTGAGCCCGATCAAATGACACATGAGATTCCAAATGTGGATCAATATTGCACCTAATACATGTTTAGGAAGTTGCAAAATGGCCGTGTATTCTACATGTATGGTGTCGTATTTGAACATGATAAGGTTCAGATATTGAATGACCTCCAAATCAAAGATGATAGTTGAAGAATCTTGAATGCGGAAGCGTAACTCTTGCTAAATTTTAATACATTTTTTTTTGTGTTCAAAGAGTAAAACACATAACCGTATGTATGGTCCTCGAGAGCCTGAAGCAGGTACCCATACCCACATGACACAAGCATTGATTTCCCGTCACATGGGACTTGACCCATGATTTTCTGGTGAACTATTGGCAAGTACCGGCTTTCATGGATCTACTTTTGGCAGCACACTTGTCACTTGCTGTTCGGGTGCATGATTGAGAAGAGAGCATTCCATCCAATGCTGAGCCCGAACTCACTGAGTTTGCATTGCACGATGATGCTCATTGCACGCCATCAAACCATGCCCAGGGGCGAATTGACCCCCCCCGTTGGAAGTTACCCGAGGGGGCCACGAGGTGGTGGGACCAAACATGGCCCATGTTTTGTTTTTTTGGATGGGGTCCAAATTACAGCTAGGGAGGGTAAGCAGTAGCCGTACGCTCAAATTTGTCCCAAAAATCCAAAAAAACCCCTCTGGACCCCCCAAAATAAGAGGGCTAGAAAAATGACCCCAATTTCTTTAAGATTGGGCCCACCTCATGTAACTCCCAACGAGGGGGTCAATTTGCCATGGGCATCGAACCACAATCCACGGAGTCTATTTTGCATTTCCCATGAGGGACATTCACAGAACAAGAAAATTAAACTGGTTGTTTCCATGTTATTATTAGCTTCCCGTGCACATAACCATTTTTTGGGGGATGATTTGGACTTATGATTCAAAAGTTACACACAATTTTTAGTGACATATGTCAAATAGTGCAATTTTCATGGTGGTTGTATTAGTTTTTAAAAAATAGAGCTTTAATTGTTTTTTGTGATCCTCTATATATTTTTAACAAAATTTTACATACACAAATTTTGAACTAGTTTTATGAGACATGATGATATCAGCAAACGAAGCTTGTGGCTTCATAGACAAAACCTTCCTCCAAATCAATAACCTCCTCCCTTCAAAGATTGACAACAACTAATTTGATTTCTAGAATGTGTTGTGGTTACGCCATCGTTTAAGCTAACCATGTCTTGTCTTGATTGTTTGTTTTTGAAGTATATTACATAAGGTGATGGAAAAGACAAACACTTTTTTACATAGGCCCTAAAGTAGGATCAAAGTCATTTCCTCTCTCCTTTGTTGTTTTGGAAATGAAGTACTTATATCTTTTTAACATATGTCCATAATTATACTTAAAATTGAGATTGTGTTCGAATATATGTTTTATCTGTTGCAGTTTCTTTGGAGTCAACATTATTTTATTTTATGATATTTGTAATTGCTCTACAATGAATTTAATAGTTGATAGGAAATGGTAATTATTATTCCACAACTTAGTTTCTATACGATCTTATTTATAAAATGTCTTGGTATTAAATAAAGATTCTACTAGCATACATTGGTGGTGATACTTGATGTTAATTTATATTTAAATCCAGCTCAAAACATAAAACTGATAATACAAATGCAATTTTGAATGTTCCTTAATTTCCTATTACAAATACAACAATCATGTATTTAAAAAATAAATCCAAAGTTGCTAAAAAAACCAATCCATAACGTTTTTCAAACAACATGGAAAATAATAATTAAAGAATCTTCGGCAAGGTAACAATTTACTGCATCAAAACCTAAATGAGGCCATTTCAGATCCCTCTCTACTGATTTCTTTTTGCAATAAAACAAAAACTAGGAAGATCATTTTTTTGAAGCACCTTGTTACTTTCCTTTTCCTTAAATTTTTTAACATTATTCCTTTAAGGACAAACAACCTTGCTGTGGTGCTACACTCATCCCTCCAATAAGTTATACCTCTGTTGACCCTTAAAACGTTAGTCGGGAGTCGGGAACCATGTATATAGGCACATATTTACTTTGTAGAATACAAAATATGCATTAAACTTTATCAAGACTTACACCTTTGGATTAAAGATTCTTCAATTAGCATCTTGCATTTGGAGGTCATTCTCATATCTAAACCTTATCATGTTCAAATACGACACCATACAATGTGTAGAATATTGTGGCCATTAGTGGCACCTTATGAGGGTAAATCCTTTAACGCCCAAGAGGCTCTTGCAAGGTCATTCTTCATTTTTTTCTCTTGTAACTCTTTCTACAATACTCTATTGTCTCTTGTACTCTGAAAGCATTTTGACCTCCTCATTAGTTTTCCAACGGATCATTTCCATCTCTAGTCCATGCATGCATCAACAAACTACAGTGATTTTTGTGAAATAGATTTGTAGATTTCCGTGCTACAATGTATCCATTGCATAGATGATTTTTTGCCTTATCTACTACACTCATAGATTGTCTCTGACTCTCATGGTCCAAGTATGCGTTCAAGGGTTAAGAATTAAGTTATAGTGATTCTAAATTCTAACATGAGCTATCTATAACCTGAGCTCACTTATGGCCACTGACGGCTTCAAGAATCAACACTAGTGTAAATGTCAGCTTTCACATTGATTCTTCTCGTAGACGTCTAGAATGGATTGAAGCACTTTGCTAGAGATTGGACTCAACCTACCTAACACGGAGGCCAGAGAGTGTGACATGAGGGCGGGTACAACTGTAGCTTCTTAATTGCGATAACGAGTGATACCTGAAACGTCAATTATGCAACAGAATCATGGCATCTTTAGCGCATATTGGAATTTTCAGCAGAGTCGTCCCTGTAGCGTAGCTTTCAGGAAAACCAACATCAGTTGCGGGCTGAAGTCACCAAGCCCTCTACCAAACCCTAAACTAATTAAAACCTCTACTAAGTTCTTACCACCTCCATCCATTGGCGCCAAATTTGGCTATATCTTATGGAAGGGATGAGTGTACAATAAAACAAAACAAAACAAAAATCTACTTTATCAAAAAATCCACCTCTTGATTGAGTTATTTTCCATCTATCTTTCTTGATTGCATCTCCTTCAAAAAAACCAAATCAACATACAAAGAAGAGCATCATCATCCTCACCACCATTATTATTCTTGTTATCAATATTATTATTAGTATGATTATTATCATGATGGTTATTATTATTAAACTTAACAAAGAAGTTGGGTGTAAATATGGGAAAATGTTGGGAAAATTTATAGTAAGACACAAAGCAGAGCACCATCATCAGTGACCACCACCATTATTCTTATTATTAATATTAATATTATACTGATTGATTTCAAGGTTAACCAAGAAGTTGGGAGTAAATGTGGGAATGAGGGGAAAGGACAAAGTGTGGGGCAATATTTAGCAGGCAAGATCATGTCAAGGTTGGATTCTGATGAGTAAAGGGAAGGCTTGGATGCACCAAATCTGAGCAACTGGAACTCAAATGCAGACCAAGTAGTACAACAGCAGTACTTGCTCTGCCACCCCAAAGGATTCAATGCCACTTTTATTATGGATATCACGCACATAATCTACATTACGTGCGGTCATAATACTAGACACATCTCCCCGCCTGCATTAAAAAAAAACACATCCCACTCGATATTTTGAGCGCATCCCAAGAACAATAAAAAAAAAAACAAAACAAGAGTCCGCTAATGCTTTAGACCTTGCGAGCATCCACTCCTAAGAACGTCAGGCATTAACCCTGTAAAGGTCACTTTGAGCGCAACTATCTTACAATCAAAATTCACAAAATACTTCAACCACATCTCTCGTATGAGTTTACATTCTCGGAAAGTTATCACGAAACTTTTAATCAACGGACATATCCAAATGTTAGGTGCACACAGAATGTGAATGGTATTCATCCAGAGCTCTATACTTCATCCAAAATACATCCCGCATCATTAAAGAAAAGGACCATATATCATCCAAGATGTCTCGTATTTCATCCACTTTTGCATTGAGTTCGCCCTTTTATCATCCATCTTCCGCGGTTATTCATCCAGAGTCCATTCATCCGTCCGCGGTCGTGGGCGCGCTTGCTGGCAAAGGACAAAGGCCGGTGTCGTCTCTCTCGCAGTTGCAAGTTTATCTCTACAATAGAGCTCGCTCGTCCGCCATCGCCGCCCGCTCGCTAAACTTACACACAACACTAGCGCCATTGCCGCTGCACTTTCATTTCTTGTAGTGGTAGTAGTAGTAGTCGTCGTCGTTGCAGGTCGGGCGGTCAGCTAGAGTTTTTTTTCTGGTTACGGTAAGTGAGAGGTTGAGAGGGTGGCGACGCTGAGGTTGCATTGTTTTGAGGGAGGAGGATTTGTTTGAGAGCTGGAGGGGCGTTTTGTGGAGTTTCTTGATTAGCTGATTTGTTTAGTGATGATGAGAGATGGAGCTTACGGTTTTTTTTTTTTGTGTCGGTTTGACGCGCAGGGATATGTATGCGGGAGCGGCGGTCTTGTTTGTTTTGTTTCAGACGACGCGCTCGTATCAGCAAGATTAGCAAAATAGCTTTTCAGAGTGAGGGAGGCGGTTACGCGCAGTGCGGGAGGCGCGATCCTCGAAAAATGACACATACTTTGTTCCTCACCATCGACCAGTTGCCCGCTTGAACCTTGTAATTTTATAAAGCACTGCGGTTTTCATCTTGGCGGTTGGGATCGCGTACATTCTGTGACATATTAAGGTTAAGAGATAAGGAGCAGAGATCAATCCTTTTTCGTGAATAGAAGAAACACATATTTTTATATATATTCATTAGTTTACCAATTACGTAGGTTTCCGTCTCCAGAGTACGTCACAATTGCGACTCCATCTGTGAGAATGCCTGGACTGCGCTACCCTGGGCCGCCACCGACTTCTGGACCAAACGGCAGCTACTCCTTCTGTCACGAGTGGGAGCCTCATGTAGATACGAATTCTGTACATTTTGCGGAGCCTCTGCCGTTCGTCCCGACCAAGCACAAGGCATGCCGCCCGCCGCAGCTCCACGTGAAAGGCAAGCCGGGCGCCGTCTTCAACGGCCTCGGCTGTTCCATGAGCATGAGCGCCACCGCGCAGGCCAACAACGACAGCGACGACCTCGCGGCCATGGTGCTCGACTTCATCGAGAGCGGCTCGCCCGCTTTCCTCGAATCCAACGACAGCGACGCCAAACCTCCAAACATCCGCGACACTTTGCAGGTACACCTACTCGCCATGGATTCCTTTCACCCCTTCATGGTTCTTTCTCATGCATCCTTCTCCTCACTCTCGCCTCCCTTTCGCAGGCACTGCTCTCCTCCTACGGCCTGACCGAAGCCGAGCTCGCGAACACCGTCCGCAGGATCCTCCTGGCCATCGACGTCGAGAACGACTTAATCTGCAACTCCGGTGCGAACGATCGCGATTGTCGCTGCGGATGCATTAAACGCCTCTTCGTCAGCGAACTCCGCGCTGCGGGCTTCAATGCGGCCGTCTGCAAGTCCAAGTGGGAAGGCTCAGGACGTGTACTCGGAGGTATTAAATCGCCATAGCCAGATCTTTTCTTCGCTCCTAACCCTAGCTCTCTTCATCTCCTAGTCTTTTCTCCCTTGCACCACGTTCGGCTAATCGGCCGTATGCTCGCTCCAAACCCTAGCTCGTGATCGTCGTTAACTTTTTCCTTTACTCCAGGTCCGGTTCAGATGGAAGAGTACGAGTTAACTGCCATATCCATGTCTGTGAGATCGCTAGCTCTTCATCTCCTAACTTTTCCAGTGCCGGAACGAGCTCTGCATCTCCTAATTATTTTTCCCTTGTTTCAGGTCCGGTGCACATGGGAGAGTACGAGTACATCGACGTTGAGCTTCGATCCGGGGAGCGCCTGATCGTGGACGTGGATTTCCGGGACCAGTTCGTGGTGGCGAGAGCAACTCCGAACTACCTCACCTCCCTGCAGATCCTCCCCACGGTGTTCGTGGGCACGCCGAGCCGCTTGGAGCAGATCCTGCAGGCCATGGCGGAAGCAGTGAAGCTCTCGCTGAAGCAGAACTCCATGCCGCTGCCGCCCTGGCGCACGCTGGATTTCATGAAGTCCAAGTGGCTGTCCCCTCACGAGCATGTGCAGGCTCGTCCCAGCTGCCCCGTTCAGCTCAGCAGTACGGGTCGCCTTGCGTCCACGCCTGAAAACCGGCAGTGTGATGTGCAGCTGCGACGCATCAAAGACTCGCTCGTCTCCGAGTTAGGGAGTGCTCGGGCTCGACGTAAGCCACGCATCCTCCTGTGATTATGTTCATTGAATTACCAGATTTTACCCAACTGGCACCTGAGACGAGGCTGGGCCTCACGGCATCCTTGCTGTACTACTGAGACGATTCGGACACGGGTTCGAAAGAGAGCAAGTTGCAGGTCCCAGATTTGCACTGGCTCGAGGTAAGAGTTATCATCAGACTTTTCTAGTGACGGCTTTCTGAAGTTAATCACTTGTTTAGAGACTGTAGCAATGCATGATCCTTCGGAAGTGTATCTATCCGTAGCATGGGGACGTATCTATCCGTGGCTTTTGGTTTGCTTGCTTTTATGATATAATTCGATGATTTTGCGGCATGTGTTGAATGTCAACCAAGGTTATTATTATTGTCATGCTCAATTCTGATTGTCAACTAAGGTTCTAGTGTCACCAACATTGAACGTCTAGTTCAACTGGGTACTCAATGTCATATAAATAATGTCACTAACGTAAACAAATAGTACCACTTACTGGAACATTATATGCAATACTAATTCTAGGGAAGATCTTTGCTTGTGATAAGTTCTTTTGTCTTCTATTGCTTGTCAGTGGTTGCAGGATATATTATTTTAAGAAGGCATAAGGTTGGATGTCCTTTTACTTAAGCTTCCTGGCCTATTTATAGCAGTGGTGTATGGGATGGTTTATTTTTATTTTTAATGACAACATCATCAGTACCATGTGACAACTACGTGACAACTACAGTCTAGATTAAAAGTTGAATAGTTTATTTGAGATAATAATAAAATTATAAATATAGAATGGACATTACTATAGTTCTGCTGTCATGTTGAGTACAGTACATGAAGACAATTCATGTGGACATGCTGATCACATTATTTGAAGACAATTCATGTGGACATGTTGATTACAGTACATAAAGACAATTCATGTGGACATGTTGATTACAGTACATAAAGACAATTCATGTGGACAATCACAAGGAGTAAACAAAGATGTGTGCATTCTTTTTAATGTGTTTCAATGGATGAGACATACCATCATGGGTGTGGCAATGAAAAAGTTCTCATTGAAAATACACTTCATTTCTAGTGAAATGAGGTAAATTGAATACTAACTTAAAATATAATCTTTCACATTCAACCACAAGATTTATAAGGTAATAATGTAACCCTTAAAGGTCAGTGGGGGACCATATCTATGGGCTGTATTTTACTCTTAACATACAAAAAATGTACTAAAATTTAACAAGACATACACCTTTGGATTCAAGATTCTTCAACTAACATCTTTCATTTGGAGGTCATTTCAATATCTCAACGTTGCCATGCTCAAATATGACATCATACATGTCGAATACATGACCATTTTGCAACTTCTCAAGCATGTAGTAGATGCAATAATGATCTAGATTGAAATTGTCATGTGTCATAGGATCAGGCTCAACACAAGTACAAACTTTTGTAACTATAGTCTACATCAATTCTTACACTTTGTATGTTAAATATACAAGAAACATTATGTTGCAACCCTAATGTGGCTTCTTAGACCTTTAACCCTATAAGGCCAATGAGCTTTTTTTGGCCTGTGAGGATCTACAAGTGTTCTAGATTATGCAGAATGGCATCTACTCAATGGTTACATTTCAGAACAAAAATCTATAGAATTGTTTCATGGAAATCATTGTAGCTCGTGGATTGCAGTGGTGATGGTCTCAAAAGACGCCCATCTTCCTCCTCCTCTAAGTTATGGCCAATTTTATCCTTTGAGGTGGCCTGTAGCGCTTTTTGTAAAGGTTTTTGTCCAGAATCGACCCATATGTGGTCGATCGGCCTTAAAGGGTTGATCCATGAAATAATAAGAAGGTGAAATTCCTTATCATTATTTCATGGATCAAAAGATTGCAATGTTTGAAGTGACGACAACATGTTTTTTGGAAGACCTCGAAAAATTGGAATTGATCCAATTTTTCTTTGAAAAAACTATGCTTTTTGGACACCAACAAGATTTAAGGCTTTTTTTTTTGGCTCCCGCAAAGATGACTATCTTCATTTGCTTTTGTGCCAAGTTTAACCCTTAAACGTCAATCGGGAATTATATATAGAGGCCTGCATTTTACTTTGATGAATAAAAAAAATGTATTAACGTTTAGCAAGATTTACACTTTGGATTGAAGATCCGTCAACCACCATCTTTCATTTCGAGGTCATTTCAACCTGTGAATCTTCTCATGTTCAAATACAACACCATACATGTAGAACATTGTGGCCACTCATGGCACCTTATGATATTTAAGGGTTAAGACGTAGAAAGGTGTCTAATCCTTGAATGCCAAATCTAAACATGGATTTTAAAGATCTTTTAGTTTAAACTTCTAATCATGTACATGTAAATATTAACATTCTAAAAATTTAGTGTAATTTTTATTCTACATTTAAGGAATCTTGAACAATAGAAATTTTTGAAATTGCTTATCCATCATTTAGGAATTAATGTTCAATGTGAGTTGAAAAGGTGAAATATCCAACCCTTCAAGTTGCCAAGTTGGTTGTGACATTGAAGGATTAGTCCTTAAATGTTAGAATGGCCCACTAGTTGCCACAATTTTCTACATATATGGTGTCAGAATTGAACATGATAAGGTTCAGATATTGAAATGACCATCAAATGAAAGATTTTAATTGAAGAATCTTTAATCCAGAGGTGTAAGTCCTCCTAACTCTAATACATTTTTTGTATTCTATAGAGGAAAAATACATACATATATATATATATATATATATATATATATATATATATATAATGTTTATCCTAATCCTTTAATACCTAAAGGACCAAGTCTACATGCGGGGTACAAAATTTTCCACTTCCCTTTGCTTTTGCTTTGTGTTGAGTGTCACCCTTGTGGTGCGTTTTGCTTTCTGGGCTTGGTGCTGGTTCTTTGAGGATCTTTGTCTCGTTGTACTTTGTTTCCGTTTATTCAACCCACATCGAGATTTTTGAGGTACAAAATCATCCACTTTGACTGCAATTATCTTTCAATCTGTATGGTCAAAATTCACAAATTTTTTACCACATCATCTCATATAAGTTTAGAAGAAGACCCTATGGTTACATTCTCAAAAAGTCCATCTTAGTAGTTTTTTTATATCAATGGAGCAGAGATCCCTCTAAAATGCCTTGGTACTTTTGGGGTTCAACCTTAAACGTCAGAAGGTGCCACTAACCACCACAATAACCTACATATATGGTATCGTATTTAAACATGACTAGGTATAGATATTGAGATGACCTCCAAATGAAAGATGTTAGTTGAAGAATCTTCAATTCAATGATGTTTGATGCATTTTTTAAAATTTTACAATGGAAAATATGTGCATGTATATACAGTTCCCACCTGACGTTTACGGGTTAAATTGAGAGATCGCAACCTAAATGGTCCGATTGAAGGATGATAGAAAAGGAGCCACTTATTACACGAGTATGATAGGTTTCAATAGTTTGATTGCATTGAAAGAGTGCAGATATTGTGACTAAAGTAATAGAATGTACTATACTTTGAGTGCAAAATGCTAAATTGGAACCCCACTTTGTTGACCATTCTCTCCTTTGAGTCTGCTAGAAGCAACAAAACTGTCGTTGCCAGATTTACCCTCTGTAAGTTCATGCACCGGTTCTGACAAGCGTGTTCATGTACCTGTGTCTGAACATTACGACGCACTTAAATGAATGTGTGATTTGAAGTGCTTCCCGTGGTTGATGCGTGGAAATGTGAAGGAAGTTCATAACATTCATGTTGGATGCCATGTAACCACCATCTTAGGGAATAGCATGGAAACCTCATCCGATATATTTATAGAAAATAATATTTATACTTCTGGAGAAGAACATGGGACTTGTTATTCCTCTGCTACTGAACAATATAACTTGTCATCAGGATCACCGTCAGCATGTCTTCTTTCACTGGTTGCACAATTTAATATACAATCTTTCACTAAGGTAAGCCTCCCCATAACCAACAAAAACCCATAGCCAATGCCTATAAAATTGGGGTATACCCAACCCTCTTCCATCCCATTACCACCAACTGAGCTCCAAATGGAGGTTTGCTATTAGTCAAGACCCTTATTGGTCGTTGGTTATGGGGTACCTACTGTTGGCCACCCACTAAACATGGTTGCACAATTTGAAAATTCATTACTAATTAAGTTTTCATCGGAAAAAATGAGATCACTTGGGTTGGAATTGGAATTCTATTGGCTATCACTGAAAAATAATAGTACAGTTATCTTCTCTCTCCATATATGCACATTCCTTAACTTATCGGTCTTAGGGGGGCTTATCTTACTTGTTGCTCTTCTCTTCCTACTTGTTGTGGAGTTGCTCTTGCTCACCGCTCCGTTGAAGGATTTTCAATTCTTGAAACCAGAAGACTAGGGGAAAAGGAGATAAAGTAGAAAATGAGAATCTCTGATGATAAAATTGCATTGATATGTACAGTGGGGTGACACCCAAATTGGCGCCTTGTGCAATTTTAGGGATAGTGTCCACACTGGTGCCAACTTTGACACCCTCCCGAGGGCTGAAAATTTATTATTTTGTCATGAACTTTTGGACACATAATCAAATTTATGTTGAAAACATGTGTACCAACTTTCAAGGGCAAGAGATTTATTCAAAGAAGATATTCAAGATTTACCAACAAGGGGTAGCTGTAAGAAAAGTTTCACAGCTGCCAACTTTGACACCCTCCTAATGATTGAAGAATTTTTTTTCCCATGGAATTTACGGAGTGTAATCACCTTTATCTTAATTACACGTGTGAAAAATTTCAAGTCTAAAAGACCCACCAAAAAAATGATATTCCAAATCTACCAACATGTATGGTTGTGAGAAACAAAGGGTGAAATTGTTTCACAACTTCCAACTTTGACAGCCTGCCTAGGGCTAAGAATTTTTTAATTCAACATGAAATTTTTGTCACAAGACCATTGTGATGTTGATAAAATGCGAGAAAATTTTCAAGGCCAAAAGATACACACAAAAATAGTTATTCAAAATCTACCAGCATGTATGTTCACCATTAGCATCAATCACTGCTTGTAACCTTGAGGGCATAGAATGACATAATTGAAGGAGCTTTGTATCACTAATTGACTTTCACTTTCTTTGAAGAACTACCTTTAACGCATCTATGTTTCTAGGACATGTCTTGTCACGTTGTACTACATCTTTTAGAATCTTACCCGGTAGGCATGGACTTAGTGGTGGAACAGATGGACACTTTATTCACGCTGGCCCGCTACGGGGACCGGCGTTCTTCTTCTTCTTCTTCTTCTTCTTCTTTTAGAATCTTCCACAGGTTCTCAATTGGATTGAGATCGGAAGAATTTGTCGGCCAATTGAGCTTCTCAAGAAGGCTTGTTTGTCTCCATTCTTCACACATTCTTCTGCGATGGACGGGTGGGCCATCTTCCATGAGCACTATATGTGAAACTTTGACCATGAAATGAGACAATTCTCCTTTGTTAACCACTACCCTAAATCCTTTGCAAAATATCGATTTTAAAGCATAAAAACGAGTTCTGACATTTTCCCTCTAGCAAATGTGCCCCAAATCATCAAGGAAGTTTGTCCACTTTTAAAAGTAGGTGTCCACTTTTAAAATTGCCAATTTGGGTGTCACCCCACTGTACACTATCTCCTCGACCATTTTAAACCCTTAACCCTAGACAACAGAGCATATGAATGTGGCATCAATTCCAATTTCCATTCAACTATGTGCTCAAAATCTTCATCACATATATTAGGAAATTTTTTTCTTTCATTTTTCATAGATGAGATTAAATGTTTTGTTCATGTCCCAAAAATCAATTTTTTTAAAGATAATTCGAAATTATTGTGATTTTTTGAGAAAAAAGTGAAGAAAATTCATATCAAGTACAAAGTATGCTAAATTTTTTTGAAATTTTTACCAAAGGTTTGCATTATAGTGCCAAAAAATGTCGTCTGAATGGAACTTTTGAGTTCAGCTAAAATTAAAAAAATTGGTCAATCATGGTTATTGGCTCAAAGTTCAATTTGCAATAACCTATTCAATTTTATGTTTTCTTCAAAATTTTAAATTGGAATGGAAACCAAACTTTATAGAATTCATTTCAATAGTGGACTCAAATTCAAAAACTTTAATGACAATGACTCAAATTCTCATTTCGGGCTAGAGCTAGAATTTTCTAAACTTCACTACTTTGAGATCCATGTCACAAACATTTTCTTCTTTTGGTATATAATAACGCGATTACCTTAATGAGGCAATTTCCATCATCACCTAATACTTACACATTCAATGAAATCTCCACAAAAAGAATTGAATGAAAAACAAACATTTACATCGATTATCATCCTCAAATGTCAATCAAGAAGCCCTTTCTTGGTTCTCAATCATTTAAGTGTTTCAAGTCAAAACGTGCAAGTGCTAGCCACAATATTCTACACACATGGTGTTGTATTTGAACATGATAAGGTTCACATATTGAAACGACCTCCAAATGAAAGATGTTATTTGATGAATCTTCAATCCAAAGCATAGGTCTTGGTAAACTTGTATACATTTTTTATATTCTACAGAGTAAATATGTGCATGTATATACGTGATAGACGTTTAAGGATTAAGTGACTCACTTATCTAATGAGGGTTTTTAGGATTAAAACCTTCATCATTAAAAAAATTAATATAAACCATATGAAAGCTCATTTGGAACAATTAAGTTTGGATCCCATTGAATAAGGACCTCTTTTAAATATTAAGTCGTAGTCATCTTTTGCACTCAAGTCCATGCCAATTTGAATACAATATCTATTGTTTAAAAAGGATTTATTACAAATTTTCTAGTGACAAGTTTCTATCTAATTTCTCTTTACATGTCTTAATGATTTAATGGTGATAGGTCCTTTTTAAAATTAAACTAAAAATTCATGTTTAAAAGATATTTTAAATGGCACCTTTAGTCTTTAAGCACCCATAAAGCATTTATAAATGCTTTATAAAGTTTTTAAAATATAAAGCATTTATAACAATTTTAATTTAAAATAAAAAATTCAAGACCGTGGACAACGTTCATGCGTGTTACTTCGGCTTGTTGTACAAGGATTTGTACTATGGTAGAGGCACCCAATTCTGATTAGTAGAGTATGCATGGCATGGTGCATGAAAATGGCAAATGCATGAAATGGTGCATGAAGTGACCCAAAACCGATAACTCAAAATCTGAAAATACCAGCCATTATCGCACTATAAGAAACCCGTGATTTTTGTGACGTTAGCTGTGATCAAGTGTGTTTTTCAAAACATGTTTTTGCGAACGGGCCGAGCCTTGGGCTCTCGGATTCTGGTGGATGTTGCACCAAACATGGAAAAATTGGCGGAAAAACGCAGAGATGTTATCATAAACGTATTTGTTTTGCGGGACGTCTTAGTGAACATAGTCATGTTTTAGACAACGTCCTCAGAAAGGTGACAATGCCACGTCGGCAGGGGGGTTTCAGCTTTACTGTGAGTAACTTCGAGATTGTTACTGCAACCTCCCGTAAAACACTGCTCAACGGTTAAAACACAATGGAGATGGGCTGCCTTACAAAAATAAAAAAGTGGATGTCGTTACTGACGTCACAAAAAACGTGGATGTCCTTACTGACATCACAAAAAACATGTTTGAGCCACGTAGGCAAGGTATAAATTGGATTTTTTTAAAAATGTTTGTGCCACGTAGGCAAGGTTGAAATCAGCTGCCACGTAGGCAAAGAGGATGTTGGAACAGACGTCTGGATGGACGTCTACTGTGACATTTTAATGTTTATGCTAACACGAGGCTAACACCATGACAAATCCAATAATCCCATATGGATTGTCACCACTTGTGCATCCCATTGTATATATATGTAAGGCCTTCTCTCCTATCTCATCACACTTGAATCAAGAGTGATTCACTTTCATCCATCTATTTGGATGAATTTGAATTACCCTTGAAACTTAAAGTGATACGGTACTTTTTGATGACATGGCGCTTCTTTTTGGTGACATGGCACTTGCTTTTGTTGACTTGGTGCTTGCTTTTGGTGACCTCCATCTCAACGAACGTCATAGAAAACGTCATAACGAACGTCACAGAAAACATACCGTGTTAGAAATGACGTCCCAATTTATACTGTCCACAATTAATTATTGCATTAAACTATGCTGATTGGACATGCCACGTCATATTTTAAAAAGCGACACGTCATATTTTAAAGGTGCCACGTCATAAAATGGCGGGTCCACGTATGCAAGCCTAGTCACAATCTAATGCCACGTCATGCGCCACATCATAGGCCACATTACCAAGGGCCCGGATGAAAAAGTTGGGGATGTGGCACTGCCCGTCCATGTGGCGATGACGTGGATGCGACGTGGCAGCCACATGGCAGATTTTTAACACTTTCAACCCCCAAGTTTTTGTGATGTTTTAAAAAACGTGGGCCTGTTTTTTGAGATTTTGGCATGTTTTTCGCATGTCAATTATAACGGATTTTTTTGGACGTCAACGTTGACGTGCCGGATGCTGCACAAAACATAATTGCACGTTAGTTGCCTTGTCACAAAAAACACGGGTTTCTTATAGTGTCGGCATTGGGTCATGAAATATGCAAATTTGGGTTGCTCCACCTCAATTGAGCTCTCATTGGTAGCATTGCCTCGAAAGTTGAACAAGGCCGATTGGCATTCGGTACCCTTCATGAGTTGGTTATCCATGGCATTCTTCTCTCTTTTGCTCACTCTCACTTGTTGGCATTGGGCAAAGGAGGGCACCAAATCTCACGTGCTCTACAATTTAATTATGGGCTTCGTTGGTTTTTGGGCTTTTAAATTCTATATAAACTAAAAATCTTTGTAATTAAATTTGAAAAAATATTTGTTGAGTTTCATTCCTAATTCCGCATCTTTCTACATAAATGTTTTTGACATACAATGTCATTTGAGTCCCGAACAGGCTTAAGTGATCGGAATTGAGTGCCTCTACCCTACTCTGCACATTAGTGTTTCCGGGATCATCATCACCCTCACCATCTTCATGAGCTCTAACAATCGTCAAGAATTGATCCTGCTACAATTTTGACACCTTTGTAAGAATGAAACAAAGTATGACTAAGTGATTCATTATCTTATTATGGAATTGAAGCTCTCTTTGCTTTTCACTAAAGAGTAATTGATCATAGCGGTGCATAGTAGGGTTGGGAATTTGGGGAAGTAGATTCCTGTAGTTGGCTCCACGTCACTTGCAATGCAAAAAAGAGTGTTGTTTGAGTGTTGTTTGTGTGTATGCCCATTTTTCAACATCACACCTCTTTGTTGCACTTGTTATGCCATGTACAATGTTATTCAATATAATACCTGCATTTCAATTTAGATAGCAATAAGACTATTGGTACTGATTTGATCATCATGTGTTACTTGCTTACCCACACTATGATGTATAGCATTTTAAACGTGAAGAATTTCTTCTAATATAATTGAGTTTAATCGACTAAGCTATGTTTAAATTTTTGGATTGTGGAGAACGTTCATGTAGGTTACTTGGATGTTGTACAAGGATTTGTACTACTTTGCACATCAGTGTTGCCGGGGCTAACATCATTGCTGACACTATCTTGAAGAGCTCAAAGAATTGTCAAGAACCGATTGTGCAACATTATACTAACTTTATAAGGATGAAATATTTGACGTGGAGATTCTCTGCTAAATAGACAAATATTCCAAATGAGGAATGCAAGTCATATATTGCGAACTAAGGAATGAAGACCTGAAAGCATATAAACATTCTATTATCCGTTGTAAAAAGCTTTGTGAAGTAAAATAATTGTAGACAGGGATAAAAGATTTTCATAAAGAAATATTGACGCGCATATACCAAAGTACAATGTATTCTTAGGCATCTTGCAAATTTGGCTTTCTGAACTTGATATTGCTTCTACCTCCAATTTCGGCATAGTAATCCTTTCGCCGACAACATATCTTGCTATTTGCTGAATTGGATAGAACAATATCCATATATGAAATGCATACTAGACAACACAACACATTACCGTATTAAAGAAATGAGATGAAATACAACCATGTTGCACATTCATGTTATACAAGATATAAACTAAATTTGGTCATGATTGACAGAATATGAATAAAAATTCTTCAAAGAAAAACGTATTCTTCCTTTCCTTACTTACAACTTGGAAGCTGAAGGCGCTATAATTCGAACAAATTGTGGAGTAAAACAAATTTGCAGAGTTGCTGGCGGTGAGTGTATTATCACGCTATCTTGTGCTAACAAGACTCAATTGGCAAATATGTTATAGTGTCAAATATTCCACGTATAAGCCTTTTGTCGTATTTTTGTTTGTATACCATTGTTAAAATAAAGAGTAATTCAAAACAATTTGATATGCAAACATGTTTTAATTTTTTTTAATTGATATTGGGACCTAGGGTTCCTTGGAATTTTAATTTGTATCCAATGTAAAGGTGTGTTTTGTGCAGAAATAATTTGTTTGAGGAGATGCTTTCAGGGAAGGAAGAAATTGATGTTTAGATGAAGCGTTGTAAAGAAATCCTACAAGTTTTCCTGCAAGTCGCCCGGGTAAGTTTTTTTTGATCTTTTGATCTTGTTGTGAGCAATTGTAGTTCACGCTTTGTGGTATATTGGACTAAGACACAAATTGTAGATGTGAGGTACTCAAAGTAATATTAAAGGTACCCTTCAGGAATAAGCTCGGGGGATCGTCATGTATCTCATTTCCGTGCTATTGGAGGTTTGTAACTTAATTGTATTGCAACAAAAGTGACCTAGAAGCCTTATTGAAGATTATATGAGCTATTTGGAACAACAAATCGAGATGTTTTATATTAATGAACGCCGACACCTTTAACAACAATCCACAAGAAAATACGGTCCCTCCCTAGCTACTCCCATGCTCATGTCAGACCCAAAGGTGTCATTGCAATGCTAGGCTCAAACCGGACATCCTTTGTGTTAGAGGTTTACCATATAATGACCCACCACCCAATCACATCAACCAAGACTACACCATTCAATTCATTGAATTCACATATTGTAACGATAGATTTTCCCGGAAACAATTCAAAACAAAATAGATAAATACCAACCCCTCATTGACGACATCATAGCCCTTGGATGGAATGTGGAACCCCTCATTGTAATCACATCTGGCACACATGCCACCACTTTTATCCCATCTATGAAAACTCTAGAAAACACCTTCAAAATACCCATTGAAACAATTAAAACCACCTTGAAAAAAAATAACACCATTGCTTTTCAATATGCCATGTCCATTCTACTACATAAACGCAAAATTGAAAACAACCAAGCCCTTCCCGATACACAAGACCCCCCTTAAATACTCCCTCTGCCTAAATTTATCTTCATTAGTTGGTTTTGTGGTTTTTTGCTACTTGGTTGGTTAGTTGGTTGGTTAGTTGGTTGGTTGTTTGCTTGGTTAGTTCCTGGCTACCCGATGCATAGTGTCTACCCTCGAAAAGGGGAAGTAGTTCCAGCTTACTAATTCCCTGTCCGGTGGACATGGTCTCAGTAGTGGAACGAACAAACACTTTATTCACGCCGGTCCCCTTCAAGAACCGGCATTCTTCTTCTTCAGCTATTTGGAATTAAAATTAGTAAAGTGCAATTCACTGTATGTTTCACTGAAAGCATCATTTAATATGCTTAAAAAATTTGGACTGTGGAGAACGTTAATGCAGATTACATGGATGTTGTGCAAGGATTCGTACTACTCTGCACATTAGTGTTGCCGAGACCATTATCACTGACACCATTTTGAAGAGCTCTAAGAATTGTTGAGAATCCTATTGCGTTTTTTGAAAAATGTAGATTATTTTTTATCATTCATATAATTATATAATATCATATTGGTTGTCATTATTGAAGTCTATCATATGCACCTCAATAAACAATTGTTTACTTGTAAGAGCACCCTCAACCATTTTTCAAACCGGCGGATGACGTGGGGGCAACAGCCGTAATGTAATCCATTGGCGCTTCAATTGTAGCAGGTGACCTCACCGGGCGAGGGCCATGCCACCTTCTGTGCACTCTGGTGCCGAGAGGGCAATAGCTCAGGATTAGCGGCCGGGTCTCTCATGATTGGTGTTTTTTTCCAAAAAAAATCTATCTTCCTTTACACAAAGTATGTCAAGTAGTAAACAACACATTGTTCGTGGGTGGGCTGCCGGAAATCGAGATGGAAGATGAGTGGGGGACGTAAAGAGTTGCAACCAAAATTGCTGCATTTCCAATCGGGTTGCTGGCCGCCGGGTTAGAGAACCCGTGCCCATGCTCTAACGCCAAAGACAATCCATGGTACATAATCAAGTAGTAGAAGAAGGAAGTCTTTCTTGAGATACTTTCCAACACCTTGAACGTTTATTTTAGTCAACCTAGCAGTGTTAACGATATCATTGCCATCTTGGTATGCAACTTTCAGATCAACGCGATTGCATGCTCTATCTGTCTCTATTTCATATAGCAATTGTAATGAGCAGTCTCGATAAATAGCCCTAGTGGTTTTCAAAGGGCCTTTTAAAACAAAAGAATTTTAAATTCTTTAACACCACAAAATCGTCACAAGGCTGGGGAGAATCTACAAGTGTAATAGATCATGCACAACAGCTAGTAGTTAATGCACAACACCATCTACACATAGGAGACATTTCATGTTAACCCCACTTCACAAAAATCATTGTCGCTCTCCAATGTTTGCACCAATGCAAATGGAAATTGTTCCAATTGAAAGATTTTCACTAGTGCCAGACCAAAAAAAGTGCATCCAACTCACACACAAGGAGCTATAACCATAAATATATCCAAATCAACTCAAAAACAAGTAGCTCGACGTTAAAGAGGTTAAAGATGTTGTCCTAAAAGAAATTGGATTTTGTCACGACCACCCCAATAGCAGACCACCAACCCATATTCTTTCGTTGTAGAGGGATAGCCGCAGTGGCTACAAAGGCCAGGGAGCTCTAGCACTTTTGTCTTTCTCCTAAAACCATACAAAACCAAATTTTCTCCATAAACATCCATTTTTGAGAATTCAGCTCCACAAACATAGAATTCTACATCCTTTTAGGCGATAGGATGGAGTCCCGGCTATTCATTAGTGGCAATATGGCAATACTGCAACGGCCATCAATGAAATTTGGGCGACATGAAATCATAATTTTCCCACTTTTGGGGAGGAATATTCCCTTTTTGAAAAATTTAAAATCGAGATTTGGCTCCAGATCAAAAAAAAAAAGACATAAAAAAGGAAGGGGGGGGGGGCTGTAGACCACAAAAACTCTCCCAGCCTCCTTTTCGGTGACCAAAAATCAGTGGTTCCAAACAAACACGCTTGTGACCAAACAATATGACACATCCACCCAACTCACTAAACACGTGACTAAACCAACGCCCTCACTCACTAAAAACATGCTTCCAATCCCAGTCCCATTGCAAACGCACTGTACTCCATTCCTTTCTCCATTTCCTCTGCAATTTGGCTGCACTTTGGCTTGCGAGGGTGGCCATGGCCACGGGCGCTTCTTCGTCACTGGCGGCGCCGGCGCTCGTTTCTTTCCCCATTACGGGTCGCAAGGACAGCCTCCCCGCAACAGTGCCTCAAGCGGCTGACAACGGTCAAAAATATTCATCGTTCTCTTCTTCAATTCTCGTTGCTGTTGAATTCATGTCGTTGGTGTCGAATTCATGTCGCTGGTGCTGAATTCATGTCGTTGGTGTTGAATTCATGACGAATTAGGGTTTTGTGAGGTCGCGGTGGAGGCTTTTTGGTTTTGGAGAATGTGAGTCATGTCATAATTTTGGAGATTTTTTGTTTTTAACAATTTTCTTTTGGAAGGAGAATTAGGGTTTTTTTTTGGAGATGAAAGGTTGATGATTCAAAGAAGCAAACCCTTTTGAATTGACCAATTAGGAAGATGAAGCTCTAAACACATTTTTTTAAAAAAAAATCTCTTCATTGATTTTGGGCTTTGAATCTGCATTGATTTCATCGTTTGATATATGTGTTTGAACTTGTCTATTTTTGGGTGAACTGAGAAGTTTTGGGTGAAATCCTCACACACTTGACTGAAGCTTGTCCTTTCAACAAACCTTGTTTTCTGTACAATGCAAGCCCAAGAATGAATGAAATGAAGTAGTGTCTGTCTTGTATATTCAAGAATGAGGTTAATCATTGGTAGTGCCTGTGTTTGACTGTTTTTCTTTTTTTATTGTTCGTGTGGTGTGTGTGTGTTTAGGGGGTTTCACGACGTCGAAGAGAGGTCCGTTGATAGCCGACATCCCGTTGGAGTACATCAGGCGGCCGCTGCTGCGAACCAGGAACAATGATCCAGAGAAGGTGAAGCAGTTGATGGAGAGCATTGCCGAGATTGGCCTTCAGGAGCCGGTCAGTTATTCCACATCTTCTCCTCTCAACTAATCCCATTCTCCTCATTATCCTCGCTATCCTCTTCAGTACCCTAATTATTCTATTGCTTGTATGAGACACAATGTAAGTACGGTTAATCTTTACTAGGATTGGTGCTACTCATGTGATATGATATCCACAACATGCCTTGTATTAAAAATAGTCCAAACAATTAGTGCATCTAGGAGTACGAATTGTCAGGGGCTTTGGATAATGATCTGATTTGCATATCTTGATTTTATGTGTAGATTTTCACTCCTGAATTTTGTTGTGGATTATGTGCCAGATTGACGTGTTGGAGGTGGAGGGTGAATATTATGGTATACACGTCTACTGTTTTACCAAATTGGCAAACCTTTCTAGACATAAATTCGGATATTTTAATACCATTTTGCGTACTCCAACCAGAGGTTGTTTTATTAGTTCTTAACGGGAAAATTATGATAAATTAGTTAACTAAAGGTAACACACTTGGCAATGCGGAACTGTAGGAGGGTGGTAAATTGGCATTTTTGTCGTGTGAATGGCAGGGTTTTCCGGGTGCCATAGATATGAAGCGCACCAGAAGCTGGGATTGCCCACAATCAAGTGCAAAATTCGGAGAGGAACTCGGGAAACATTGAGGTGCTATTTTTTAAAGTCCCTGTACATTGAGTTCCATGATAGTTTTCCTTTTTGTTATCAGAGGTGGTAGGGTTTGGGGTTTAGGGTGTTCACTTGCACATTGCTGGACATAATTTCGATCGTCTCAAGCTTCTTGAATTAAGTGTTACCTCATCCCAACTTTCCGAGCACCCCTTGATCATGAGAGAAAAGTTTTGTCCTCCACAGTCATGACTTGAGACAATATTGTCTGATTGTTCGCTTGTGTTCCTGAGCCTTTGAATTTGTGGTCAATGCAGGCACCACCTTCGGTAACTTACATGAACGAGGTGATTGTTGTAGCTACCAGTTCACTGATGTTGGATCCGAAAACAATAAAAGCAGAGAATATTGTCTCTCCTGTTTCTCTCCAATCAAGTCTCCAAACCCTCAGAGTGTGCATGAAATGAGGGAGCCATTGGGGATGAAAGGTCACAAAGCAAGCCGTTACGCCCGCTCAGTTTTTTTCTCTCCTTCTGTTCTTTCTTCTCCTTCCTCACGGCTCTTCTCAACGGTTGAGCCCTCTTTGAGGTACGGTTTCTGTCGTTTACCTTCTCACCTTCGATCGCCTCACCGTTTGAGCTGAAACCTTTGGTCTTCTCCATTGAAACCTTGGTTGACATCTTTTGTTTGGAGACCTCTGTTTTTCAGTAGAATGTTTGGGTGTCCTATATGTAAAGTTTCAATGAGATGTCGTCTCTTTTGACTGCTCTTTCCTCACTCTGAATAGCTTAAGGATCTTCACGTCAGAGTCCTTCATGGAAGGAAGTCAAAGTAGCTCTAGTTGTTCATGAGAATGAGATATTGTGAATATGAGGAGCAGCTTTTTTCTCCTTTGAGCTACTTAGAGCTGGTTTAACACAAGGAGGTGTAACTTACTCAAACTTTGGGATGATTGCTCTGTTATGGCCCGCCTTTTGTTGCTTGCTTCTAAGCTAAGGTACTGGATGATGTGGAAAAGAATCCATGTGCGTGTGTGGTGATAGAATTTAGCTCCACCTTTACATTGACTATGAAGTGCCCACTTTCTTTCAGAGTCCAGGATGGTGAGGTGAAATTATAGGAGGGGTCAACATGAGTTCATGTTGCCAAGAACCGCCTGTGCCAGATTTGCAGGCGAGAGGTATTATCACTCAATTCACACCAAAGTAACCTTTTTATCATGACAAGTATTTGTTGTACATCCTTCACAATATTAATAAATATTTATTTTTCACTGATAGCCAATAGAATTGCACTTTCTACCCAAGTGTTGTCATATTTTCCGACGGATAGTGAATGAGTTATGAATTTTCATGTCATTGTATTTTCAATTCCTGGTAAAGTCACTTGGAGTTTGAATAATTAGTTGGAAATGTTGGATCCAGCCTCTTCTTGTCCTCCAAGAAGGGAGAGTTGGAGATGGCAAACCTCCAATGGTGATTATGGAAAATTCTATGGTCCTCAACATAGAGAAGTAAAATATTACAACCAACTCCCTCAAATCAAATTTTACACTAACTTTCATATTTCGTGTTGGTAACACAAAATATGGATGTCAATAAAGGCCTAAATGTGGCTAATACTAGACGTAATCCTAACATTGTTTGTCAACTGTAGTAAACTTGTCGAGTAGAGGTTAAGTTATATGTGTACATTTAGTGTAAGGTTCCCCTAGGTCATGACATTTACCTCATTGTGTAGCATACACTAAATTTCAACTTGTTTATATTTAGAGTGAGCTATTTTGTGAGGTAAATATCAAGTCACATTGATTTCCATAATTCAAGTAGGAGTGAGTCCAGAATCACACTTGATTGGCTATAGAATTTAAGCATATGTGTGTCTAAAAATAGAATATGTCTTCCAGTTAAAGAGATTGTTTGTCTTGAAAGTGTATATCTAAAAATTTCTATATAGTTCTCATGGTTTGATTTTGATGGAGGGATGTTAGTTTGTGAAAAAACAAGAGGTTCACAAGGATTGCGCAAAGAAGTGCGAGGATTTAAGCAATGAGCTCCAACTCACCAAATGTCACTTGGAAAAGCTCAAAATTACATTGGGCCGGAGTATTGCTGACACTGGTACTTTCTCCATTAATATTCATGATTTTCATCACGGTTTAGGGTGTAGGGTTTAGGACTTAAGGTGATGAAAAAGCATGTCATGTCAGGGATACTTTTACCCAAATTTTGTATTCCTTGATCCTCGTGTGCTAAATAATAAAGACTCAAGTGTTCGTGACAATTGCTATTGTCTATAACATTCTTGCAAAAAAATGTAGAATCACATGGGAGAAATTTGGAAAGTGGTTTGGGGTTTGGATGTGCATCAATGATATTTGATGGTCCTCATATTGTAAGGTTTTAGACATTGACATTAGACATTTATATTGGTGGCTTGGCATTTATTGTCACTTCCCTTACTTTGTATTTCACTCTAAATGTACTCAAGTTGAAAGTTTAAGTGTATTATATAATGAGGTAAAATCATTGAATGTCAAGCCAAGCTAAGAGGGGTTGAAGAAACTTTGCACCTCATCTTGCCATTAATTATGTAGCCACACAATAAGTGCTCAAACGTAATTTTTGTGAATGTGACATAAAATGTACATATGTAACTTATTGTCTACTCCAAAAACTTACTAAATTTAACAAAAGTATTATATTTACTTTTAATGCTAGCCACATTTAGGCTTATATTGACATTTAAAATTTGTGCTTGTATTTAGTGTTGCCAATGCTACATACCATAGTTAGTGTAGCTTTGATGGTCCTAGTAAAATTTGCCTTGTAGCTGCAACACCTAATTAGATTCCCAATTCTCATCATCTTTTTAAACATCTCTATTGATTTATTCCTTTTTTGTGTACCAATTCCATTTTGTCATATGTTGATTGTTTGTTTTTTGTTTGTTTTTTTGTTTGTTTTTTTTTTCCCCTTCCATGAATCACTTACTCCATTTGCATGAGTCTGTTCCAATCCAAACAAACAACTCATCATGTAGTAATTTCCTTCACAAGCTTCAAAACATAAGGTTGCCTTAGCATTGATGTCATGATGTCTCATACTACGGCAAAATATATATATAAAAGAAGTTGCCAAATTTTTTGAAAACTATCTTTTACTTGGTTTAAAGAAATCAAGAATATTCATAGTACCAAAATTTTATTTTAAAAAACAAATAAACATCTGGCACTACAATGTTAAATCTAACCCTAGGGCAATTTTATGATTGGCTATTGTGAAACCACAATCAAAGCTACACTAATTATGGTATTTAGTAATGGCATTTAATCAAAAGTGTACAACACCCTTTCATTTTAGGGTGGATATGTAGCTTCAAGTTGTGTCGCTTATCTTTAAAGGTCACACAAACATATGTACATTGAAGTTACATTTCTATGTAAAATAATTGTATTTTGTATGGTTAAATGCCATGTATTGAGTCCAACCATACTAATTGTTAGCTAACAAGTGTTTTTTATACTTATGGTGTAAAGATTGGAAACAAGATAAATCACGTTGCATGAGACCCTCTTCACCAAAGTTGGGGCAATGCAAGTGCCTTGCAAAGCCCGGGCCTTTAAGTGGCGACATGTATGTGACGGAGATGATGAACCAGTTCAACGGAGCACATCGCCATGACCCACAAATGTTGCACGATCACATCAAACGCAACCATCCACACCTTGTCAAGAAGATTCCACCGTACGCCTTGCTCAAAACAAGCCAAAATCACCGGTAAGTTTATCTTTCGTAATCACCATGGCTGCCTCCATTCACTACACTATGGTATTAGACATTTTCTATTATTAATCTAACTATATGGCTCACTCTAAGTTGAAATGTTGTGTGAGGTCAATATCAAAATTTATCATCACTATTTCATATAAATCAATATTATGTTCACAAGAAAATGCTTTTTTAATCAAAAATTGACATTTTCCTACTTTTTCTTACAATATATGGTCGAATTTGACTCCTCCATCCAATTCTTTTGGTGCTTCAATCCTTTAAGGCCGAGCAACCAGGGTCATATTTGGAAATTTTGGAATGTAGCCATCAAAAAGATTTTGGAGTTAGAATCTTTCTGTTGGCTACATTCAGAAATTTCTAGAGACGACCAGAATTGGGTGGCTCAGCCTCAATGGGTGAACTCTTCCACGTTCGTCACAAACCACATATACAAGCACGTATTTTTCTCTGTAATATATAAAATATTTATTAAAGTTTAGCAAGACTTACACCTTTGGATTAAAGATTCATCAACTAACATGTTTCATTCGGAGGTCATTTCAATCAATCTCAATATCTTATCATGTTCAAATACGACACCATACATGTAGAATACAACCGCATGTTCTGACATTTTAGGGTTAACTGGGTTATGATGGAAAACGTGCGTGTTGGTTGTTGAAGGGGAGTGGATCAAAGTGACGATGAAAGTGTGGGATGCGCACCTGTTAAGATGGGTTGTGGAGGAGGATCAAGGTCGTCATCACAATCACCGAGATCGGCCCGGGGCCGTGGTGATAAGCGAGGTTGCGGAGTACCAGGATCAAGGTCAAGGACGGCATCACCATCAACGAGATCACAATCACCTCGATCTGCAAGGGGCCGTGGAACTCGCAGCAAACAGAGAGCATGTGCTCCACCCAAGCAAAGAGGGAATGTTTATGTTGGTGGCCCAGCTCTCAAACACACCGCTGGAGGCGGCATCAATCTACCTCCTACTCAACGCTACGATTTCTACCGCTATTTTGGTAGTTGCTTCTCATCCCTATGTACAAAAGCATACTTGACTCGGCAGCAGCTCATGTGCATAATGTGTATGGTAGGCAACGCTATTTGCCCACGCATGTGTATGGTAGGCGATCCTATTCCCCCATCCATACACACATGTGCACATGCTATTCCCACATCCATACACACAATGTGCGCTCAACTTTCTTCTCTTCATTTATACAGATGTTATCCCCTACCAAGAAGTTTGAATGATTTATTTGAGGTGAGTCAAGCGAAACATATTTATGTTCGAGAGTATTTAGGAGCTTACATATCCTGAGAATTTTCTAATGAAGATGCAATGATGTTTGTCATTGTGAAGGGTATGCTGGACAAGGAGCCAAAACAGGCAAAGGTTGGCATTCTGTCAAGGTTCCGCAGACGAAAACTCCATTAGACAATCAGATTAGACCCAAGTGTCACCAATCAAAATAAATTACAGCTCTCCCATCTGAGAAATTTAGATGCGGCACACATTTTCCATGCACATAGACTTGTACGTCAAAAAGTTTGACAAATGATATGATACATGCAGATCAACTCTTGGTGAGATTGATGAAATGAGCACAGCATTCACATGACAAGTAATTTCTACACTCGGCTGCCAATTGGCGGCAGCCTCGTTCACTTGATTTCATTTTAATAAATTTGTAATGTATATACAAGCGAATAAAACAAGATGGGCGTGCGCTCCACCACAAGTGCTATACAACCAGGGCACGCACGCTACTACCTTCACAAATAATACTTAGCAGATCTGCTACAGAAACTCCTTGTGCAATACGCACGAAGCGCAGCGCACCGGGTTCCCACTACAACTCGGAAACTACAATTGTCTGGCTATGGATGAAAAGGAATTGCTGGAATCCTTTCCTCGGGAACTACAGAGTATCTGACCTTGCAAACACGCGCCTAGTACGAAGCCTTGCCCTCGGACTCCTCAGTGAACTTAGGCCAGTTGAACTTGGCGGGAGTGCGCTCCATCATTGGCACACCGAACGGGTTGCTCTTGCTCTGCAACCAATATCCAAAACCAGATTCAGCAAGACCAACTTTTTTGTAACCAGGAACTTCTCAACAATCGGCAGAACATTCTCATCTGATCCGAAACAGAAGCCAATAATGCAAGACACGCAGCCCTTGATTCACAACCTAAAAGCCTCGGATTCTGAATATTAGGAGATGTTTTCAAAACATAAGCAGAAGGTTCAGAAACATGAAGAGGGATAGTGAAAGGTGGTACCTTGAGGCACTGGCCCGCACGCAAGTTGCAGACAGGGAAATCCGAGGGGCAGCAGTGGTAGTGATCCTCGCAGCACGTGGCCGACTCCATGGGGCAACAGCCCCACTGGAGGCAGTACTTGCCGATGTTAAAGGCGCAGCAGCAAGTGCTGGACGCAGGGCAGGAGTGGGAGTTGTCGCACTGCGAGGGCGGCTTGATGGGAGAAGGCGGTGAGGGTGGCCCAGGGGGCGGGTTGGGGCCCTTCTTGATCGGGAAGGAGGGCTCGATGTTGATGCCGCACTTGCCGTCGACGTCCTTGGAGCCCAGGCGCTCCATGCGGATGAACCCTTTCTCGCCCCAGCTCGGGCCCCACGAGTTCTTCACGGTCCAGTAGCCGGTGCCGTCGTCGTCCGTGCCGTATCCCACTGCCAGGACGCCGTGGTCGAGATCCGTGCCGCACGGCCCTGTGAACACGCCGCCCTGGTAGTGCTGGAAGTCGCGCCCGCCGGCCTCTATGGCGACGCTCACAGGATTCTTAGTCACGGCCTTCAACAGGGAGCTCTCGGACTGCGTGGGCACGTCCTGGTAGTCGTCGATCACCACCACCTTCGAGTTTTGCTTCTGCAAGAAGCAAGAGACAACAAGTGAGAAAAGCACTAGACAAGGCAAGTGGATGCGGTTACCAAAAGGCCACTGCCTTGAGATGGAAGAAAACTACTGCACGCTGTGTGATGGAAAATACTTACATGCTATGTGATGGAAGAAAACTACCACATGCTGTGAGAAAGAAGAAAGCTACGACATGCTGTGAGATAGAAGAATACTACATGCTGCGAGATGAAAAAACCGGTAGATGAACAACCACTAAGGGTGTGACATACTTTTTCAGCAATGCGAGTGTAATTGCAAGAAAAAAAGGAATCCTCTTTCACTGGGGGGAATGGAAGGGAGATTACCCTGCCCTCGTCACATCGGCCATCGGTGGCTTTGTAAGGGTAATCCTTCTCGGTGTCAATGCCGCCGTTCTTGATAATGAACTCAAAAGCGTAGTCCATGAGACCGCCATTGCACCCCTGGTTCTGGCCTCTGTCGCAGTCCACAAGCTCCTGCTCCGACAGAGAAATCAACTCGCCCGTCACGATCTTGTTCACTCCTTCCACAGAGCCAATCGCAGAGAACGCCCAGCAGCTCCCTGCACAGCCGATCAAAATCACCAATAATTACTCTTTACAACTCCATCCACAAAATCGACTAAAAAGGGAACATTGAATTCGCAAAAAAGTGCGGGAATATCAATAATGTCAGCATTTAATCTTTACAACTCTAACACAAAATTCAACCATCGGAAAGGGCATAACAAACAGAATGTCAGAGCATCGCTTTCTATAACTCAAAAACCCTAGGAAAAGAGTTGCCCGAACAACAATCCGTGCACGATACGTCACGGCTACGGCGGAATTGACACGGAAAGAGAGAACGAGAGACTTTAGGGTTCCAACTCACCGCAGGAGCCTTGGTCCTTGACTTCAGAGACCGCGCCCTTGGCCCTCCAATCGACCTGCGGCTCGGCGACGACATCCTCGTAGATGAAGCGTCCTCCGCTATTGCGGATGCGGTTGGAGCGGCGCGTGCCGAGGTACTGCGACCGGAACTCGTCGTGCGTGAGATCGCTAAACTTGTTCAGCCCGAGCCAGTAGCTCTTCTGCTGCTTGTTGTGGTTGTGGATGTACGCGAAGTTGTCCTTAAAGATCTGGAACCGCCGCTGCTTCTCCGCCAGCGAGTGGTACACCTTGGAGTGCCGCTCCAGCCACGCGTGGAACGCGTCCAGCATCGTGTCCTCGGAATGCAGCTCCTGCGCATCATACCCAACCACCGCGTTCCCTCTCCCCGCCTCCGCCACCGCCGAAAGCAAAACCAGGGCCACTAACCCCACCAAAACTCGCCCTCCCCACCCCATCGCGACGAATCAACACCTCAAGGCTGAAAAACCTCCACAGCACCGACCAAGACAGGGTTTGCTCTGCTTGAAACGCTGTAACTTCGCCGATTATGTACCGTTTTGGAAGCGGCGAGCTGCGTTGGATGCGTCTCCGGCACGGGAATCGATCGATGGGAGTCCTATCCGGCACGGCAGCCAGAGCGAGGAACGGATGCGTGAGGAGTGATCACGAGAGCGTGCTTTGCGTCTGCAGGGGAGGCGGGTGGTGACCTCTTGATATAAGGGCTTTTGGAAGTGCTGCCCGGGACCGTGCCCGAAACTTTTCGCTTGCTGCCCCTTCCGGGACGTGCAGACTTTTCGTCCGGGGTTTACTTTTACTTTTGCTCTCGCCTTTTTTTAGTGTGACGGGAAGTTCCAAGATTATTGCGGGAATCTTCGTATTACTTTCGCCTTTTACCTTTTGCCTTCTAATCGTTTCCTAGATCCCAAACTTTTACATTCTTTGTACATTTTTAACGTTTTTTGGATGATAGAATGACAGAATGAATATGTTGATAGTGAAGTCACCACTAGTTTGAATGTGGTGTCCCTCTTTTTTTTAATTTGGTATTTTATTTTTTATTAATATATATCTTTAGATTTGGAAGAATTTGGTAGTCTTTAAAGTCAGTCTATAATAGTTTTATTTAAAGGAGAAGTCTCCTTGTATTTTAAATTTTGAGTTGCCTTTTTTCCTTTGAGTTGATTGTAGATTTTAAAAGCTATTTAAGGTTGATTGGCATAATAAAAGAAGTCTTAACTCATAGTGTCTTTGCTCTACTTTACATATAACTTTGATGTATTTCCTGTTAATATGTAGTACTTTGAAATATTTATTTTCTATTGGTTGTGTGGTATTCTATACTACTACTTTGTGTCACTTGGACTAATACGGAGAATTCAAACTAATTTTGGAGTTAAAATAAAGTTCAAGTCAAATCAGTTGCAATGAGTTGAAGATCTCATGGGCAACTCATAGTAACTCATGGAAACAATGTAACATATACCTTGCCAGTTACGTTTTTGGTGAAATAGGAAAAGAACACTGTACCAGGCAAACAATTTTCATGACAAATGAAACTACAGTTCACAAACAGTTAACTTAATGTGTAAGTTTTGGATTGAATTGACGTAAACTACCTTATTGGTGTGGGTATCTCAGCACCGTTTGATGACAAAACACATGATGAAAGACTGAATCGTGCAGCAAGCAATTTGACACCTGCTCGGATGAACACACCATCATGTAAGTTATTGCGTCCTACAATTTTTTTTGGAAAGCCCACAAAAAGAAAAGGAGAAAAGGGGCCGGGGGTTGGGAAAGACCATCTGACTGATGTGAAGCATTTTTACCTTTTTTATCATCTACACAAGCTACACTATTTAGTGCGGGTGGAAAACAATTTTACATAAGGCTATCATGTTCTTCCGATGAAAAGAATCTATTTTCACAAAGAAGTGGTACGGTACGCATCACGTTAGATAAATCCCTCGAATTTCCCATAAATTTTGGACACTCTCCATCGTGAATTAATTATGTACAAAACTGACCCAGGCGTAGGGTATTGGTAATATTTTTGTCGAAGTAGCAATACCACCACTACTCTAAATTTAATGTTTAGTGTAGGCACATTATACAATTTATAAATGCTACAATTTTTTACTCTTGATGAATATTTTTACCAATCATATTGAAAAATAATCACCCTCTTTATATAGTACAGATAGTTGTACTCCCACTAAAATCATCTTCAAAAGTGAAAAGTTATAGTGCTTTCAAATCATAAAGTACCACTACACCAAACATCATATTCAGTGTAAAGAAATCCTTCACTAAAGAAATCCCTTCACAATAATAAGCTACAATCTCATGTAAAAACACATATGCACCCACACCAAAATGTGTAGAATGAAGAGTGTACACTTTTTGTCACTGTAATTCATATGTGTAGGTGGGGTGGTTGTGGATCGATTTGACAGGACATCCCCCACGCTTGGACTTACCGGGTGGGGGATGAGGTGGTGGGGCCAAAACCTGGCCCCTATTTTGTTTTTGAATGGGGGCCTAAATTTAGCCAAAGGGATTCCTACAGACTAAATTGGGGCCGTAGGCCTCAATTTTGTGAAAAAAAAAGCCAAAAAAAGCCTATGACCCCCCCAAAATGGGAGGGCCAGAGAAATGAACCCATGCAAGTAAGACGGGGGCCCACCTCGGGTAAGTCCGAGCGTGGGGGACGTCCTGTCCGCGCCGTTGTGGATAGTAACATTGAGCTACACTATGCTTCCACGTTTTGTAATCAAATTGCATTTTGGTGCCCTAATGGGTTTAGATGTGCTGTTCAATCTGTCATGATGTCCATAGTGAAGTAAAAAGTCCAATTCCTAGCATAAGCAAGTGTCAATTTGGCCCACTAATCATAAGTGTCGTAACACCCGCTCTGTTGTTGTGCATATTCATTTGAACATTGCTTCTTGGAAGAATAACACTCTTGATCCTTCACGATAATTATCTCTTCCAAGTGGGACTTACGATTTGTCACGCACGTAATCCCAGGCAAAGCAGGTGTTACACTGCGCGGTCCTCGCCGTACACAGAAAATATGTTTCTTACTGGAACTGAAAGATATTCTCCAGCAGTTACAGGTTGGAGAGTAATGGGCCGTCATTTTGTTCCATTTTGTTCCAAGCAGATGTCTTGGCCACAACATGCATGGAATGTGCCCATCACAATGCCCATCAATCTTATGCAAGTTTCCTCCCACAATGTTACATGATCCAACAATGCAGAATGAGACTTATTCTTCTTCCCACGACTTGTGCAACTTATTCCCTTTGCAGAAAATCACAGTGAATCACTTGATGGCTAACTGCCAATCAGGGCCCCAAGAAACGGAAAGAACCTGCTAGAATCTCGTCAACTTGAGTCACTCCTAAAACCCATGCCAAGTTTCCCACTATTCTCACAAAAACGCTTCAAGGATCTGTGCTGCTGCAACGAGGTTCTGGTTTTGTGGGTGGATGAATGCCCTCGTTGGTGATTGTATAGCCCTAGTATTAATCTCAACCCCTAAACGTTAGTTGGGAACCGTATACACAGGCATGTATCTTACTCTCTATAATACAGAAAACGTATTACCCTTGGATAAAAGATTCTTCAACTAACATCTTCCATTTGCAGGTCATTTCAATATCTCAACCTCATCATGTTCAAATACAACATCATACATGTAGAATACTATGGCCACCAGTGACACCTTCTGACGTTTAACTCCACCTCTAACAACTAACATGGCTCGGGCTTTTGCCTCGCCTCGCTAATTTGCTTTGTATTTTATTTTCTCTGTAGTAAAGGTTCCTATTATTTGTGTTAAAAAAAAGAAGAAAAAGTTTCCCACCGATCCACCTCACGCCTCCTTTGCCACGTCAGCACAAGACGGTCCAATGTGAACAAATACCACGACTTTAATCTTGTGAAATTAGTGATTTTTTAACCTTTCCTTGACGCATAGAAAAAGCTACTTACTTTGGGAAGAAGCAACGGCACTTGCAACGGCAGCCCACTATTTACACCAGTCTGAGTGTGCCACGTCACCAGACCAATCGAATGGTTCCCAAGGGAACCACGCCACTCACCACCGTTCCCCTGGTCGGTATCTTCACGTTCCCTTGTTCTCTAGCTCTTGTTCCCAGCTGCTGGGGATAAGATTACTGCCTCCAAAAGCACCTCCCTTGTTTCCGCCGCAGTTCCCTCCGTAATCTGGTCATATTCTTCTACCATATTATTTACTGCAGAGCCGATTGAGACCCGGAGGTTATGGAACATGATCCTTGTCATTAAAAAATAATTAACTAATTTTCTAAAATATTCGTTGGGAAACACCCCAATTTCTTTTGCAAGTGCACACACGCAAATCACAGCATCTTGCAACATTACCGGTGAAAGAGCGAGGGTGGCCGGAAAATTTGCCACACCTTGTGCACTATAGTGCTACAAAAACTAATGGCCACATCGAAAACAATGTGGGAATTGCACAAACTACATATTTGTCTGATTAGCGGTTATCGCTACAAGACAAATATCTCTAAAGGATTTTGAAAAATTTACTCATGATCGTCATCGTTCAGGTTGTCAATCTTTTATAGAGTCATCTCTCATGGACCATTTCATTAGAGTTTTCCTGAAAGATCGCATTTAGTGTATGAGCGTGAATAGTGTAATTACCTTAGTACACTATTTGTGAACAAGTTCGTAATTAGTGTTAGATGCCAATGTCATTAATGACACCACCAAACAACCGCTTAGTGGCCTTCATACTTTCATTCTCACAAGTTCCTAAGAATCTTCAAAAGTATCTCCAAAATGCATCAAGATTCCTCAAATTATTCCAAAGGATTCTCCAACATTCTCAACACTCCTCACAAGATTCGCTGAAATATTCCTAAAAAGATTCACCGAAATATTCCTACAAGATTCCTCAAAACTATCCATGATTCTCTAGGATTCCTCCAAATTCCACAAAATTTCTCTACATTTGTCTATATTCCTCAATATTCCGTAATATTCCTTAATATTCCTTAATATTCCTCAGAATATCTTAATATTCCTCATTATTTCTCATTATTTTTTTGCAAGCCTTTATTTTTTTCTTTGTTTTTCTTGCAAGTTCTGTTTTATTTAAACAACGTTCTTCCTCCAAATGGTTGTTTTTTTTCTTAATGAACATGTTATGTTTTTTTACTTTTCATACACTAAATGTGCACGAGTAAAATAAAATCGGTTACAATCTTTACTGAAATTCACATATAGTGTAGTCTTTCACATTTACTGTATGGTTATGTCACTACACCAATTGCAAATTTTTCATTTAGTGTATGGCTTTGCATTTAGTGTATGCTACACTAAATGTGATCTTTAGTGTAGTAGGAATATGGTGCCAAACAGGACAAACTTTTTTATGCACAAGAATAGATGTCCAAAAATTGCATATTCCCTTTCTCAGCACCAATGAGATGCACAACAAGCAATGCTCTAGGGTCCTACCCCATGCAAGTTGGCCAGGGCAAATTGACCCCCTGACTGGGACTTACCTAAGGTGGGCCCCGTCTTAATTGCAAGTGGTCATTTTTCTGGCCTTCTTATTTTGGAGGTTTAGAGGTTTTTTTTGGATTTTTTTTGACAAATTTGAAGCCTACGGCCAATGTTTACGCGAGTGGACCCTCCCTAGCTGAAAATAAGGCTCCATCCAAAACTAAAATAGGGGCCAAGTTTGGCCCGACCACCTTGGGGCCCCCTCGGATAAGTCCCAGTGAGGGGGTGAATTCGCCCTGGCCATGCAAGCTAAAGCTCCCATGTAGTACCCCAAGTTCCTAAAAGGTTGACCGGTGGTTCCCCCACACCTTACCCGAAGAAGTTGTTGTTGTTGTTGTTGTTGTTGTTGTTGTTGTTGTTGTTGTTGTTGTTGTTGTTGTTGTTGTTGTTGTTGTTGTTGTTGTTGTTGTTGTTGTTGTTGTTGTTGTTGTTGTTGTTGTTGTTGTTGTTGTTGTTGTTGTTGTTGTTGTTGTTGTTGTTGTTGTTGTTGTTGTTGTTGTTGTTGTTCTTTTGTCTCACATGGAAGTTTTTGCATGAAACGTATTGTCTAAGACAAGTAATTCCACCCTTCTATATATTATATATGATATTAGGTGTACCCTAAACCTTCTCCACTATAATCAAACTTATATAATCAATTATACCTGAATATCATGGAATGCATTTTTATAACTAAGCATCTCTCCACTTCTATTTCCATTACTATCAAACATAAGTTTTTCTTTATCTTTTTCCTTTCAATATACTTAAATATTATGCAATGCATTTTATGACTGTGGCCATAGATGTGTACAACAACACAGGTGAAAAGTAGTGTAGCTAAAATATAGGGAGTCCACTGCTTCGATGGGTATGTGCAAGTAATGAGTTAATCCTTTATCACCCTAAGTGGACCACGAGGGTTTCAGAGAATCTACAGCCATAATAGATTTATGCCACAACATCATCTACTCAACCTATACATTTTATCGTGACTCCACTTCACGGATATCACTGTAGTGCACAAATGGCTACCTTGTTTTGGAGATCAGGGAGATCATTGGAAGCTGCCCCAAGTGCTTTCCAGAGATCGTGACAACAACTGCCATTGTGAAAAAGTTAAAACACCAAGAGCATCAAAATCGACCCTCCCAGGCCACCTAGGCATTGAAGGGTTTATAATTGAAGGTTGGAACATAGACCTGCCCAACACGAATCCACCACCGCTTTATTTAATCGGTGGTTCTTCCCTTAACTTGTGAGACAAGAAAAGGCAGCGCCCATATCCAAACACAATCATGGAAAGGGTGGATTGCATTCTCCTCCAAATCAAGGCCTCCAACACTTGAAGAAAACCTAAAGAAAACACCTTGGGACCTGATAAGGGCAGATTCTAGATTCCATAGAATTCTATACTATTTGTGTAATTAGCATGGCGTGGAAATAGAGTGGTTGGGAAATGCACGTGCAGAAAGTTAGCCTTGCAAAGCGCCAAATTAAGGGCGCGGACAGGAAACCCCCCACGCTTGGAGTTACCCGAGGTGGGGCCCCGTCTTTATTGCATGGGCTCATTTTTCTGGCCCTCCCATTTTGGGGGGGTCAGAGGCTTTTTTTGGCTTTTTTTATCACTAAATTGGAGCCTACGGCCCTAATTGAATGCGGGAGTTCCCCCTTTCTAAATTTAGGTCCCCATCCAAAAACAAAATAGGGGCCAGGTTTTGGCCCCACCACCTCCTCCCCCACCTGGTAAGTATGAGCGTGGGGGGTTTCCTGTCAAAACGCAAATTAAGAACCCTCTCGTGTGATGAAAACGTATTACCACTTTCTGAGAAAAGTAGATTTTTTTTATGCACTCACATGTTTTCTAGCCGAGGGCAAATGACCCCCTCATTTCGTACTTACCCGAGGTGGGCCCATCTTAATTGCATGGGGTCATTTTTCTGACCCTCTTATTTTGGGGGGTCCAGAGGACTTTTTTGGAATTTTTTGGACGAATTTAGGGCCTACGGTCATTGTCTGCTGGAGAGAGCCCTCCCTTGCTATAAATAAGGCCCCATCCAAAAAAAAAGGGGCCAGATTTGGCCCCACCACCTCGTTGCCCCCTTAGGTAAGTATGAACGAGGGGGTCAATTTGCCCTGGGCTATTTTCTAGGTTTAGGGTACACCTAATATATAATATATAGACAAAGTCACTGGTGTATATATCCGGGTACTTGTCTGGGTATGTAGCGGGTCACCAACAAGGTATGGAGTAAGGGTCACGATTAACCCTTTAGTGCCCACGTCATGTTTCTCCAAAAACCAAGATCATGTTTTTTCTTTGAACTAACTTTGATGGAAATAAAATGCCTAATTTCAGATTCAATCCTCCTACAACTTAACCCTCAAATGTCCGGGCGACCAAAATATGATTGATGGAAGAATGTAAAATGCTCCCACGTGATGATAAAACATTGACTTTCATCCAAGTTTTTGTGAAGGTGTTGTCAATGAGTGCATGTACCACATGCACTGTAGATACCCTTCATAGAGTGTGTAACTTTTTTCTCTAAACATGAGACATGGAACTCAACGTAGTGTATTTTAGAAACTTCTAGCTTTAGCTCGAAATCTGAATTTGAGTCATTAAAATGATATTTTTTGAAATTGAGTCCAATTAATGAAATGAAGTTTACCAAATCTAGTTTCCAATTCAATTTGAAAATTTGAAAAATACATAAAATTGAATAAGTTATTGCAATTTGAACTTTGGACCTATTATCATGGATGACCAATTTTCTAATTTTAGCTAAACACGGAAGTTTCATCTACACCACAAGTTTCAGCACCATAATGTACACTTTCAGTGAAATGATCATATTTTTTACGCAAAATTTGTATATGATAAGAGTATTCTTCAATTTTCTTCAGAAAATCACAATAATTTGAATTTTCACAAAAATCTTGTGTTTTGTGTGTCATGAACAAAACATGTGGTGTCATCTCTGAAAAATGAAATAAAAAGATTTCCGCTTATATTTGATGAAGAATTAGAGCACTTATTAGAATAAAAATCGGGATTGATGCCACAGTCATCGCTCCGTCCTTTAAGGGTTGAAAGGCACCTACCTATAACTTCTACTAAGGGCCGCTTTACACCTAACGCATGAGTCGAGAGTCCATCGGTTTCCACCAACGAGATTGCTTCAATGGCAAAAAGTCCGGCCTCTCCGCCTTCACACCAAAGGCCAAAGTCCAAAGGCCATCATCTTCCAATATGCCTACATGGCAGTACTTTTGGAGAGTTTTGGTGCCAAGGCGATAAACTCTCGAGCAAAACTTGGATCACCATTTTTGGTCGACCCAAACTTCCTTCGAGAGTCCGTTGATTTTTTCAATAAAATAATCAAAATCTGACAAGATCTGACCATTAGATGAAAGAGGCCGAAATTTTTGGCTGATTTTTTTTGGCTGATTGTTTTAGGGCTGATATTCACCTTCACTCCGGAGAGCTGCATCAGCTCCTCCCTCGACATCTTCACAGGTTTCACCATCTTCTTGTCCGGATCTGTGGGCTTGGGAGCGTGTTTCGGCGGCTCTGCTGCCACATCGCGCGGTTGCGGAATCTCCATTTGTAGCCGCTCGGCAAGCATGGCCATCACCTAAAACTAAGAAAGGTAAATATCCCGCAAACACATGAGAATTCACGTTCAGATCGAGAGAGGAATGGAGTTTAGCACCTCAGGAGGCGGCAAGCGCGATCCAGCGGTGTTCTCTGCAGGTTCACGATTACCAGGGGTTTTCCACGCTTCGCGGTAGTCAGAGGGAGATCGTTGGCGGGTGAGACTTTCAAGGAGGAGCCCAGAACGATGACTAGATACGCCTCTGCAGCAACAGACGCAGTGAGTAGGTGATTTCAGTGAGCGCACAAGATACATGACTGTTGCAACAGGCGCGGTTTCCGACGTCTCACCTTGAGAAACTTGGTATGCCTTCTCCAGCTGGTCGCGCGGCAAGCACTCGCTGAAGTTGACGATGGTGTCTTTCAAGGGACCCCCACACAGCTCACACTTGCGCCCCGTGAGGTGGTTGTGAACCTCGTAAGCAGTGCGAGTGTGCAACTTCCGGATGAACCTGTGGCCGCACTTGGACGTGCACTGCTCCATGTTGGTAAATTTCCTTGAAGCTCAGAGATTTTGTCCTGCATGAATCAGAAAGTCTCACGTTATCCTCATCTCTTCCTGGTGCTCTAACGTAATGCGCAAAGTTAACTCTCACGGTAGAAACGCCACTTCAAACATGCAACCCGTCAGTGTATTGCGAGATGAGGTGATACAATCTGCCATTCTGAAGCAAACCGACTATCATCATGTGTGTCGATAGCGTCGGAGAGTAAGAAGCGGGGGTCCTCTTGGGCGCTAATCCCTTGGCTTTTAAGGTCCACACCCCTTAGACCCTCTGAAATAAGGAATTCCAGCACTGCAAACGCAAGCATGACGTGGGAATGAATCAAACGTGAGCAGATCGAAATCAACCAGCAGAAGAATTAGAGAAAAAAAACCTAACCGACTGCAGAAACAATCACAACTTACATTGTGGAAATTCCAGCGCCCGTGTGTACCACCGTTTAACGGCTGTGTTTCACCAGATGAGCGAGCTGATCCACTTTCTTCGCCAACTCTGCGGGTGAGTCGTGAAGCTCTGTGGTATCCTCAGGCACTCCAAGGTTCACCATGCTTACTCAATCCAAACACCGGGAAAATCAAATAAAGAGACGGTCGTTTCTGTTGTGCACACAGAAAAACGAGCTGCTTCGGCGACTCACAATAAAATTGTCTTCGAGTGTATACAGTACTTGAGGAAGCTTGACATGGAAACATGGTTGCCACCACAATCAGCTGCTTTAACGACGATTGTTAATCCTTTAACGACGAGCGACAATGTACAATATCTGAAATGACCATTAGAGGGGTACATTTCAGATGAGAACATGACGGCAGCAGGTACATTTTAGATTTGTACTTGGTCGCCTTGACGTTTAAGGGTTAACTTCTGGAGGCCTGCCCTGGGTTTAGAAATGGTTTACACTTGGAATGGGAGGTTGGGCCCATCACAGTATTTTCTTCTAAGTTATTTTGGCTCTTCTAAGTTTTCGTTTCAAGGTTAATCGTGTTGGATTAATCATCCAAATCAAGGTGAGTTTGTCAATAATTCTCTTGTTTTTAACCCTTGACAATTAGACACCAAAAACATTTCAAACCTGTTGATTATTCTCAACGATAGGATCTCATTTAAGACTTATTAAGTGATCTACTCAAAAAATTTCATAAAGTTTGACTGCACGGATTGAAAGATTGTAGTGTTCAAAGTAGAGCAAACGATTTATTTTCTTTGGGCCTGCGTTGAGTGGATAAAAAAGTTTGACTTCTTGGTGTCAAATATGTGTCCTACACATTGGTGTCAAAGCTGAGGTGTGCATTTGAGTGCCAAAACTTGTGGTGTAAATGAAACTTCCTTGTTTAGCTAAAAATAGAAAATCTATGTTCCATGGTTATAGGTCCAAAGTTCAAATTGCAATAACTTTTCAATATTATATATTTTCATATTGAAATTAAAACTAGACTTAATAAACAATATTTCATTAGTTGGACTCAAATTCAAAATACATCATTTTAGTGGATTAAATTTAGATTTAGAGCTAATGTTGGAAGTTTCTAAAATCCACTACAAACATGCAATTAAGCAATTATGCACTTAGCCAATTGCATAAAACGGTGCTAAAAACAACAAGATTTTCCTGAAAATTTTAATTTTAAAAAAAAAATAAAAAAAAATTAGTATCACTTTTGTACTAAATTTACATGTCTGTAGCGTTAAATCTTGGCTTCTATATGTACATGTAAGAGATATACATTCTTTATTTGCTAGAACTTATAAAAAATACATGATTATTAATCTGATTAATGTCGCTTTTAAGATTGTAACAATGATGTACTTACATTTTGTAGATACACATTTGTATGATTATACAATTTTAGAGTACATCTCACTACAATACAATTTATAAAAGATGCAATAATAAAAGACACAATTCAGTGAGAAAGTGTAAGGTATCTCACTGTTTATTATATGCAAAAACATACTAAGTTAATCAAACAATTTAAAACTTTTGTAAAGAAATATTGAAATCAAACATATCATATTAAATTTAAACATATCAAATGTAACATACTCATCTATCTGCCACCAAAACATCACTTGTTCTACTATGCTGTAGCAGAAAGACTCTCATCATCCTTCGCCGACTCGACTCCCTCTACGTGTCCCATGGCATTCGCTACCATAGCGGACAATTCATGAGTCTGCACCGGATGATCTATCGTATCTCCAAGACTTATGGACGCAGACTCAACATATTCGTAATTGCCAGGCTCACCGTGTCGCGTGTGTCTTACACCATCATCATTGTAGTAGAAGCCATCCTTAAACAACATCTCTCGGTCTGAGGAGAAAGCCCCCTGAAATGCATTAACGTCCTCCGATACGCCAAATCTTAGAACATAAGTCAATATCGGTCGCGTATCACTTCCAGTACCTACAACCCTCTCTTTTGTCTCTGATTCAATTTGTGCTTGAGAAGACCCCAAAGGCTACCGAACCCTCGTCTACACCGTAAAAAATTCATGCGAATCGGATACTTCGTGCTCTACCTCAAGTCTTTGAGAAGCTAATGTATTTGCCTCTCTTCCCATTGCCACCAAACTATCTACTACACCAATCTCTTCCATCCTCTCCATAGGTGTCCCTGAAATCTCTCCCAAAGTGTCTTCCACCGTTGGCTGCATTGATGGAATTACCTCCCTTGTAGGAGACTTATCCACTTCTTCTTTATCGGTGCTTGAGTCCTCATCGGTCGAGCTATTGTCAGACGAATAATATTTTGATCTAGGTGAACGTGACAATCTCTCATTCAAAGCTCCTTCCTCGGCGTCATCGTTCTCTCGCATGTTTCCACCAATCGCCTCTTTAGTCTCTCGTGCGATGTTAGGAGCCACATTTGTTCCACTTGTCATCTCAGTGATCAATATTTGTCCTTGGAAATTGTTGCACAATTCATTGTCTAGGAACCTAACCCTCTCCGTGCAATCGTCAATGACAATGTTCTCAGATCCCTGGAAATTCCCTTGAAGGATCGTAGGGATTGCCGTGGAAATACCACATGCCACTAAATCCTAACCTTGAGGCAAGTACGGACCCACGAGCCTAGACAGCTCCGTTGGAGATCTCTCCAGATTATTAGCTTCAAAAGGCTTGCATGCATCACTCCATAAATCCTGAAATACAAGTGAAAGTGCACAATCCCTAGAAACATAGTTGGGGCCAGGGGAAGTACCAATAGGATACTGCATGCAAACCACAACAGCTGCAATTGGTTGTACCATTTGCTGCAAGCACCCACTCTCTATAAAATTGAGAGCATATTGATCAAACGAGTTGGGATCAAATGCCCAAATTCCATGCCGCATAGAACAATCCTCAGGAAGCTTTAACTTCGCAAACACAACTCTTTATTGGCGTACACGGCCGGTGGAAATAAAAAGATGACGTTCCATCGTTCAATGTTTGCCATCCATAATGCGAATTGTGCAAACGGTCTAGATAATTGCTCATCATCTCATGGACCATCTCCATGCCTTCCACCGCCACGTCGACAATCAATCACCCACAAACATGGTTTTCCCGATTGTACATGATCTAAATGAAATAATCCTATTCTAAACCGAACCATAAGAGAGTTCTATGGATCATCATGAGCTGGCTTTTGAACTTGCATTTGCCATTCCCAACTAGCAGTGCTCAAATCTCCCACATCCACAGATAAACCATTGTATCGACGCCCCCCCTCCTGCAACATCATGATAATGATATTTGATGGAAGGAGGGATGAGATGGACTATGTCTTTCAGCTTAGACACCTTCTCTCGTACATGAGCAATCCATGCCGTTTTCATAGGAGCATCCAAATGCTTTGCCAAGGTATAAAGTTGTCCCTTGCCCCTTGGAAAATACTTCACTACGGATATGCAAAAGAACTCTTCCATAGAACTTGGTGCAAATTCTTTGTTGTCCACCATCAACCAACGGATGATATTCATCACCGCTTCTCCTCTCTGAAATCAATCAACCACAAAGGCAATGGTACGGCGCTGTGGAATCTTGTCGTCTACACTATTGAAGTATTACTCTTGGCGAGTTCTACGCCCGTTTATCCCCAACGGCTTAACTGCACATGATCGTATCAGCTGTAGAAAATATGAATCTGGAATCCAGCTAAGCGGCCTCAACCAATTTTGAGTCATCACCTTTCGTTTTGGTCGCACATCCACATTGGAATCCAGCTCTTTCTTCTGTGTATATTGCTTCCACTTTGTGTCTTCTTTCTTGTTGTAAAAAAGAAGTCCATCTTTGTAGTCTTTGCAAACGCGAATGATATCATCAAAACAATCATCGCTTAGATTCCAGGCATGACGGGTCAGGTCCTGCATGTTCTTGGCTAGCTTCTTAATCATAACTTCATAACCCATCTTGTGTAACTTATGCACTGCGCTTGCGGCACTCACTATAGCAATGCCTCTGCGTGCATCATCTCCACGGACCAAGCTATTGGGCCTCCCATATAGAACCCAAATCTGACGGAGTTTTCTTAAATCCTCTTCTACGGTGGAATATGATGTTCTCTCCCACTCCGCTACGTTGATCCGCACTGACTTATCAATGTAAAAACTGAAATCATCTTATACCACGAAGGTTGCCTCCCGCCGCTCAAAAAACCCGGTGGTACTCAGTTGTCGGGATCTTACCATTCCTCCACTGTTCCTGTGCAAATTTGCAAGCTGCGACTATATGTTGCCCATCCACTAGCTCCCAAATAATATGGTCTTCAAGCCAAGCCAACTGAGATCCTACACCACCATTTACAGAAGCACTCCCGTATGTAAGAAAAACGCGCTCAAACTCTCGTGCTGCCCCTTCATTCGGAAATGTCACCTCTTCCTGTGAAACCGTACCGTGGTCGGTAGTAGTATGCAAAATGTATCTGATCGGTCAAAGTACCAATCTGCTCACCCGGTTCCTGAACTCTGGATCTCTTAAGCGGCTATACACATCTCTAGTCTTCTTCTGTGATAAAACCCGATGGTTCGTTTCTAGATTTTACCACTGAGACAATGCGATCTACATGTGCGTTAAACACAATGTTCCCCCTCAACGATCCTTTCAAAATCTCCTCCACTGTAAGCACTGGAACTTTGTATGTATGTCAAGTTGGAACATAATTTGGCATTTGTCTTTCCTCCTCTCAATCCTCTACGGGGTCGTTTTCGAGATTGTGGAACTCTTCTTCCTCCTGCATTATGGACGACAAATTTACAATACCTCCCGAGGTAGATGTAGGGATCCTACGATGAGATGTAGACGCTCTGAGTCTTGACCTTGGAACCCTGCTACCCGATCCTGAAGCTCTCCCTATCAACCTTGTACTTCTTGCATCCAAACCTAAAGAGCCTCCGCCGGAACCAAAACTTACATCCCTCTGATCCCGTCGTGGCCGCTTTGAAGGACGTTCCCTTCGTACTGGAGGACGAGGTGATGTAGGCATATCAATGGATGCGGTAGACTGTTGGTTCCCACGCCTACGCCTCTCCCCTGCAGGTTGCCAATCCAATTGCGATCGACGTGCAATAGCACAATAAAGTCGTTATTTCTCTTCTCCTTCTTCTCCTCACTAGTACAAAAGTGGGAAAAAAAAACCGCACTGGATTCAGCATTGCGGTTCTTTTGACCACGTTTTTGCTAGGTGGAAATCGAGTGCCAAAATTTAGGATTTCTTGTGACAATGGGTTGGATATTTCCATTGTCGCATAATTTATTGCGCATTCTTGACTTATAATTTCATTTTTATTGGAGGTAATAATTGATAAATATGAAACAAGTATCTAGCAATTGGTTCTGAATATGTTGTAAAGCGTGTTACATTGTCGTATTGGAGGCATATTGTTGCATGTGAGCATATTCTAACAACATGCATATGAGTGACATATTGCGCATGCATCTAATTAATTACTTCAAGCCATATGGCTATACGTTGTCATTAAAAATTCATTGCAGTCGGACAACTTTATAAGATTCAAGCTATATCACATGAGATCCATATGAAACAATCATCTCAAATTGCATTTTCATCTCAAATTGATTGTCATGTAAGAACCATATATATTGCTACTTAATTGGATTCATTGTCAAAGAGAACTTCAGTGCCACTCGTTTTCTAGTGCCACTTGTTTTCTAGTGCCACTTGTTTTCCAGCACCTCTCGTTTTCTAGTATCACTCACAGGGTCATAGTCCAGTGTTTCTTGTTTTTTGGTGCCGCTCAAAATCCAAGGTCGCTCGTTTTCTAGTGCCACTCAAGATCTAGTGCCATTCAAAATCTAGTGCCACTCAAAATCCAATGCCACTCTTTTTTTAGCGGCACCCAAAATCTAGTACTCCTTGTTTACTAGTGCCACTAAAAATCCAGTGTACAAGAGATTTGCAATATTCAACATTTATTTTTCAACAAATTGATCATCATCCACATTCAACTTTTCAAAATGTTAGGACGTCCAACATGAGTCATCATACCATCAATCAATCAACCTTACTCAAAGTCATTAACGATAGCATATTAGGTGGCATACGTTGTACAACGTGTTACGTTGTTGTGTTGGAGGCATGTAGTATTATTGCATGTGAGCACCTAATTAACAACATGCGTATGAGTGACTTGCGCATGCATCTAATAATTAATAATTGATATCGTAACTTCAATGCATGTTGTCATTCAAAATTCACTACAGTCGGACAGCTAAGATTCAAGTGTCACATGGAATCCATATGAAATCATCCTCTCAAATTGCATTTTCATCCCAAATCATTGACTGTAATGTGGGAATCATTGCTACTTGGATCCATTGTCAAGCAGAACTTCAATGCCACTTGTTTTATATTGTCACACGTATTCTAGTGCCTCTCGCTTTCCTGTATCGCTAAAATTCTAATGTTGATCGTTTTCCAGTGCTGCTCAAAATCCAAGGTTGCTCATATTCTACTGCCACTAAAAATCTAGTACCACTCATAATCCAATGCCACTCAAAATTCAATGGCAATGGAATTCCATGCTACTCATTTATGAGCGGCATCCAAAATCCAGTATTGCTCGTTCTCTAGTACCCCCCTTCTTGTTTGTATAGAGTTGCGGTTGTTTTGTCCATGCTGTCGGAACAGTGCTGAGCTGTTTCTAAACCGGCTGTCCCAGATTTTAGGCCATAACTCTCCCATTTTTGGGATTGTTTGGAGGGGTAATATACCGTTGGAAGCGTCTTAAAAACTCGCTTTCAACCGTATATTACACGACCAAAAAATTCCCAAAATGAGGGAGTTATGGCCAATAAACCGAGACAGCTCATTTTAGGAACAATTCAACATTGTTTCGACAGCGTGGTCAAAAGAACCGCTACTCGAATTCAAGTGCGGTTTTTTTTGCCACTTCTGTACTAGTGATAGGGCTTCATAGATTCACATTCTAGATAAGATAGGAAAGACGCGTGACAAGTTCTTACACTTGAGATATACAAGAACGATCCTAATTTGGATAGAAGAGTACCTCTCTACCAACCAAATGAACTCATTGCGCATTGTCTTGGAGCAACTAATTAACAACTTGCGATAGGCGGCCTCCAAGATCACTCCCTTGGATTGGATAGGAAACTGTGACCGAAGCAGCAAGGTGAACTCAAAAGTAGATCCAATAAATTATACGTTTTGTTGAATGGCACCTGTCTATGATAACCAATCAAGTACTTGAAAATTTCTGCAACGTCCATCCCGAGGTCATGACGATTGCAGTTGAGAAGTCCAAAGTCTATGTAGATGGACGTTGTCCGAGGATTGTACTTCCTAGTCCCTAAATGATAGATCAATAGTCGAAAGTCGAGTAGAACAAGAGACAAACAGAATTATTCATAGGAAGTGAAGAGCTGTAGTACTACCTTCCGTACTACCTTCCGTACTACCATGATGCATTTATAGTGTGTCTTAAGCCCCACCAATCCATAAGCAACGTTGCACCTAACATCCTACATGACCCAACAGTTAGGAAGTTCAATAATAAGATATCAATGCGAGTCACCAGGATCGATCTAAGCAACTTAATTACTTCCAAATTTTGTGCAAATCCCATATTTCAAACCTCATCAACTCAAACCTTCAACTCCACCAAAACATCCACTTGAAACCAAGAGTATGCAATTGTTAGATAAAGAGAACTCAAAAATCTCTAAATTTCTATATATAATATCTTACACTTGAACTAACCTGCTTTCCAACTTCAGCAGCGTTCGCCAAAGCAGAGATGATTGGGCTATCAATGTTGGTGCCATACAGAGTGGCCTTCATTGTTGCCACATGACATTCCAAGAAAACTTTCAGGACTTCAACACCAGATTGAAACCCAACCCCTTCTTTAATTAGCTCACGAAAGCAACGGATGAATTGATACCTTTGGGTCATTGGCCGTTGCTTCTACAAAGTGCTCGATATTTCTCACAAAATTGTGGTAAGCATGGTGAAGAAGAATATCCCTTTCTTTATAACTTCGAAAACATTAGCCTGCAAACAAGGATAAAATAGATGATGAAACCAAGATATTAAGATTTGACGATAATAAAGAAGAATTTTTGAAGTAGACTTAACCCTTGTAATCGAGGATGGATCTTTGCCGTCTATGGCATGTAAACAAGCAGCAAGTTCACCTCAAGCTTGAATGGTAATGAATCCAGCTCTGTTCATAGAAACAAGTCAAGGTATCATTATCAACGAGTTTATGTCAAGACACTTGTAAAGTCACCAAAAGTATCAATAAGAAACATAATTATATGTCTTAGTGAGAGCCAAGCTCTTCCATGTATAGCTCCAACCCGGGCATGTGTCAACTGGAGGTATTAGTTTCAAGTGCCTCTCATCAACGTCATCGTTGTGACGTCTGAAAATCTCATGATCGTCTGATTATGTACAAATTAAATTAATTTATGTAATTTGAAAATATTTTTTTTCCTGAATATTTTATAAGTTTGTCGTGGTTTAAGACGATTTGAATCACTTCTGAACTGCGGAATGAGCTGTCTCCGCTCTGCATCTTTATTCACAACTTTTGTACGTAGAAACAAAAGAATATTTATTTTGATGTGGGATCAAATTTGGGAAAGGTCAAGCGCACAAACTCAGTAGTTAACAGCGAGAAGAATCCAAACATTATCCATTTGTCAATGCGGTGAACATCCATGTGACAACGATATTGGTGCAATAGAACCAACAGATCCTATCAACTCCAACCATGAATCGTGATAACGCACAACACATGCCTTAAAAGAAGGAGTGCTACTTACAAGTAAAAGAAGCGCCTCCATCCCAGAAACGTTGACGTTGTACTCTTGAAAACATCCAAGAAATTGGTTAATTCTCTACCTTAAACTTAGTCCATCAAACCTCTTTCAATGCAATGGCAACGTTCTAAAGAAAAGCAAGGGTATTGAGCACCATATCAAATCCAAGAATGATGAGCATCAAATTCAACAACTTCACCACAAGTAACACGATCTCTCTGCATGAGAAAGAAAACCCTCCAAAGTTAAGATCACGCACCCTTTTTAAAATTATTCTTTGGATGGTTTTCCTATGATACTATAGTACATTGGTTTGAGATAGAAATGCTAATTGAATCATTATAAGCACAAAGATCAACTTTTTTAATATTGACTTTCGGCCAAGTAATTTACCAACATTAATTGTTGGCGTCTTGGGCAAACTCATGAAAGATGTTGTTTGATGGTTTGATCAACTTCAAACTCCGCGGCGTTGCCGACTCCCTCGACGACCCCGCCCCCTGCCCATACCATTGGCCGAAGGTCTCCTCCCATCAACAAGTACATTTAGTCGTTGAATCTCTGCTGTAGGTACTGCCAAGCCAATGTCGACGAGGGGGGGTTGGAACTCCACTCCATTCAGGTCTCCAAGCAAGTGCATTCCAGCAAGATCGCCACAAATTCCAAGTATTTGCTCGTCTATTCCATCAACGATGCGTCTGGACCGCGGCTCCTTTTGTAGGACAATTCTCCATTGAGGGTGTAGCCAGTCCTTGACAAAGAACACCTAGCAAGATTTTTTGAAGATCACCATTGTTATTAGAGAGGGTATTATGTCACCAATTTGTATTAAACTTGATTACAATACAACATATTATATATGTGCCATACAAATGGTAACAATGGATGCTAGATGTGGTCAAGTTGCTTACTTGACGGACCGTGGCAGGGAGTACGTATGGTTCTCTAGTAGAAGCAATCCTGTCATGGTACCTCACAAGTGTAAATCCATAGTCGTCAACTGTGGTAGATGGACGATAGTTCTGGTCATTTCGGATCCACGACCCTCTAAATACGATCCTCCTTCTTGCCGAGTAACGCACAACTATGATCTCCTTCAACACGCCCACCATGCTGATGCCAGCTGACCGACCTTCTTCTGCTCCAAAAATGCTGGCAATTCCATAGTCTTGTGTGAGAAATCCATTATCAAATTCATCGTCCTGCACTCGGAAGTGGTTTCCGTACGCCCAAATCTGTTTATAGCAATGCGCATCTCTTGATGGGAGACTTGATAACCGCCTTAGCTCCATGTCTACGTTCTGAGCACCCCGAGCTCGGACCAGGTTGGTTGTATAGGCATGCAACCATTCTATGAAGTCGGGCAATTCTTCATGCATGTTTTCTGGATAGCAAATTTGCTCCCTCCGTGGCAATCCCCGTGCCGCGGCGGCTGCCCGAAAATTCAAGCGTGCCGTGTCGAGCTCAAATTGAAGTCTTTGATATTGCCTGCGGGACAAATGATGAATACATTAGTGATTCTCATGTCTTGTCCGTGGCATATTGTAGCATTCTAGCTAGGTCATGTACAACAAGGTCCAATAAAAACTATGGCCATTGGCGATAGAAGACAGGTTTTTACGCTACTTAAAAATTAGCAACCTCGGCTTTTAATGCAAAATGTGAACGTTACCTCCATGGATCCGTTGTGGCTGCTGAGTTTTGAATTATCCATGAGTGGATGCCCCTCTGCTCTTCAACTATAAGTTCACGCGGTGTTGACGATCCTTCCAAGACCTCCGAAGCATTTGCAAGTTCTTCGTCGTCATCCCACACGCGCCGCCTTGTGTGGGGATAGAGCTTGAAGTACTCCGTGCAAAATCCTAGCGATTCTTCATACAAGTATGCATTGGCTATGGTCGCTTCTGGATTTGCACGTTTTCTAAGATAAGCTTTGTATATGCTCATGTGTCTTTCCACCGGGTAGCACCATGCATTCGCAATAGGGCCACATTTCTTGATTTGTCTAACTAGGTGTATTGGTAGATGAAACATGATGTCAAATATTGATGGTGGAAACCAAATTTCCATTAAGCAAAGTGTCTCTGATGCATATGCATGGAGTAGATCAAGGTCAACAGGGTCAATAACTGATTTGCACAACATTGTGAAGAACCTTCCCAAGCGGATGATGGCTTGGCGTGGTCCAGGGTGCATGAGATGTCTCAGGCATACAGGTAAGATGAATTGCAAAAAAATATGGAAGTCATGAGATTTCATGTTACCAATTTTTTTGTTCAGAAGGTGCTTCTTCATTTCTCCGCAATAGCCGGTTGGTACCTTCATATTTTGCACTTGTTCAAGGAAAATTCTTTGTTCTTCCATTGTCAAGACATATGGCGCTGGAGGCTTCATGTAATTGTTGCCGCCGGCATGTTGGCCTCGACGATGAATCCACAAGTGCTCTCTAATACCCTCTTCCTCCATGTCCCTCCTAGATGCCGCAGTGTCTTTTCTTCCAAATAGAAGCTTGAGAAGACTTTCGCAAATGTTCCTCTCGATGTGCATAACATCCAAAAGATTCCTGATTGGCAATTGTTGTTCTTCAACAAGTATATACGTCAATGTGTTAGGAACAATATTATTATACGTGATTGCAGCAACATCTAGCACTACAAACAATGTCATGAAACCACATTATATTGAGGCTTGATGTATTGAAACAACATGTTATTGATTTGGTACTTCTCACCCGCCAGTAAGGTAGTTGAAAAAGGGCCGACACACGCTTCACACCATGGCGCTTTGCCGGATTGTTGGAATCTCTCCATGTCCCACCAGCATCCATGTGAGCCTCCGTCTCCCGACCTCCTCGAATGGTCTGGTTTCCAGTAAGTAGTTGTGGCTCGCCCTCGTGGTCTGATTCGTTGTTGAAGGCTGCATGGGCATTCCTAAAATAATGGTTTCGTTGAAGATACCTTCTATGGCAATTGCAATATATAGTTTTCCTTAGCACGGTCGACCATCTTGATATAGTATGAGGCCCACAAATTGGACAGGCCTTTGATCCTTTGGTCATAAGGCCAGCAACCAACCCGTATCCGGGAAAGTCATGCAATGTCCACATAAGAACTGCACGGAGATTGAAGTTTCGGATTCCTCGAAAAGCCCTAGCATCCCTGGTTGGAACTCCTCCTCTTTGCCACAATACCTGCAGCTCGTCAACCAGTGGTTGGAGGAATACGTCAAAATTTTCTCCCGTGACACTAACTTTTGTAGGAATTAGCAGCGACAACATCACAAAATATCTCTTTGTCACAAGCCATGGAGGTAAGTTGTAATTGAATAGCATAATCGGCCAGAGAGAGTCAATGCTCCGTTTTTGTGACCAAGGGTTCATGCCATCCGCTGCAAGACCCAAGTGTATGTGTCGGGGATCTGACGAACCGAACATTTCTTCACCAGCCTCTGGTTCCAATTGCGTGTCGACAAATTTCCATTGAGGAGAGTCTGCAGTGTGTCGCATCTTTCCATCGTTGCTCCTATGGAAGTAGTGCCATAAGTTCAATCGAGATAGCTTCCTTGAGCTAAACATTCTTTGAAGTCTTGGGATCAAGGGAAAATGGCGAAGCACTAGAGCTGGGACCCTTGACCGACCCACCTGGCGCCATCTGCTTCTATTGCATATCGGACACTCATCTACATCTTGAAGGTCACCCCTAAAGAGGACGCATCCCCGCGGGCAAGCGTGAATTAGATTGTAAGACAACCCCAATCTCCTCAATATCTTACTTGCCTCATATTCAGATCCTGGTAAAATATTTCCCTGTGGTAGAACACTCTTTTTTAGAAGCATGAGAATCTCCGTGATGAATGCATTTGATACTCCATGCGTACGGCAACAATTTATTATAAGTAAGGTTGCAGAAAGCATTGACAATTCAGAATTCTCGTATACCGGGAATGTTGATGCCAAATGAATTGCTGGATTTTGCTCTGTGCGGTCGTTTGGGATTTCACCAAGCATCTCTTCGAGGTCTTCATCCTCGCCGTCATCCTCAAACGAGTCATCGTCATCTGAGGAAGAATCATGAAACGAATCGTTGCCGTCACTTGGATCGCCATTTTCTCTAGAATCAAAAAATTGCTCTTCACCGTCAACTTCTTGAGTGTCGCCCCTGCCCAGGTGCATTTCATCAACGCCATTGTCGGCACCCATTTCATTGTCGCGTTGATCAGCATCTGCATCGTTGTTATCCATCTCCATGTCACTTTCGCGCTCTGGGTCATGGTCCGTATCATCGCTATTTCTGGATGCCTCAACCGTTGCTCTAAATGCGGCGCAATGTATGATGTCAGCTTCGGCTAATGCAGTCCTTACCATCCTTGCAATGCCAACTCCACGATCTAAAGGGATCTCTTGAATGGGCTCCTGTAGTCCAAGGAAAGATCGTGCATTTGGACCAACGTGTGCCTCCCACTCCTCGTCCGACGAGTCAAAATCATCGCCCTGTAAAGCTAGAGTTAGAGGAACCATATGCTTTGAATACAATAATTTTCATGTAAAGATGGAAAAGTTGGAATATTGTGAGAAATTACACAAGGGTGTTGAAATTTGACAATTACCTCTGTCCAACCGCGAAGCGCTCCATGCCTGCCTTGGTGTGTATAATGCTTGAATATTGTATTTCTTTTATATGGTCTCCTTCTGCCACCACAGAGATTACATGGACATCGGTACTTTTGGAGTTCAGCCCTATCTGCCCTAGCTTCATCTCTCATGAATAGTTTTAAGTCACGGGCTTTGATGCGGTCCGGGTGATTGAGTGGGAAGCGAGCTTGCCGACCATGCTCCATGTTGGTCAAATATGGTTTCTTTCTATGCAAGAATTGATAGATGCTCATGCGCCTTAAAAAGGCCTTGCACCAAGTGGGAGTGCCTGACACAAGGCACAAAACAGAAGTATTGATGGAATTGAGGACACTTTATGCAACATAGTCTAGTGATTGACATACAAACATTGCAAGGTTTCCTACAATGTGACTAGATAAGCGTGTGTCTATCCATGTACCTTCAATCCTTTTTGAATTGTCGTTTGCTTCTCCACACATGCATGTTGTTGCATTGCAGCTAATAAAACCTCCTGCGTACATCCAAGAGTCAACAATATGCAATCCATTCAACAAAAGTTAAAACACACGACAATCATTCTGGCATTGTTAGACATGAAAGATATATGACTCATATTTCTATCGCAAGTTCTATATATTTACGTCCACTGAAGGAAAAAAAGGATGGAAAGCAAATAATGTTGCACATGGTTTGAGTCGGCCAAAAGTTCTACTACCTCTTGGAAGGCTCAAAAGCCATACATGATTACGCGTTTTGTCGGTTTCCAAACTTGACACTCATTGTGTGAACTACTGCATTCCACTGTGCGTGAAATCCTACTATTCCTCTCCAATCACAAAAGACTTGTGCCATGCAAACTCTTCTAGAATCGCCAATGACTTGTACCACATTGGGGTTACTGTTAAGATGAAGTGCTTAGTGTGCATACAAAGGTAGGAGATGTTCTCAAAAGGTAGGACCACTGCAGTTGGTAGCAAGAGTTTAACTGTGAGTTGCAAGAACAATGAGGATGTTCAGTCATGAAAATTAAGTATTGACTAAAGTCTTACAGTGACTGTCTTTTGTGATAATTCATGGTCATGGACAGGGTCAGCAAACACCATTAATGCCTAACCACGCTCAATAGACAGGATGCAATTATACGGCGTGGTGTCCTAAGCTATTTACTATGCTTTCTTGAAGACTGGTCACCCACCAATATTGGCCTAAAATTGCCATTAATATGGCGGTTGAAGCTTTAATGATATAGAGGCGACTAACCCTTTTATTAGGTGGCAGTGCAATCCATGCCATGTTCTTGAGCCGCACTCTACACTTCTAGGGCAATGCTATGCATTTATTGTAACTCCGTCATGCCCATTAGATTTTAGTTGCCATACATGCCATTGAGGATTTCATACATGCATTCATATGGAGCAGTTTTCTTCGCCAATGAGACTATAAATTTACAAGCCACAGAAGGCCACTCTCACTACACAGTTCAATCCACTCCTATATTTGGATATTTCAAGATGGACGTGAATGCTGAAGCTGTGAATCTTGCAGATCGGATGTAGTGAAAAGCACGCAGTTTAGTCATGAGCGTATCAATCCTCCAATTCACCCTGAGGTATATAATTGTCTACAACTTAGTTTATCTTGCTCAATGGACCAAAATTGTCATTTCATGCAGGAAGTGTTCAAATCTTGTACTCACTTTATGTGTGCCTTTTTGTGCGTCCCTTGTAGGGATTCCCAATTGGATTGTCACTACATTCTCAATATGAGCAGTCTCAGGTGTGTTGACCGCCATCTCTTCTAAAAATGTTGTGCATGTACGATAGTATTCTTATGTAATATTCTCTTTTGCAGTTTGTCGGAGCGCATCAAGTGCACGGGGGTATGCCTTCCTTGCATTATGGACCACGTCAACAACAATGGCCCAACTATGCGACAGGTTTTGAGCATGCATATGGCATGCTCGGGGTGGGATATTCAGCACCTTACGCTCGCGGCAACTATGTCCCCATGCATCTTCAACAACAAGGTGCAATGCTGGAACAATATCCTCCGCACCAGCTCCCATTGCATGGGGCACAGGGGCGTGGAATTCATCCAATGTCCAGCCCAATTGTCAAGCCCAATTGCACCCAAGCTTGTGGGGGGCATGTTAACCCAAATGCCACTTCTGTCCCAGAAGATGTTTCTGACATACATGATCATATACCAAACATCAATGCGACATTGTCAAGTCTTCCTTTGTCCTCTACTCCGGCTGGATCACCGAACAGTCGTGGTGGAAGCCATATGAGCAAGGGGCTCACAGATGATGGCGATAGTGCTAGCACGGAGGAAGAGAGGGGTCCATGTAAGGACAAGAACGCTCGATCAATACATGGTAAGCTTACTGCCAGTAAGTTAAACACTCCATATGGTACATCCCGTAGGAAGGCTATGAGGATGGATGGAAAGTTGTATTTGCGTGAAGTTAAAATGGCATTGTCGGAGAATAGGGTCCCCCAGGTCGCACTTTTACAAGATGAGAATGGACGTATTTTGCGATACTCTTCGCAGTTCAAAAATGCTCTCAAATTGGTTGCGTTATCATTGGTCCAAAGTGCTTATAAAGACGTAAAGGATGTGGAAGTAATGACGGACATAATGGATGAGGTCAAAAGGCAATTTATTATAAGCACACCTCTACCAAGAAAAATGGTTTCATCATATTTATTGGGTTTATTTAAACGAAACCGGTCAAAATATCATGAGCATTGGATTATGCACAAGGGCCGAAAGAAACCTGATGATTGTCCTACCGCGACTTGGTTGAAATTGATAGAATATTGGAACTCCGAGGCAGGTGACAAGGGATGCAAGCAGAATCAGAAGAATGCATCTGGCCGTGCAAAACGTGAGGTATGTCAAGTGAGATGATTATGGCTCATGCATGATTGTATTTATTGTCTGTGTGTATTATTGCCACATTTCATGTTGTTCTGCAAACGGGGATATCACTAAGCTTGACTTGTGCAGGATAGGGGCATGTCCAGTGAGTGCATTTCTGCAAGGAAGAAGGTGAAGACGAATGTTGTGCCTTTGGACGACATGGATCAACTATTTGCTGACTTCCCAGCAGAGAGTACTCTATATGCCCAACCTACATCCACTACTCGGGGCTCAATTGCCAACAAGGCACGAGTCGAGGTTGACATCTCTAGCCAGCTTCAAGCTATGGTTTCTTTGTATGTGAAGAAGGCAATGGACGAGTACACATTGGACAATGTTGGAGCTCAATTACATGACGATCGTACGAAACGCAAGACAGTTTCCCCAATGGCGGATGCGTTGCTGAAAAAGGGCCCGTTGCGGACTGCACATCAAGTGATGAAGCGATCATGCAAGCCTTTTGTGGGTGATCCAAACCCTCCCACATTTCCCGGATCTTCAACGCCAGTTCATAAAGTAAATCAGCGACAAGCCCAAGTCGGACTAGATACAACTGTCATTACGCTTTTGTCGTCTGGAAAATCTGCAAGTGGTGAAGACGGATCACTTTCAGGGGATGGTAGGAAGATTGTTGGTGAATCAAATTGCCAAATTCTTGATGGACTAGAAGAAATATCAAGCTTCATGGATGTAGAGCACTTACGCGCCGCTTCCTCCATGAAGCCAACCGTTGATTTGCGTACGCCTCTTACACCGTGGAGTAAAGCCACACAAAATACATCTCGTCTAAGCAAAAAAACTAGCCTTGGTGCATCAACATTAGTGGAGCATACGCCTGCAGGTGATGAATACGACTCGCATGGCAATGGTGGCGATGGCAACGACAGCGAGGGTGGTGTGGCTGATAAAGGATCTAGTGAAGAAGACAACCTTTGCAAGGGGCATGATGATCTTAAAGGTGTGGAAGACAGTGATGGCTCTAGAAACAATAGAGGATGTAGCAAAGACGATGAACCTCCAGTGTTTCCAAGGCAACCAAAGAAACTAGTCAAGGGCAAGGAGAAAGTGATTCCATCCACAAGGGCACCTGCAAGGTCGAAAGGAAAGAAGAATTTGTCCAAAAAGGTAGAAAAGAAGCATCGGGCGCCAACCATCGATGCTTCAATTATTGCAAGACTAAAAGTTATACCAAGGCCTATGAATTCGGTAAGTGTTTACTGCTTTGCTTTTAATGATCCAAGCTCCTATCCTTGAGCTACCATATTCTTAGATCTTGTAGTGTTGTTTGCATGATTTGATTTGGACTTAAGGTTGTGTATTGCATTTCTTCTAGGAACCCATCAAGGCAAGGACCAAAGTATGGCTGCTACATAAGTGTGTGCCAGGTAGCGTGGTTGCTGAGGGATACGCTGGAGTCAACCGAAATTCTAGAAGCCAAAGCGACCTCCACATGCAATGTAAATTGGGTACTCAGATGGTAAGCATTGTTCGTGTCTTCTTTGATGGCATACCGGTGATGTTGGACAAAGAAAAAAGATTTCCCCCCGACGTGGATTTGGTGGATACGGTTGTTGGTATGCCCAACAATCCAATCTTGTGGGAAATCCCATATCTATGTCCAGTTCCCAACTTGCAAAGCCTCAGTGTCCTCACGGAGGATTGGGTACGTCCAAAGTTCAACGTCAATGCTAGCAATTCACAACCACCTCAAAGTGGGACTCGGAGTGGAAACAAGCGTTTTTCAGCGCCTGCATTGAAGGATCCAAAGGGGAAGGAGGCTCGACCTAATCATAATTCTCAAGCATCAAAGGCTCAAGAAATAGGAGGCACTGGAAAGCTTGGAAGGGCAGCCTCAAGGCCAAAGTGACGGCGTGGAATATAGTGACTATTTTGCCATTTTAAATCTCTATGTATGTTCTGAGGAGGTTTTTTCCTCTTCTATATAATATTTTAATTCTTACTTTGGTTCAAATTTCATGGTTGTTGGTGCATCAACTTAGTTAAGCTCATAAATGCCCTTGTCCTAAATTTAATGCATTCCACGTGCCTAAGTAGGATTGGATCTTCAGGACGGCACAAATTCATCGCATCTTCCACGTAATAGTTCTTTTATACCATGCATGCAACCAAGTGCACGACCTTGCCTCGAAGATACTTCGCATGCATAGAATATATATATTCAATAAAGATGGCATGTACAAATTTTGATACTTAAACCATGAACATCGCCGTCTTTCCACTTAATGCCCCAACTGCTACACCATGCCGATAACGCCTTGCATGGTAAGAACCCAGGTGTGCAGACCGTGCGGTCTACTTTAGCTCTTTGAGTTTAGTGCATCATGACAGTCGTTTTGAGCCCTTGTTTTAACCCCTAAAGGACCAAGTGTCCAAAAAGGGCTTTTTGAAAAATCGGTCAGGTTCCTATGGTGTCAATTTCCAACATTCCTTTTTGAAAATTTTACTATAGAAAGACATTACCAAGAGCTCAGTGGGAAAACAATTTTTTCCTAAATTGGACATTTGATGAAAAAGTTATAGGGTTTTGAATTTTAAATGGGGAGGGCGGGCACCTCGGGCACCTCCAAAAACTTTTGATAGGACACTCTATTGAAAGTGAGATTTTCAGTACTCGCAAGTAATATTATTTCCCTTCATGTTGTCAAAAAAAAGTTCTTGTCTTTAGTGGAAAATAGCATACCAACCCAAGTCAAACATTTTCACACATTGTCACTCATTGTTGGGCAAGGTACCAAAAAAACTTCTTCTTTTCCACATAAAACCTAGAGATCTTCATATTTTTCACTTTTTATTTTTTTCACAACAATACGTAATGCAAACCTTCTTATTAACAATTCGGATTATCAATCAAGAACGTATTAAGTTCAAAAACAATTAAAGTGTGAATTAACAAATTTTGAGCCTCCACTCCTTGCACACTTGTTTTGAATATGCTACACCCGGTCTCTACCTCTAAAAATTGGTGTGTAAGGAGCTAACATCATGCTTAACAAGATGGTAATAGATTTAGACCTTGTGTAGTGAAATTTTTTGACACCAACTGAAGTCAAAGTCTGCTGATCCACTAAACGCAGGGAAGAAAATGAACCATTTGCTTGACTTCAAACACTATAATCTTTCAATCCGTGCGGTCAAAGTTTATGAAATTTTGTACATGTATTACTTAATAAGCCTTTATTGAGATCTTACGGTCAAAACTATAAATAAAAGTTTTTGTTACCTTCTTTATTCATTGCACTAGAATCCATTAATTTTGAAGTGTTTTTGGTGTAAAACTGTCTTGGTACCTTAGGGGTTAAAGAAGACACTGCAGTCGAGCCTTTAGTCTTCCTTTTTAGACTAAATCATGGAAAACTTCCACCACTACAATAGTTTTTGCTACTAATCCATGTGAGACTAATTTGAAAGTTCAAAAATTTACAACCAATCATTAATTTACACTAGGGACCGAATCCATCACAGACTAACACATAATTTAAGGACAAAGAATTCACTTTTCAATAATGGATGTGCACTATTGTCCCTCCTAGCATGCAAATAGCTTAAAATTGATCCAACAGCTAGATGCATGGATCATATTTGTTTGTTATACACGATGGGAGAGACAATAGAGTTTTCCTGAAAGTCGAAATTTCCCAAGGTGGCTGCCCTGTGTCAGGCAAAAAGAGAGGGTGCAACACAATGTGCGAGCCTTGTGTCTTTTTCTAAACACAAACTCGGTATGCCATCTATAAGTGGAAATTTTTGCAAGGTGAAAATTCTCACCTTGCATATTTCCCGGACCACTGGCTGGCATTCCTTGAATAGCTTTACAGTCTCCTCAAGCTCCACCTTGCTCCTTCAATAATACTACATCTATCCTCAAGCCTAGGCCCCACATGCACATGTGCATGATTTGCTATTCACTATTCACTATTCACCATTCACTATTGCACTCTAAATTCAACCAGACATCCCCTGATCCACTCAATCTTTTTGGTTCCTCAATTTTGGCACTCCACATTCAGGGCAACTAGTAAAATTCAGGATACAGGATCTAACTATGGGTCTCCATGCCTAGTACTTTCAGGAAAACTCTAATGGGACACGCCCATTTCTCAACAATGGACCCTTTGTCCCAATGTTGGTTCGAGCTCATGTGGAAACAAGCCTCGGCTACTAAGAGCCCAATGTGTTTTGATTCTTTGGAGTAGAATTTTTGTTCAAGCGGGCCTTTCTCCTAAGGGCATCCTTGCGCGGCGCATTTAAGGCAACAAGGCCAAAAAATGGGCGGCATGATCTAAAGTCAGTGACCAAGTGTGGATCCCAAGCCGGCAAAATTTTGAGTAGGCTTTGGAAAATATAGGTCGGCCTCGAGGAAATGCGCGTCGTTTGGCGGGCTCAGCAAAGCATCTTTTCTCATTTATTTTTGGCTTCTTTGGCATTGACCGGTAGTTGCATTGATGACCAGTGAATGGCGTTGCAACATGTGGCTTCCTCGATTTCTGGATATCATGACTAGACCTCTTTGGCATGGCATGCGGTTTAGGCAAACTTTCACAATGACTTAAGAAAAAAACTTGCCCGTACCCGCAAGCGCCTTCAGAGCACGCCTTTTGAGGTTGCTTGAAGAGTGTGCATTGGAATATTCTAATCCTCAATTATGTGGATGATGAGCCCCACTGAAGATGGATGGTAGGAGAGCAGCTCGAGTTGATCAACAGTGGGGTTTGTGCCTAGCCAATTTTTATTAGGCATCATGGTTGGTCTATCCAAATAAATATGGATAGGCCCGCCAAGTTTGGCAATGCCATATGGACCATGGTTGTTATGTTCTATAGATATTGTACCCGGTTATCCTTAGGTTGCTCATAATTCATGGGGTGCAGTTCTAAGTTTTTTCATATGCTTTGTGTAATTTTGTAGAATTGCCTTCGATTTACACATAAGTGCTATTGAGATCTCAACTTGTATTCCGTGTGCTATATTGGTGTGCTTTCAAGTTAGTGTTCTCGTGTGCAATGACTGACAGACTAGGCGATAGCGAAGTAGAGACCACGGTCGCTCAATTCTTAGAAGACGATGGGGTGGTCTCTCCTCATACCAACCAAGCGGATGCTAGTGGCCCAAGAAATGGAGATAGATTGAAGAGAAGAGTTGGACTCACAAGTCCTCGTCCTCTCTGTGCAGCTCCTATCTTGTTTGGAGGAGATTTGCATCGATATCGGGAGCAGATGAAGGTGTCCAAGCAACGCCGCCAAGAACACGGGAGCCAAATCCACACCAAGACTGCCACAATTGGTCACCAAGGTTATGAATTTGATGATGACTTTGTTGAGATGTTTTTGTCACTTTCTAGACCAAACGCCACCTCCTCTCATGCAAGGGCATAATCTCTTTTTGAGGTCATACTAAACACCTTCAACAAACTTTGACCACCTTCTGGAGCAACTTTTTGCAGTATGGGCTGTGAATTTATTATGTTAACTTGAAAAAGATCATGTTAGGCACATGTGCACCAAATTTTAGAAGTAGAAGAGGTGTAGAAGATGTCCTAAAAAATCATGCAATGCAACTACGTGCTGAGAATCAACAATACACTTTATATTTTGCATATATCATATCTTTCTAAGTTTTTTGAAACTCACAAATCCATACGGTAGATGCAAAGATCTTAATTTCCTTTTGAACACGTCATTTTCTTTCTTTTGAATGGACAAAAACTCGAATTTAGAAGTTATTAAAGTTTAGTGACAGTATTTGTGATATGTCACAATAAACTGCTGCACTATATGTATATGTAAGTGAAAATAAATTGTTACTTTTGAACCGTAAGTCGGAATTCTACGAAATTTGTGTCTACGCAAAGCTAATCAAAAGTTGTCCATTCAAGAAAAAATCTCAGAAAATAATGCCTAGAATTGAGAACGTGGTATCTTACCCAAACTCAAAATGTCTCCCGAGGGGACTTTGGTCCTTTAGGGGTTAAATGAGGATCATTCCATCCACTTGCATATCATCCAATTAGTATATCCACTTACTTATGTGTCCACTTTTATGCTAGTACACACGAGTGAGCTACGGGATACTTTGTTTTATTTTGAGTTTTTTTTAAGATTAGAGTCTTCTTATGCTTGTTATGTCTTCAAATTGGCTTACATTTATAAATAGACTTCTAGTTTAGGTCACTTAAACTTTCATTGTTGTAGTGAAGGTTTAATTCTTTTGAATATATGGCCAGTGTTCATATCTTTTTGATTGATATAAAGAAGATTTGATAAATAGATCTTTTTAAATGATATTGCCAAATCTGATATCTTATATCTTATTATATTATATCAAGACTATGTTTAGCACCAAGAATTTAGCATTTTTTATTAATTAAAAAATTTCTTTGGAGCTTCCCTACAATTAAGAAGTAAGCATAAGTCTTTAGGATAGGGCTCAACAAACATCATGAATAGATAATGAAACTCGTCGCATGAGGAAAATGAAAAAATGTCCTTTTCTACATCTATGTTATACTAGAATAACACTAAACCACTACAATATTAATCCATTAATTAATTGAAGATAAGATGGCGTGAAAATTACATTGAGATAACAGTTGTAAAAAAGGCATGCAAGTAACCTCATCAAATTAGATATAAAGATGTCTACATGAAATTGGTATATATTAGAATGGCAAGAAATGACAATAAACTTTATTTATGATGGCAATGGTGAAATTAACATTTGATTAACATTAACATTACATTATAATGAAATGTTACTTCGCATGCTATTGAATAGATATCAATGTAGCATGTATAAGAATAACATTATGCAAATGTTATATAAGTATCCAAAGATTGGATGAATTACACAAGTAACAAGGGTCATTGTAGTGATAAAACCATACACTAAATGCAAAGTAGTAGACTATTTGTCAATTGTTATAAAGATCGCATCTTTATTTTATTTTTTGACTTGTGGACGTTTAGTGTATCAAAAGTAGAAGACTGTCAAGGATGAAAAGTCGTTGATTATAACCAAAATTTGGTTGGAATGAGGATGAGAAGTTAATGGGGGAGAATAAAGGCATAGCGGCCGGTAGCCGGTTGATTGAGGGTCACATTAATGACACTGGCGGAATCTTTAGTGTAGTTTTAACAAGGAAACTTTATTGTTCATGGTGTTGACATAGTTGATGGTATTGGGGCAATTGACGCTAATTAATTGTCATGGACGGGTAGCTCGGACATTATTGAGGGTGACAGTGCATGGCAGAGTGTCACTTGTTGCAAAATCTTCACTGAGAAGCAACTACCCATGAAATGGTATGCATCTGGTATATTCTTCTGCCTTCATCCACTTCATCATTTATTATTTTGTTCTCTCACTTTTGCATAACTTTTATTGAGGTGTTAAATTTGAAAGTATGCTTGCCATATCGGAAAATATGTGAGATTATACATACACTTACTTTCCAACATAGCATTCTAGTAATGATATTATGATACGCATTTGAAATTAGTCCAACCATGCCTAAGAGCATGCATTTTTGCACTTACAATGTCAACTCGTAATGCACTTTAAGCACCTTCATGATAATAAAATTATATTTTCAAGTAAAAATGTAAGCACTTTAGGGGCATATAAAGAGTCTTGGCTTAATCAAACATAGGATTAAAATATATTATAATGATGCCTCACTCTATAATTTTCAATGCTACTATTGTTGTCTACACAAATGACATGTAAAAACTTGTTGGAAAAAATGATACAAATGTAGTAATCATTATTCATGTCAGGAATATATAAAATCTTATGGTTGATAAAAAAAGAATAAGATACATGGTTTATCATACTTCTATATGTAGCTACCATAATACTTCAGGCCTCAGCATATACAAATTCCACACTATATTTAGCTTATCATCCTATGATTTCAGTAAATATTGTTATAACTTATTGGAATTACATATTAAGAATTATTTCAATACATATATATACTATTAATAGAACCTAGTAGATGTAGTATTCACCATGTTTGTATTCATACATACTCAATAAATCCAACCCAACTTAAACTATTATAGCATCCCTCAATCTTCATGCTCTTATTCCACTACAAAATTTCAGTGTATTAACTCATAGTTGCAAAATAAATAAATAAATTGGATCTAGTACCTCTCAAACTCCTTGGTAAATTTCCACTCATAAATTTGGTAGCCATACATTCCAAGGAATACCACTTTCCACAACATATTCTTCGAACCTTCATCCTTCTTTCAATATTCAAAGTACTATAAATTGTACTAAGATTGTTGGTGGACATAGCAATCTAGAACTTAATATTAACCCCTAAGGTTCCTTGATGATTTCTCAAAAAATCAAACACTTCAAAACTACTTATTCTAGTGCAAAGAGAAGGAACAAAAAATAAATGTTTTTTTTAAAAACTTTTAGCCGCACGATCCTTATCTAGACTATTAGAAATACATGTTCTCCAAATTTCATGGAATTTGATTTTATGGATTGGGAGGTTACAGTGTTTGAAGAGAAAAACAATGTCTTTTTCTTCCCTTTGTTCACATGAGCAGCAGAGTTTGACTTCTCTTATTGTCAAATTTTTGCATTGCACAAGGCCTAAATTTTATACCATCATGTAGTAAATGATGCAAATTCTTTGTTCACCATTTTATACAGGTAAAAAAGCAGTATAACAAAATCAAGGAAATTGTAGAAGGGATAGAAATATAGTATTTGTGAAAACGTCACATGTGCATGTGACATTTTTTTTGGCAAGGCAACTTGATTCTTAAAAATTGCAACAAATGAGATGTACTTATATATATATCCTGATTTCATGATTAAGAATAAGTGATTTTGAAAGAAAAAATGAAAAAGAATCATGAAAGAAATTTGATGAAATATAAGTCACAAGTTTTTACATTTAGCGATAGATGATTACATGCTAAGATTTCATAAACAAGTACATGCGTTTCAAAAGGATTGCAACACTCTCTATACATATTCAATCAAACTTGTATGTACATCCTTTACAGTATTTACATACACCAACTAAATTGTAGACCAAACAGAAACGTGAGTGATATTTAACTATATAACAAGCTTTACATTAATTCCTAAATTCAAGCATAAGCAAACTTCAATGACCACATTGATATAAATATGATCACATAACTATCATCATGTAATGCTATGTCTATAGGCTTATATTGAAATTATGGGCATTTTTTATTTTTCCTCTTTTTTTTTCAAAAAACACATCTTCTCTATTAATACACTTCTATATAGAAAAGTATGTATTTCTTCTACATGTATATATTAAAAAATCGTGCATTTATTTGAAATGTACACCCTATTAATACACTTCCATATAGAAAAGTATGTATTTCTTCAACATGTATATATTAAAAAATCGTGCATTTATTTGAAATGTACATATTTACATGAATGCATCAAGCTTCCCATAATATGAAACTATTGGATGAACCAATACACCACCACAATGACATTTAATTACTTATATCAAACATCATCTATACTAAAAGTATTTCAGTCCTTGTCTATTGGAACTAGTCATTTTGAACATATGACATTTCTACTACACCGTTCCCTGAATATAGTGTAGACTAGACTATTTGAAATTTCCTACACTAATTTCATTAAACGCAAATTAAAGTGGTCCACTTCAATTTTCCATCCACATCAAATCATGTCCATTAGAAATAGTGTGGCTTGTTTCAAAATAAAAGACACGGGAATTGGTGTGGATAAGTTTTTACAAGTTGTACCCTAAAACCAAAATTATAATATAATAACATAATAATAACATAATAACATAATAAAATAATAACATAATAATATAATAACATAATAAAATAATATAACATAATAATATAATAACATAATAACATAATAATATAATAACATAAGAATATAAACATAATATTATAATATAATATAACAGAATATAATATTAACATAATAATATAACATAATAACATAATAATATAATAATAACATATATGAATAACATAATAACATATATTATAATATTAATATTATATACAATAGTACATATATAATAATAACATATTAATACTATATTAATAACCAAAATTGATGTGGTCCACATCAATTTTCATCCAAAACTAGAATTGATGTGGTCCACCTCAATTTTCATCCACATTACCTATACCTCCACACTATATTCAGTGAACGGTGTAGCTACAATAATCGTACACACTAATTTAATCTACATGGCCTACATTAGATCTTGTATGATGTGAAAGTAATGGATGGCTCTCAAACTAAGCGCTATTCTTTTGAAAGAACAATCTTCTTTTCTTGAAAAACAATCCTCTCTTCTTGAAAAACAATCTTCTCCATGGAATGCCCTTTCAATTCTTGAGAAAATGCTTTGCTCTGAAAACCAATTTGGTGCAAAATGGTGAAGGACTCATGGAATTCATATAGCGCCAAATGTGTAGTGTTAGAGGGGATGAATGGTGCCACAAACTAGTCAGTGAAAATAGTGTGCATTATTCACAATGATTATTGAGGGCAACTTAACCCCTAAGAGCCCAACTGTACATGGGGTGTACGTTTTGGATTTTGGGTAGGTTCTCCAAATTTTAAAAAAAACTTTTATTAAAATCTTTTACTAGATTGTCCCTGATAAGAGCTCCATGGAGATATTTGTATAATTTTTTTTGGATTCATGGTTTGAAAATTAGGACCACTCAAAATTTGAATTGGGGACTCCGGGCAACTCCAAAATTTTGCTAGAAGTCCTATTGACATTGAGATTTTCCATACATGTAGATAATATTTCTTTCTTTGAAGATGTCAAAAAAATAAATTCTTGTCTTTAGTGTAAAAAAACATTTTAACTCAAATCAAACATTTTTACACATTTCGGGCAAGCGGGGAAAAAACTTCATCTTTTCTACATAAAACCTAGAGATCTTCATATTTTTCAATTTTCATTTTTTCTCATCCCATTGGTCCCTCACGCATCAATTGCAACTAATGCCAAACCTGCGTCAAACCCTAGCGCAATACACTACAAGAATCGGGACAAGGCACTAAATCGCATGAATCAAGTCACGTCAAAACCAACATTGGAAGTAGAGCCAATGCTATGCCGATCTTCACGGTGACAACACAAAAACAAAATTCTTTAAAATCGACAAACATCCTTCGTGTGTTCAGATTTCCCTTGATCTCTTCCTGGCGTGCCTGAATCTGCTGAATTTGTAGATCTAGAGACAATGAAAAGGAGTCTAGACAATAAACGACCACTCTCATCCGTTTACTAAGGGATGAAATGGACGGTCCTTGTAGATTTATATGTAGAGAAAAAAAATTAAAGCATTGTTACTGACAAAATTTAAATACAATTTAGTAGTAGATGATTTCAGATGTAACATTTTCGTCGTCCATGACGAGATGTTTGAGGCAGTTTATAACAAGGGCATTCACATGATGAGATCCATATTGTAAAAAATAGGGTCCATTGTTGCTAACAGGCACCTACAACAGAAAAGATACATCCAAAAAACACTTGATAATTGCTTGGAAACATTCTAATATATTAATGACAGCAAAACATTAACCCCTGAAGGACCACGACCACTTTCGTTCTAAAACCAGTCCAAAAGTGCCAGTGCCAAAAAGAGACATGAAAATCACATTTTAAAGTGAATTTCGGATTTTCAACCATAAGATCTTAAAATAGAATTCTATGTAAACATGCCATAAAATTTTGGTTGCAATCCACTGCACGGATTGATAGATTTTAGTGTTTAAAGTCAAAAAAATAGTTCATTTTCTTCCGTGCGTTGAGTAGATCAGCAGACTTTGACTTCACTTTGTATCAAATTTTTGCATTGTACAAGGTCTAAATCTTTTACCATTGTCTTGAGCATGATGTTATTTCCCAACACACCAATTTTAAGAGGTAAAAAAGGGGTGTAGCATATTCAAAACAAGTGTGCAAGGAGTGGAGGTTCAAAAATAGCCATTTCACGTATTATTTTCATGTATTCAAATGATAATCCAAATGGTCAATAAGAAGGTTTTCACCACGTATTGCTGTTGAAAAAATAAAAAGTGAAAAATATGAAGATCTCTAGGTTTTATGTAGAAAAGATGAAGTTTTTTTCCCCCGTTGCCCGACAATGTGTGAAATTGTTTGACTTGGAATAAAATGCCTTTTTACACTAAAGACAAGATTTTTTTTTGAAAATTTCCCTAAAAAAGAAATATTCTTTATATGTGTGAAAAATCTCAATGTCAATAGAAACTTTTGTCAAAAAATTTGGAGGTGCCCAGAGTCCCCACTTTTGGCTTTAAGTGGTACTAACTTTCAAACCACAAATCCAAAAAAAAAAAAAAAAAAATGTCCACAAAGCTCTTATCAGAGGCAATCTAGAATAAAAATTTCAAAGAAAAAGGATCTTTTTCCGAATTTTAGGAATTTGTCCAAAATAAGAAATCCCCCCAAAGGAGACTCTAGTCCTTTAGGGGTTAAGAAGACTATATACCTCGTCCACGATGCGGTGACGTACAATTCAACCTCCAGAAACCCTTCCACCACCTACGAGAAGGGAAAAGATATTTTGATAAGAAATTAGATCATCTCTTATGTTCAAAATAAGTGTTTGCGGCGTTATATTTGTGGTCAAGATTAGTGTCTTGTAGATTGAGGCTTGCACTTGTTTTGTCTTTGTTGAAGTGCATCAAAATTAAACAAAGAATGAGTTCAGTACACCGTTCACTGAATATAGTGTGGAGGTATAGATAATGTGGATGAAAATTGAGGTGGACCACATCAATTCTAGTTTTGGATGAAAATTGAGGTGGACCACATCAATTTTGGTTTTGGATACTTTTGCTCTATGAAGCCCCTGCCACCGTCACTCAAAATCTCTCCATTCCTTGCAGAGATGAGGAAGTAGGCTTTGGAGGTGATAGAAGGTGCACAATAGGAAGTAGGGTTTGTTGGTGATAGAAGGTGCACAATAGAAAGTAGGGTTTGCACGTGATAGAAGGTACACAATAGAAAGAAAGGTTTGTAGGTGACAGAAGGTGCACAATAGGAAGTAGGGTTTCATGTGTTTGAGGAGCTTGAGGAGCAGTACAAGGAGCTCAGTGATCGCCTCCATCACGATCGAACTCTCTTGGAAGGTACCTATGTCTGCAAAGTGGAAGAAATACACACTTGTATCTCAACAGGCATCATCATGTTTATACAGATTTTTGTGGAATTTGAATGTAACATTGTCTGACATTACCTGAACAGCTGAGCGAGAGCAGATGAAGGAGGAAAAATCAACCACGACTCTTGAGCTTGCGGCATCCAGAGGTGCCAAGGAGTTCATTCAAGCGCTTTAACGTCGCCAGAGTGTGGGGGAAGATCAGCGTTTGAGCCTTGTCAAGAGCATCAGAGAGGTTGAGTACTACATTCGTTGCTCTGACCTATGGAAAAATCTTTTCTAGGGCTTTTACACCAACGTTGATTTGCCTGCTGCAGCTGGAGGGGAAATTGAAGCAGCAAAGGGTGCCAGTTACTATTGCGGAGGCCACCCTATTCTAGACCATACAAACATTGTTAGTGAATATTCTGGTTCGATTTCAGGTTGGAGGAGCAGTTCTTGAACTTGCAGGCTGAGCTTGAGCAAGAATGACTGCAACGACAAGCAAGTGAGAAAGAGAAGAAGACACTTGAACGTGAATTACAGCAGAAGGTAGAAACTGACGTGCCGTTGGGCTCGTGCGATTTGGGGAGCCTTGGTGTGGAGGGTTGTTGGAGAGTTCGTGTGTGCGTAGGCGAGTTCGGGGGTCTGTGGGTTTGTGTGGGGTTGGAGTTTTTTTTTTTTTTGTGTGAGGGGAGAGCAGTGTTGGGAGGTCGGTCTGAGTTGAGTGAGAATCTGTGTCTGTGAGGGGTGAATCAATGTGCGCGCGAGAGAGCGGTGTCTCCATTCTTGGTGGGAGCTCTATGCGCGGTTGCGGTGTGTGAAGAGAGTGTGTGAAGAGAAGAGCAACGACGAAGTTGGGAGCTCCGGAGTGCTGTGGAGCGAAGCGCGAGGGTTTTTGTGGTGTTCGGCGAGCGCGCGAACGTGTGCCGAGCGAGGGGCGGCTTGTGCGCGAGCAGGGGACGTGCGTGTGTAACAAGGTCTTCGGCGATCACGGCGGAACCATCCGATTGGGTTCAATTCGGGTTGGAGGAGCAATCTGTGTATGCGCGCGGTGATGTTGTCGGAAGGAGGAGTTCGGTTTGGTTCGGAAGGGAGTGCCGTTGGGTGCGAGCTGGAGGAGTTGGTTTTCAGTGCTGGGGAGTGTTTGTGAACACACTTCGTGCAGGGTGTGAGCTGGAGGAGCCCCGACCAGTCTGGGAGTGCGATGGTGTAGCACTGGACTTGTGTGGAGAGTGGCAATTTCGGTGGGACTGTGTGCATGGAGCGCGGAAATGGAAGAGCGCGCGAGCACAACGGGTGCAATGGGATATGTTAGGGTTTTGTAACTTGTTGGTGAACGCTCGATTGCGATTGAAGAATGTTTCAATTTTTTTTTGTTGCTTGGAGTTTTCAATGTCCGTTGACATTGTGTAGAGAAGAGTGCTGCTTTGGCGCGAATTTTAAGGGAAGTGCAAAATTTTAAGTTTTAATCCTGTGAGATCAGGTTAGATGGGTGTTGGCTCGGATTGATCTCCATATTTTTGCCATCATGTCGATGTAGATGGCTGATTTGGTTCTCAGGTGATTGGAGGGTTGCAATGTTGATGACGTAGTGATTGTTGCTGGTGGTTTCGTACTGCAAGCGATAGGAGCTAATCTGTAGGCTGGGGGCTGGTATGAAGGCAACGGCGCCATCAACTTGTACTGCGGTCGGTGAACGAGGGTGTTGGTGTGCGGTTAGTGACGAGGTGCACTTCAGGGGCGCGGAGACAGGCTTCCTGGGCGTGCGACACCGGTCGGAGCTGAACAAGTGGGTGACGGAGATCCGGCCCACGGCGCAGAAGCACAAGATCTGGCTGGGGACGCACAAGACGTGGGAGGAGATCGCGCCGTTCGTCAAGACGTAGGCCGTGACCGCCGCGAAGCGCCACGGAGGGAGGTGAGGACCAAGCGCGGAGGAGCAGCAGCCCTACGAGCTGGAGGTTTCGAAGCAGGTGCAGTAGATGGTGCAGTTCATCCACGAGGAACCGGAGGAGAAGGCTAACAAGATTTCGGTTTCTGCTGAAGAGGAATTCAAACATCGAGAAGCTGCAAATAGTGGCAGCTGAAAAGAAGATCCGCCAAGAGTTCGAGCGCAAGTAGAAGCAAGTGTTGCGCGCGCGTCGTGTCCTGCTATGGAGTGAAGCCAAGGAGCTGCCCACGTGACTGCGGCTATGCAGTTCCTTGCTCGAGATCGTAAGCCCTGCTAATGGTTACTTCCTTCATGCTATAGGTTTTTTTTTTAATTTGCGTTGGTCTGGTTAGAGCTGCGAATTCTCATGGGCTGGTCACTCCAGCTTGATGTAGATGCTCGGTTGGGTATTTTTGAATGCACCACTATATAGAGCTTGAGAATTAAGTCGGGTTAGGCTCAAAAAACTCTGCATTTGGTCCTTGTATGCAAAAGTTATGGATGGTTAACTCAACCTCGTATAATATCTTACTGTGGTGAATATTTTTGATTTGGAACGTAAGTCTGATGCATGCAACATGATAGTTGAATAGAAAAGAAAAGTTAATAAGATTAGGCTCAGAAAAGATGGAAATCTGACCTGGGGCATGGGAGTTAAGAATTAGTGGCTTCTGGATAAAAAGTAGTAGCAAATTAAAACAACAGAATTAATAGTAACTACTTTTAGGGTTATTTAATGAATGGGAGGTGAGAATTACTTACTCAATCGGAAGTTGAAGCACTCAGGATAATCGCAGCAGTTGAGATCTATTTTATCTGGAATCAGTGGTGTTTGTGTCACGAATCTTGAGGATTATCCTGTTTGAGCTGTGAGATGTCACTCAATCCAATCGCTACCTTGTGCCGTGAATCTCAGATCTGCGTGTGCTTTTGGTTTGGAATACTGGCGATCACGGAACTTGAGGTGTTTTCCATCTGAAGTAGAAGCAAGTGTTGCGCACTTTGGTGTCTTACTATGGAGCAGGATTAGATTATGTTAAATTATTATGCTACCTTGCAGGTATGTGTTAACTTAAGAATCATCAATTGGATCTTGTCAACGTGCAATTAGGGCTTGCCTACATTTCATGTGAGTGGTTATGTGATTTTTTCTACAGTAAATTGCAGGAGCTTGATCTTCAGCATATCACTTGTGTACTATTCGTTTGTTTTCAGTAATAGCATCGCCTTAGAAATACTTGCACTTGAATCTGATGTGTTGATTAAAATAATTTAGTGGGAGTTTTCTCGTGTTGCAGGATGGATAAGACTTGAGCTGAAGGAGTGCATCGTGAACCAATTTTTAGGAATTTACCATCGACAATGTGATATTGAACTGGCTCAGTTAATCGCTATGTGATATATTTAAGCTTGCAGACTACTCACTTTGATATGCAACAAGGTGGGCAAGTGATTGCAATAGGATTTGATTAGATTTTTTGTAAAAGCCATATGTGGATTAGATTTGAATAGAGGATTTGAGTAGAAGATTTCACTAGAAGTTCTGTCTAAATGATATGTCTAGAATATTTGGAGAACTTAGAAAGATAGATTTGGAGAACTTAGAAAGATAGATTTGGAGACGAGGTTATTTGGAAGGAGCTCTCAATCTATGAAGATTTGCTGGATGAAATGACAGCAATTAAATGGTATGACATCTTTTGGCCATGTATTTTCTTTGTCATGATTTTGTTTGGATTACTATCGTCCTGTACTTTGCATACTTTGCTTCAGAGGGAGTATTTGTTTTCTTTGTCGTGATTTTGTTTGAATTATTAACGTCGTGTGCTTTGCACATGGCCTTGATACGAAGAACAATTTTGCTTCACAGGAAGTTATTGTTTTCTTTGTTGTGATTTTGTTTGAATTATTAACGTCGTATGCTTTGCACATGGCCTTGATACGAAGAACAATTTTGCTTCATAGGAAGTTATTGTTTTCTTTGTTGTGATTTTGTTTGAATTATTAACGTCGTGTGCTTTGCACATGGCCTTGATACGAAGAACAATTTTGCTTCACAGGAAGTTATTGTTTTCTTTGTTGTGATTTTGTTTGAATTATTAACGTCGTGTGCTTTGCACATGGCCTTAATATGAAGAACAATTTTGCTTCAGAGGGAGGGAGGGAGTTGTTGTTTTCTTTGTCGTGCTTTTGTTTGGATTATTAACGTCATGTGCTTTGCACATGGCCTTGATATGAAGAACAATTTTGCTTCAGAGAGTTGTTGTTTTCCTTGTTGTGATTTTTCTTGGATTATTAACGTCGTGTGCTTTGCACATGGCCTTGGTATGAAGAGCAATTTTGCTTCAAAGGGAGTTGTTTTCTTTGTCGTGATTTTGCTTGGATTGTTAACGTCATGTACTTTGCACTTGGCCTTGATATGAAGAGCAATTTTGCTTCAGGGAAATGATTTTGTTTTATTATATATATTTCTTTTTATTGATAATTTTATTTCAGTGATTGATTATGTTTGATGTTTCATTGTACAACAGGTGATTATGGATCAGCCAAATATTCAAATGGACAATTCTATGTATGAGTGTCAGATTTGTAAGTGCGGAGCAATGCCAAATAACGTGGCTCAAATCATTCGTCACAACGATGGACGTCGGCATCGCAGACTTGCAGAACTTGTCTTCAACCATTTGTTTCTGGAGTCATGTGGTGTGTCACATGATACTCTAAGTAATACGTACTCATGTACCATTTGTGATCTTGTACTTGATCGTAGTGTGGACAAGATTAAACATCATTTCAAATACCATCACGAGAGGCGTGATGATGCGTCAACGGATGTTCCTACTGTGGAGGTGACAAAGGTTTTTAAACCTAAATCTTTCTACTCGACTTCATACGATTTGTCCAAAGACGTCAAGAATTTTCGATTGATTCAGACGCCGACAGCAATGATTGAAGACATGGAAAATTGTGTGGGTGTCTTGCGATTTAACATTATACCTCAAGACGAGAGTCCGCGACTTTATTGTATGGCGTCCATTTTGGAGAAGTATGGAAAGCCTACAGTACGAGGATCGAAAGTAGGAGGTAGCCGCATGGTAATGTATGGCCTTTTCGAGCATGGCCAGATTGGATGGTAGGTACTTGTTTAAGCTTATTTTTTTATATTATTGTGTCGTGTATTTTATATTAATTGATGTCTAACAAAATATTTTGCTCAAACAGGTTCACCCACTCTCACTTTTGTTTGTATGATTTGTCGGAGAGGTTTGCGGCCGAAATATCCAATTATTTCAAGCAAACGTTTCCAACGACGATGGAGCGGTTGGAGAAAGTTCTAATCAATGAAGGATTACCAGGAGGGGAGTGCAGATTTGCAAGTACGCCGTTCACGTGTTTCTCGGTGACTCGAGATTATAGTTGTAGTCCACACATCGATCCTACCGATTATGGATTTGGGATGATTGTATGGCTTTATCCAAGTAAGTTTTAAACAAAACTTGTTAGAATATATTGTTGTATTTTTTCTTATTACCTCTATTGACACAAGTTATCGTTTGTATATTTTGTAGATGGTGGAGTGGAAGTCACTCAATTTCCATCGATTTGGTTACCACAGTATCATCTTCAGTTCAAACCACCGAATGGTGCAGCGCTATTGACGAATTGTAATTCTACAGTCCATTGCACCACAAGAACTTCACGTGTAAACGCATTGGGCATGGCGTTCGTCCAAAAGAGAAACGTGATAACGAAGTTGAAGACGGCTTTGGATCATCTCGATAGTGAGATTGCTATCAGTTACAAAAAAGCTAAGGAGAAATATGAATCAAATCGGGTAAATGCCTCTCTTTCCATCATATTTTTTTTGTTTTGTTTTTGGCGATATGAAATATAATTGATATTTGTCAAGCTGTAATTGTCTAATAATGCCTTTTCAAATATTTTGTTCTGTAATGGTTGTTGATGAATTTATTGTAGATGCAGGTTGATTGTCGTGGCCGCCACGTTGCTGCTTCATTCTATTCGCAAGAAAACACATGGCCATGTGATACAGCAGAGCCATCAAGTTCTTCTAATGTTTTGAAGAAGAGGGCTCGATCTTGATTATGAGTAGTTGTGATATGATGTTAGTAATGTTTGGGAAATGGTTCTGCCACCTCACGTTTTATGTATCTATAAGGTTTTTTTGAGAAGCCCATGATAGGGCTTTAACATATTTGTCTTTACATCCTATCATAATAGCATTCCATTGTTACATTCTTGTGGTGCACATAAATTTTCCAGTATTGTTTTATGGATTCATGTGTGACGTCAAAGCTATTACACCAACTCTCATTATAACTTTGAAGTTCAGCACGTTTCGGCCAAAATAGATCTATAATGGATAACCTCCGCAATGTCTTGGAAGTGCATCATTTTTGTTCATTTTTTAATAAAAAATTCTATTTTCCAAGTTACGTTTATCTAACTCCCAAAAATTTTACATTCAAAAAATATTCAAGTTCTAAAATTTGTCTCGATTCTAGCTGACTCAACAAGACATAAATATAACAATGGAAGAAGAATCATTTGAAACAAATTTTCTTTTATTTCTTTCTTAGGCAATATTAAATGATTAAAGGGAAAAGAATATTCAAACCTACGAGTTGTATGCCACATAGGATAGGTGCCATCTCCATTTTATTTTCATATATTTTTTATAAATAAATCTTGCTTTCAATAAGGGTCATACAAATCACTAGAAGAGGAACACAAGTGATAAAACTGGATATGGAATTAAAAGAAGAATCCAAGATAAAAAAATTTAGTTTAAAAAGTCAAAATAATAGGGGTAGAGTGAGAGAGGAACATTCAAAAACAAAAATATTCAATCAAGATAAAAGAAGAGGAAAGAGATGGAAAGGAAGAATCAAAAAATTAAAATAAAAAAACGTCATCCCAATCAATGGAAGAGGACTGAAGTCATAAAACTAAATACAGAATGTGAGGGTTTAGTGGAATTTAAGAAGAACTATTGTTTAAAATAAATTAAAAATAATAGTGGCAAATGCGAGAAAGGGACTTCCAAAAATAAAAAATTCAATCAAGATAACGGAAGAGGAAAGAGAAGGAGATGGAGAGGGACAATTAAAAAATTAAAATTTACAAAGTATCAAATCTATCAATGGAGGAGGAGCGCAAGTCATATAACTGAATATAAAATCCAAAGAAGAATCCAAAAAAAAATCTTCTGTTTATAAAAATCATAACGAGAGGGGCTAAATAGAGAGAGGGAGAACTCTCTAAATTTCTCAAAAAAATGCATTTATGTACTTTATAGAGAAATAGTATATTAACCCGAGTCAAACATGTACCTATTGTCTTCTTGCATCATTGTAGAAAATTCCAAGAATTGTAAATATATATCACAACCATGATGGGAACATGCCGGAGATTTGCAAAAGGGATTATTTAGGGATGAAGTACAAGATTATATTTGACAACACAAAAATCCCTTGGTCATGTAGGAATAACTTTAACATTAAATTAACGTAGTGGATGTAAAGTTTATAAGAATATAAGGAGGACGATAAATTTCAAAAAAGTGACTATAGGCGTGAAGAACTGTGCAGGACTCGGTAAGGAATTTATGAGTCAATAGTAGATATTAGTCACGGCAGTAGGGATCCGGCACAAGCACCTAGACATAGGCCGCCGCGTCAACCCCCCTCCGCCATGTTCAATGTGTAATGGGTAATTTCGAAATTGTGGAGTGATGTCTTCTTCTTTATACCCTACCTCGATCTATTTGACAATCAATATGGGACTAAGACACCATTCGTCTCGGGTGGGGTTGATTAACCCCTAAAGGCCCTTGAGACCCGATTCGGGTCGCAGCACTTCTGGGCAGGGTATTCTAAGATTTCAGAATTTTATTATTTTCTGAAATTTTTACTCCATGTAGCTCTCAACGACAGCTTTCCAATGGCGCAAATTTCAAAGAATTTGGAGTTACGATGCAAAAGTTATGAATTTTAGAAGAATCTGCTCTAAATCCGGGCAGCCAATAACCAATGGAAATCTCCCATTTTCTGCCCAAGTTGCCCGTCATTCAATAGGGCAGAAAGTGACAAGACAAATTTTCAAAGGGTGGGCGCTTGCAAAATGATGGGCCCAATATTTTTTCATCCATACACATTAATGACGATTTTCATCGAATAGAAATTTTTCATCTAAGTAACCATTTCCATCTAAAGAGGTTGCTGATTTTTTTCATCCAAATGACAATTATCATCCAGAGCTTAGTTTTCATCTAAAATACATGTTTATCCATATAAAATATTTCATCCCATCTTCATTCTTCATCCAAACTTAATAAATTTCATCCAATATCTATGACGTGGCAGGGGGTCCATCCACTGGACCCCCTCTTACCAAAACTGCCCTTTGAAATAAAAGCAAAATATACAATTTATACTTCGAAAAATTCTAGAAATTTGAGATCTACTCAGATTGCATTGAAATTTTTTGTGCTTCTTTCCCTCATTGACTTCAACATATCTACCGTTCGGATTTCCAATTGGACATTTTTAGATTACCCTTTAAGTAGTTTTAATTTTGGAGAATGTAAGGCGATTTCAGCACACCCCCTTTCATAAAATCAAGGATTGTTTTGCCTTTCTAAGCCCGTATGAGGCTCAAAATTTGTGAGCTTAAACCTAACTTCCATACCTAAAGAAATTGATGATCCTCCATAAATCAAATGTGTTTGCAAAGTATAGTTTTTGGGCATCAAAACTTAGGTACACTCACGGGGCAGTGTCAAAAAAAACTTTTACAGTGACTTCAAACGTTATAACCTCGCAATCTGTACGGTGGATTGTCCTCAAAATTGGTATAAACCTTTTTGAATAAGGTAATTACAAGATCTTACGGTTAAATATTCAATTTGATGTCTAAAATTAGAAATCAATAGGTTTCTATCAGTAGGGGTATGTTTTTGGCAGTTTTGGCTCCAAAAACACCAAGGGCCTTTAGGGGTTAAGTTGATTGATCGTATGCTTGTGCTCATGGTCTAGTTCGTATGGGCGGGCAGCTTTATGGTCTCATCGGTTTGCCAGGGCTTCGTGGAAACTGGTGTAGGTGGATGCACTGTGTTTTGATGTAAAATTGGAGTCATATTTGCAAATCGGAGTCAGATTCTGTAGGAGAGGGTTTTGGTTTGGAATTGTGGTTGTAGATACGGTGCGTTTCTTTGTCTGCTGTCACCCGGGATTGCGAGCCGGTGTTCGTGGAGTGGAGTGGATGCCGCTGTGTTCAGTGATGGTTTAGTTTAGATTTTGGACTTTTGGTGAGGAGTGTGTGGTTAGGGGTTTGGTTTAAGAATGAGAGAGAGAGGAGGTTCATTATGCGGCAGTGGAGCGATGGGACAACATTTAGGTCATTCAGTGGCAGGATGGGAATGGGATAGCGCGCTGCTTCTGGTGAACCCTGCGTTTGACGCGACACCGTTGGAATTGAGATCATTGAGGATTAATGCAGTGATTGTTGATGTGTACAGCTTGTCGATATACCAGATCAACCTCATAATACCGGATTTTTTTATACCAGGTTCAGAACGAAGGGAGACCTAGCAACACAATGGTTGTGTTAGTCGGGAATGGAGAATTCTGCAACGAGGTGGAGAGCCTGGAGTTATACACGAGTAGCTGTGAAGCACAAGACCTGCTCTACAATCAGGGCTGGATGTTGAAAGAGAGCACTTTCGATTTGCATGTTTTAACTCAACGTCTTCAATAGCTGCTTTCTTACGCAAACGCGAAAGGGTGGGAACGAGTCGCCGAACGCATCTCGGAAGCAGCCGACAGAAAAGGTGTTTCGCAGAAACTTGTGGGAGCTGCTGACATTTACTCTTTGGACTGGAGCAACATCGAAGTTGGAAGCATTGGATATGAACACCAATCCTACAATCCTCTATCATTCGCAGCTCCAGAGTGGAGCCGAAGTCATCTTATTCCATCTTCAGCTCAAAGAGAGGTTTGTCACTTACCAATCTCGTCGAGTTCATTTTGGTCTGAGAAAAAATGGGCTTCTCGTAGTTCTTGTTGACTAATGATTCATATCAATGCCTCGGTTTCCAACTTCCCGTTCCTCGTAATTGAGTAACTAGTTGCAAAACCTTTCATTTCTAAGCTTGTGTTCTCTGTGGGTGCTTTTTTGGACCAGACAAATGAGGACAAGCATACACATATAATAACTTGCAGCAGCGGCCAGGATTTAATGACAGCTTTTCTGTTGCCACAACAAGGCATGAGAACGGGCCGTCGCTCTCCATGGGTCGGGCAATGAATTCAAAGAAGTTAATAATGCTGCCCTCGTCTTGGAAACAACTTCCTAAGTTTACTTTATGGACTGAAGGTGGACTTCAGCGTCAATATCCCATGGCAACGTTCACAATTGATCCACGTCAGGTACATTTATCCACATTTTCTTTGTAGCTGTGTTCTCTTTCTTTGATTTTTTATCGTTTATAAATTATTGATATGTCATTTCGTTGCATCTCTCGATGTGTTCAGCTTTTGGGAGGAGTTGACACCTTTGGGAGTTCTGTGACCTTGACCTTCACGGCCCAAGAACTCGTTCTTGTGAGATCGGCATTCTGTTCTTCGAGGTGGCCAACATCATATGTCCGGGGGTGTAACTGCACAGACTTGCTCAAGGAAGAGGAGATGAAGGTGCTGGTAGAGAAGTGGACGGTGTGCAGCTCCTTATTTCTTGATTTCCATTGATTATGGACATGCGCATGCATGTGATAAGCCATGTGAGCTCAAAGGGCTTAAGGGACTAGGTCTGTCAAGTTCTTTACTTGACATGATTTGTGTGGGCCGTGTGGGACGACCATGTGCATGTTGAGGACCTCAGTGTCGGTAGAGAAGTTAGATGGTAGAGCTCAGTGTAGGTTGAGAAGGTAGATGGCGATACGACATTGTGTTGTGCAGAAACAATGAACCACTGTATATTGTTCCCAAGAATGGGAAGAATGTGCCACCTGAATGGTAGAGTATTTCATTGAAAAAGAGCTTATTTCATGGTTTGAAAATACCAGTTTTTCAAGAGAACTACGGAAGTTCATACACCAGAAAAATCAAATTTTTCACGTGTGAAAATTTACAACTTTCAAGCCTTGCAGAGTGGTTGTCTACACTTGAAATCTGGTGGATTTCTACACTAGAATTTTGGTGGTTTTCTATGAATAGGCCCATTTTTGGTGGCCATTTTTCAAGACTTGAAAGTGTTGAACTTTGAGCTGTTGGACCCTTGAAATTCGAGCGTTTTCCAGGGTCGATTTTTAGTTGTGGAGATGGTGGACCTGAAGTCGTTGGTGACAAAGACGGTGGAGAAGAGGGGCGTGCTTGCTAGGATTCGAGTATGTTTTTTTCCTTGACTTTCTGTGCTAGTTCAGGGAAACTGGTTTTACGAGCGGTGATGCAATGCGGCATAGGCTCGGCAGTGGTGCAGGGAGGCTAGATTGTAAGGAGATTTTTGGTGTGACGTAGCATACGGGAGTGTGTGAACACAAGCATACTGTTCCACATCAAGTCAATTCTTTGCTGGTTTGATGGTGTGTTGGTCTACTGAGGCCCTCTCGTTGTAGGGAAAGTTTTCATCGTGTCACTACGCATGGCGGAAGTGTATGTGGTTGTAGAGAAATTTGGATTGTGTTGCATGTTCAGAATGAGGCGGATATGAGGCCGTGCATGTTGAGGTTTGTCGGGGGAGAGTATTCTCTTATGTTGGCAGTGTTGGGTGGGGCTTGTGTGATTGAGGTGTTGATGATGTGCAGGCAAGTTGCTGATGGCATTGGTGTGCGAGTATCTGGAGTGGTGCGAGTTGGAGCACACATTGAAGATTTATATGCCGGAGCTGAACCATGTATAGTTGTTGAGTAGGGGAATAGGGTTGCGAGGAACATGCTGCTGTAGACTGTAGTGCCGCGATTGGACTTTGTGCATTTGCTGCCGAGTGAGAGTTTTGGTGCACAAGCCAGGGCGTACAATAGAACCAAACTGGTGGACATTTTGGGACTGGTGGATGAGGCGAAGGCAGAGAGTCAGGAATCTCGGCCTCTGCTGCTGAGCATCATGGAATCTTTTGTGAATGAGGTAGGTAAAGCAATTGGAGGTAGCGACTGTCTGTACGGTGTTGGTCAATCACGGACGGGAAGGGTGGTGTTGAGGGAGGGAGCATGCTTGATTTGCTAGAAGGTGAACTGAGAAGCCGCCGCCACAGACTTGCCGTGAATCGCTTGGAATACAAGAATTGGAAGAGGCTCCCCATATCTTTGAGTGGAGACCATAGAGAAGTGAAGGAAGATAACATTGACATTGACTGCTGAGTAGAAATCTTGTTCAAGTTAAATCATTCTAATATGACCTCGCGATATGATGTAATTGTCCAATGTTGTTTGAGACTAACTAGCTTGTTAACGCCAAGAACATCAACTCACAGTAGCCATCTCGGTATATTGTCTAGAACACGCGTTTTGTGGCTTCACTACATAAATTGCCCCACTTTCCATTGTCAGTCACTTAAATTCCACAATTTTGGTCATCTTGGACACTCAATTTCCACCTAGCAAAAACGTGGTCAAAAGAACCGCAATGGTGAATCCAGTGCGGTTTTTTTTTTCCACTTTTGTACTAGTGCCTAGAGCTTGAGCTGCTGCACTTGTTGGATCTGCTGTCCGTATTGCCTCATATCAAATATGATCATTCATAATCCTCTTTGCCTGTAGCACCATCTCCGGCGATAACGCCAGACATGCCAAAACATTATTGTGTCTAGCAGTACGTACCGTAGGATGTATGCTGACCCAAAATGTCTGCAGTGATTTGAGTAATTTCACTTGTCCTGGATTCTGGATGAGACTTGCAGGGACAGGTGCTAGAAGCAACTTCTCAGGAAGAAAAAACTTCACCAGTATTGTATCAGGATTTGATACCAACGTCACATATACCATATCATCAGGTCAGCCTGAGATTGCTTGGATTTCGCCGCAACGTCTCCCCAATCCTGATGAACGCTTTGTTAGCTCAAAGGAATAAATTGTCACCCACAAGAATGGCTTAAATGGCTTCACTTCCACAATCCACCAGCTGTGGCTCTCCCAGTCCTTGTCAATATTAGGTGCCATAACGCCACACTCTAAAAACGTGAATGACATTACCATACAATAGTAATTGTTAGTATGGTGTAAAATTTATTCTTGTTGGTATAGTTTTTTAATCTTAAAGATATTAAGAAATTAGCATATTAATTCAAATCAAACATTTTGACACATTGTCGCACATTGTCGCACATTGTCGAGCAAGGTACCAAAAATTGTTCTTCCTTTCTACATAAAACTTTATGATTTTCATATTGTTTACTTTTTATTTTCCCCACGGCATTATGTGGTGTAAACCTTCATATTGACCATTCGGATTATCATTCTAAAACATATTAAGTTCACAAAAAAATAAAATGTGAATTAACAATTTTTGAACCTCCAATCCTTGCACAATTTCTTTGAATACTGAACACCTTTTAATAACCTCTAAAAATTGGTGTACAAGGTACTCATATCATGCTGAACATGGTGGGAATGAATTTAGACCTTGTGTAGTGCAAAAATTGGACACCAAGTGAAGTCAAAGTCTGCTGATCCACTTAACGCACTAAAGAAAATGAACCCTTTCCTGTACTTCAAACACTATAATCTTTCAATCCGTGTGGCCAAAGTCTTTGAAATTTTGTGACTATGGTAGTTAATATGTCTTAATGGAGATCCTACAGTTCAAACTAGAAATATAACCTTTGATTTTCTTCCTTACTCATTGGACTGAGACGAGTAGTTTTGAAGTGTTTTTGGTTTGAAAATGGCTTGGTAATAACTTCAATTTTTTGTAATCGTACAATTTTCTAATTCTACAAGTTGGTGTATATGCCCTTCAAGTGAATCAATGTATAAATGAAATAACCTCAAAGTGAAATGACCTCCAAATGAAATTACCTCAAATGAAATTACCTCCAAATAAAAGATGACCTCCAAATAAAATTACCTCCAAATGAAAGATGGCTTCTAGATGAAATGACCTCAAAATGAAAGATGACCTCTAGATGAAATGACCTCCAAATGAAAGATGACCTCCAGAGAAAATGACCTGTAAATGAAAGATCTTAGTTGATAAATTTTCAATCCAAAGGTGTGAAAACACACAAATATAAATATTGTAGGTTAATCCTTACACCACAAAAGGTGCCACTGGTGACCATATTATTAACCATGTCTGATGTTGTATTTGAATATGATAAGGTTCACATATTAAAATGACCTCGAAATAAAAGCTCTTAGTAAAAGAATCTTCAATACGAAGGTGTTAGTCTTGCTAAACCATAATCAAAATTTTGTATTCTACAGGGTAAAATATGGGCCTGTATATACAATTTCCAACTGAAGTTAAAAAGTTAAAAGAAGCTATAGCTTACATTGTAATTGGCTCAATGAAAAACTCTTGTGACACATGTAACACTATGATATGTATGCTTAAATCACATCAAACATGAAAAGGTTAGAAGGTAAACCACCAGGCCAAAAGAACACAAGCATCGTCTGAACCCTGGGACTTCCGTGATCAGTGCCATTCATTAGGAATGGAATCATGGACATTTATAAGAAGGCTCATGCTAAATTAAACCTCTCCTACAGTTGCACAATACCCTCCATCACAAATCGTATTGTAGTTATTGTTTTTGGTCGGATTGGAAATAAACCCAAAGCACCAAATCAGTATAGGTGGATTCGTTCGCGGGGAAAGACTGTTGATATGAAGGTCACTATGTTATTGTCACGATTGATTACACTCTTGCTTCCTAACTTCTCTTAACAATTACTATCACTCAATTACTCTCTTTCATCACTCTAAACCTAATTATTCTCCAATTCTTCATTCTTCATGATCTCATAATCATGTCAATTTCTATCTTCTTCACTGTAATCACAATACAGTGTGTTCAATAATATGTGATTATCTTTCCGTAATCACTTTCAATAACCAATTCTTTCACAGAGATTACAATCTCTTCACATTCACAATTCCATTCTCTAACTTTCTATCTTCACAATTCTCATACAATACTCATAAACTTCACTTCCAATCATACAATTATAGTTCTTTAACTCCAATTCCATTAATACTTCATCTAATCACAATCCTACAAAAGAAAATAGAAAAATTCAAAGAAAAACAAAGAGGTAGCACCAAGCTTGCCCCGGCTTATGACTATCACAGTCTGGCCTCGAATCCATCTTCCACAAAGTCTTTATCCAAAAACGAGAAACAAATTCCCAGATTCCAAACGTCACATGAGTTTCCGCTTCTTAACCAACTTTTCACGTAACTTCCCAATCTTACTACTGAACTACGAAACTAACTGGCTAACTTCCGAAACTAACCAATTCTAATCCGCATGTGAACACAAAAACTAATTACACATTCTACATAGTCCCACTTTCAACTGTGCAGCGCCCTCGCAAACACAGAACCAATTCCTAAACCTCAATTGGTGTGTTGGCATTGTCAGAAACCACCGTCTTGTCCTTGGGCGTCCTGACCTCCTCCTCTTCATCACCTTCATCTGCATCGGTGTTCGATTGGTCCCCTTGTAACTCCTCGGTTAGATCTTCATTAAGCTCGCCCAATACTCTTACATGAGCTTCAAGAAGAGTGATCTGCTTCTCCCTGTCCTACAATATCTTCTGCAATTCTTCGTGCTGAGTCGATACTGGCTCGGAATTGGTTCACCGGAACCAATTCTCGTGATGAAACAACATTGACCATAGATCCCTCCAAAGAATTGACCTTGGCCTTCAATTCTTCGTTCTCCTTCAGCAACTGGTCCCGCAATGACTCCCAATCTGTCTCCGCTTTCCCTCCGCCAAATCCGTCACCTTCTTCTTCTCCTGCATCCACTTCACCTGGAGTTCCTTGCGTTCCTACTCGTTGATTAACTCCATGGATTTGAGTGTCTTGCGCTCTTCAGCCCATTCTGCTTCCTTCTTCTTAAAATTGCTCTCCAATCTCCCACACTTGAGAGTATCTTCCGCCACTGTCCGCTCCAATTCACCAATTCTAACCTTATACCCCTCAATCTCTCCCATCCTTAACTCCAATTCTCTCTTCAATGTGGACTTACTGTCCAATTTGGTCACTGTCATCTGTAACTGAGTGAGTTGAGCTAAAATTACCTCCTTCAACCCTCCTGACTGTTGCTCGCTCCCTGATGGACCAATTCTCTGATACAGCTCTACCGAAACTGGTGTTGCCGTAGACGTACTACCCAAATGACGACCCAATACTTGCAACTGGGGACCAATATCACGCTGCTCACACCCTAATGCCCTACGACACTCTGCTATACGAGGTGTAGCTTCCACAGACCGAATTGGTACTGAAATTGGTTGCTTCTTCTTCTCCTTGACCGGCTCCTTGACCGGCACCTTCACCACTTGCACGCTCTTCTCATTCCCCTCCTGCTTCAGGCCATACTTGATCGCCTCGCTCACGTAGTTGGCGCACAACAATGTCGTCACCTTCCCCATCTTCCTCTTCGCTTCCAACTCTGCGTGAATTCTTGTCGCCACATATGCTGCCCAATTGAACACCATACCTTCCAATGTCGCTACCGTCAAAAGCAACAACTTCTTCGCCATACACGTCGTGTGTCGATTCAGCGCCAGCCTCTTCTGCACAAAGCGCATCCACTCTCCCAACTCCGGCGTAAGAGCTTCTCCAGTCTTCCATCCTTGGCCCTTCTCGAACGCTTTGTCTCCTGACTTGAAGAAACTGCGTGGTATAAAATCCAACTCCAAATCACCTGACACCGGCAGCTCTCCCATCGGAAGATACAACACCTTGTTCAGCACCGTCTCGTCTTTACCAATTATCTTGTCCTTCACTACACTCGACCCATCCGCAAGATCGTAATTCTTTAGATATTCTGCTAACAACTCTACGTCAATCGGTGGCAAATTCTGTGACAACTGAATGAACCCGTGCATGTCCGCCTCACGAAAACACTATTGCTTCTCCTTCGACCAACACACATCTAACCGAATAGGTTCCATGTTCGTTACGATAATACACACTAACGGTGGCAGATCTTCCTTACGCCTCACATTGCACTGTCTCTCTTCCCTATTGGAGTGAATCTTGCTACGCTCCATCGCCATTACTCACAAAGACAAACTTACTCACTCAGTTATTCTCTCAAACACACTACAATTCACGCAAACACACATTGTTCACAAGAGTCCCACTTCTGGCTTCTACTATGGTCTTTCTTCTTCCCTCTCACGATACCTCATAATGAACTGACCTACTCCATTAACTTTGACAGCTTGCATTACCCTAACTGTCTCAATTCTCATTATTACCACTTCTTTCACTCACTTCACACGTACTAATCCATCATCACAACTAAACTGCCTACCTCCCTCTTTAAACAAAACCCGTCCCGGGTTTTTTAATTTGTATTATTATTTGAAGTCCAATTCTGACTACGTATTATAAAGCCGTAACCAATTTCCATTAATACGAGTAGTAAATTTAGTTCCCATAAAATCTTCCAATTGCACTGAACCATTGAGAAATCCTTCAATAACGCGATATGGGCCATGCCAACGAACCTGAAATTTGCCTGGAAATTTTTTAAAACGACTATTATAAAGTAATACTAAATCATTGGGCATAAAAGACTTTGGTCGTAATTTACTATCATAATAGTTCTTTCTCCTCTTTTGAGTAGTTTCCATTGTAAATAAAGCATTCGCACGAATTTCATCCAATTGTTCCAATTTCGCTAACCGGTGTTCCAATGATTCGGAATCCCCTAATCGATTATCAATAGCAATTCGTAAACTGGGCACTTCCAATTCAATTGGTAAAATTGCTTCTTGGCCATAAACTAATTGAAAAGGTGTAGCATTGGTAGTAATTTTATATGCAGTACGGTACGCCCATAGAGCAGCAAATAATTTGGTATCCCAATCTGTACCCGCTCTAGAAATTGTCTTTGTTAAAATCTTGCATAAAATACCATTGGTCTTCTTTGTTTGTCCATTTGCTCTTGGATGATACGGAGTAGTTTTCTGGTGTTTAATCTCATATTTTATTGTTAATGCTTCAATTGTACTATTAATAAAATGAGTCCCACGATCACTAACCAATTCCTTTCGACATCCAAAACGAGTAATAATATTTTCATATAAAAATGCGGCCACCGTACTTGCATTATCAGTCTTTGTGGCAGAAGCTTCAGCCCATTTTGTAACATAATCAGTGGCTACCAATATATAACGTTTTTGTCCAATCCGAGAAGCAGGTGCAATTGGGCCCACAAAATCAATACCCCATTTTTCAAACGGTGCTTGGGCAAGAATTGGTACTAACGGCATTGCTGAAGTACTTGTTGGCCGTCCAATTCTCTGACATGGATCACAGCGTCATACAAATTGGTGTGCATCCGCGAATAATGTTGGCCACCAATATCCAGCCTGTAAAGCCTTTCGTGCAGTACTGTCTCCAACAAAGTGCCCACCACAACTATCCAAATGACAGCCTTCCAATACAGTACAAACTTCATGCTGATAAATACAATGGCGTAAAATTCCATCCTTACCTTGCTTATATAAAGCTTCTCCAATCATGGAGTATGGTGCACTTTTTAAAATAAGACGGCGTTTAAGTTCCTCCGTAAAATGTGTAGGAAACGTTTGAAATGTTAAATACTGGATCAATTCACTATATTCCTCAGAAATTACATCCACTGCAAATAATTGTGCATCAGGCAACGCATCATTAATTGGTTCATTTCCCAATACATTGGTTAAACGGGATAAATTATCAGCATTGGCATGAGCCTTCCCAGGGCATACATTGATAGTGAAATCAAATTCTTGTAATAACAACACCCATCTTGCAACACGACCACTCAACTGAGGTTTATTAATCATATATTTGAGAGCATCATGGTCCACATGAAATACAAATTTATAGCCAAGCAAATAATGTCTACACTATTGTACAGAATAAATCATTCCCAATGCTTCCCGTTCAGCCGTAGTGTAATTGTGTTCTGCGGCAACCAATTGACGACTAGCATAGTAAATTGGATGATCAAATCCCTTATCATCTTTCTGGCTTAAAATAGAACCAATAGCTACATTGGACGCATCCACATAAGCATGAAATGGAGTTTTCCAGCACGGTGCCACCAAAATTGGTGCACTTGCCAATTTTTGTTTTAAAGTTTCAAAAGCTACTGTACATTCTTTAGTCCAAATTGGACTGGTTCCATCATTTGGAGGTTTCTTTAAAAGATTGGTTAACGGTTGGCAGATAACTGCAAACGAATGGATAAATCTTCGATAATGACTAACATGTCCAACAAAACCACGTACTCCCGTTACTGTATCCGGTTGCGGTAAATTTAATATAAGCTTAACTTTATCAGGGTCCGTAGCAATACCAACAGTTGAAACTATGTGACCCAATAATTTACCAGAGGGTACCCCGAATTGACATTTGTCCGTATTTAGAGAGATTCCATATTTTGCACATTGTTCTAAACATTCACCCAAACATTCCAAATGTCTCGCTCGTGAACTAAACGTACAAAAGTCATCTAAAAATATCCATAGAAATTCTCAAATATTCTTGAAATGCTTGTGTCATCACCCGTTGAAGTGTGGCAGGTGCATTACAAAGTCCAAATGGCATTACTTTGTACGCAAATGTTCCCCAATCCGTCGTAAAAGTAGTCTTCAATTGATCTTCTTTAGCAATTTTCACGTGATTATAACCGGAGAATCCATCTAAAAACGAATAACATTCATGTCCAGCTACAGCATCTAATATACTATCTGTAAACGGTAACGGAAAATAATCCTTCTTAGTCGCCGCATTCAATTTCCGAAAGTCTTGACAAATACGAATTTTCCCATTCTTCTTCGGAACCATAACAATTGGTGAAACCCATTCGCTATAGGGTACTGGGTATATAAATCCCACATTCAATAACTTATCCAATTCTTCTTTAACCAATAACGAATATTTTGGATTAAATCGGTGTTGCCTTTGACGAACTGGTACAACATTATCTTCCAATATGATTTGATGTTCATAGACTTCAGCTCGAATATCCTTTAAATCCGCATATGACCAGGCAAAAGCTGATTTATGCCTCATAAAATAGGAATGCCAAATTTCTTTTTCCTCACCTGTTATACCATCATAAATTCGAATATTTTTGGGATCAGTCTCATTACCCAAGTTCATATATTGACACTTTGGAGTTTGAAAAACTTCTTGAATCACCTTACGTTCGGTATCAGATTCTTTCATAAAATCAGACAAATTAGAACTTTCCAATTCAGGTTCCATAACACTCACTTGATGTACTTCATGCGGATTCATCCAATGTACAATCATATGATTAGAATCATCAATAACAGCTGGATCAACTAAATATTCACCCAATCCTACACATTGATATTTCACGGGATTACATTCGACGATTACCGGTTTATCAATATGGATGCAATTGAAATCTTCCAATTCATCTTCTAAAGATTCATCTTCACAGTCGAACGTGAATTCAAAATTAGCAACCTGTGTTTTCCCGTGATATTGAACTGGGTACATCTAAATCACAATTTTATCTTTCCCGGCCCCAATTGTCAATGTGCCTCTACCCCAATCATTACGAGCTTTTGCTTGATATAACCATGGCCTTTCCAACAAAATTGGATAAGACAATATTGAACTTTGCACTCTGAATACAATGTAATCAATTTTGTAAGTAATGCCTGCAATAACTGTATCAATTCCCCTTAGTGTACCCATAGGTTTAACTCGACTGGAATCTACCATTCGTAGTACTACTGTTGTAGGTAACAATTGGTCCAAACCCAATTCATCCATTGTATCAGCATTTATCAAATTTACACTAGATCCACCATCAACTTGTACACCTGGAATTAGCACACCGCCAATAGAAACATCAATGGTTGGAGCTCCTAGATCGGGATTCAAACTGACTTCTCTAATTTCCTTATTACGGGATCTACGTCGAATTAATGACGAATTTAATGAAGTACGACAATCCGGTGCAATCGCTAATAATTGTTTCATGGAAATTGTAGGTTGAATTGTACTTAAATCCTTTAAAATATCATACAGTTCCAGATTGGTTGTAATACCCAATGCCCGTTTCTTCGTTCCAATTTTGGTTTCCATTACTGGTAAATTCACTTTTCCAATTTTTGGAACGGGTTCTTTAACTGGTTTTGGTGAAACCCGTAACATAGGTTCTTTCAATGCATGAGATTGGTTTGTCAACTGGGACAATATTGGTTCTTTAGGAATTTGTGATCGACCCAATATAGTGGTTGGATTGGTATGAATGTTCACCCCTATTACTGGAATTGGTTTGTCATCCTGAATTGGGATTGGTTGCTCTTCACCAATTGGTTTTCCAATGTTGGATTTGATTCGATATTTTTGTGTTGATTCCTTGTAAGTATAGTTTGGACCACTTCTACTCTATGCACTGATGATTCCTGGTTAGTTTTAGGGTTCTCTTCCACAATTTGTACTGTAGTTGGTACCTACTGATCCTTGTTATTGGGATTAAATGGAGCATTACATTGGAAATATTGGTGACCAGATTGCTTACAATTTCCACAAACTGGAGCATAATCTTCTACAAACTTTGGATTTGGGCAATCACTGGCATAATGTCCTAATTGCCGACATCGAAAACAACGAATTATCTTTCTTCGTGAACCACCTGACATATTGGGTGTCTCAACGGGTATATAACGACTAGGCTGATTCCATGTAGTTTCAGTAAAAGATCCTGGTTGACCAGTGGCAATAAATGTTGTATTGGGCTGTTGATTTGGCATAACTTGGAAATTTCCTTGTTGGTTGTTGCCACTATTTTGCATATTGGGCCCATAATTTGGGTTAAAATTCGGATTTTGCAAATTTCCAACACCTCTATTTTGTCGATTGGAACGATTACCGTCCCAATTCCCCATATTTCCAGTTTGCACTTGATTAACTTCCCATTGAGTTGGTTGAATCATTGTCTAAGCACCAAATTGCGGTTGACCATTTAAATACCAACATTTAGCGGTAGGATGTTTCCACCATAACATTTGCATTGTACTCCCGTTTGTTGTGGTGGCGGACATTCCGTTTCAAAATGACCTTGCCCCTTACAATTTTTACACCATACATTGGGTCTTTGTATTAGTAGGCTTCTGCCGTTTTTCTTTCTCTTTGGCCATATTAACCGCCAATTCTTCCATTTTCTTTGTAAGATTCAATAACAACGTCTCATTCGAATTTGGTACAACATTTGAAGTTGGTAATTCATGTGGGGGATAAGTCAATGCTGAAGCATACGGTACTACTGCTGTGGGCGGTACTGATTGCAGCGGTGTCGCATTGATCACTCCTTGTAAATTGGTAGCCCCTTCAGCCGCATTCACAGCCCATGGATAACTTCCTATTAACGTATTTCCTCTTTGTACCTGTGGATTCACCGAATTGGGAATCATCGTGGGGCCTACAAGTAACAACTGATCATAATGACATTCTTCCCATATCTTTGCACGTTCTAAAGATGCTCCTACGGTGGCTGGTTGAACGCCCTTTACAAACATTTTCAATTCCTGTGGATTCAAACCATTCGTTATTATTGACAATATAAATGACTCAGGCATTTGATTATTCGGCCATTTTTGAAGTATATCTACAACTCTCCCATAATAAGACTGAACTGGTTTGCCTAAAAACATTTTGCTTGTCATTAAACTTTCTCGAAGCCGATTTTCAAAACCAATTGGCCTCAAATGTGCTAGAAAAGCGTTTTTCAAAGCTTCCCAGTTAGGAAATTGACCAACTGTTTGATGATTATACCATTCACATGCCGTATCTTTTAACGTGGCAGGAAACCATCTCAATCATATATCTTCAGTTCTTCCATTATTGGCTACACACGCTGTCAAGAATTGAGACAAATGATGATCTGGATCTGAACCTGGCCATCCACTAAATGTTGGCAATAGTGCAACACTTGTGGTGCGATCTCCTACTGCTCCCATTGCTATCGGAATCGGGACTTCAGGTGCCGCCTCAGCCATTGGTTCTATTATTGATTTTCTTGCAATATCTATTCGAATATTCCCTCTTCCTTTACTTCTGGTTTTATTTAAACCTTCGTTTGAGGAACTATCACTTGTTTCCAATCCTTCTGGACTCTTATTATGTCCACTTCTCGAACACGAAAATGATGTCACTCTCTTAAGTTTTTCTCCTTGAATTCTTTCCCTTAATCTTCGTAACGACTCTCTTGAGCAAAACCTATCGTATCTTTCTTTGATCTGTCCATTCTTTCTTTGTAAATTGTCTTCATTATCACTACTCATAATCCTTCATTTCTTCCATGCATAATCTATAACACGCCAATTTATACTCCATAAAATTTAACCGAAGACCGATTCTTATATACTTTGTTTTTATTTTCTTTAAACAATTCTTAACATTTCATAATAATATCTATCCCCGGCAGCGGCGCCAAAATGTAGTTATCATTTTTGGTCGGATTGGAAATAAACCCAAAGCACCAAATCAGTATAGGTGGATTCGTTCGCGGGGAAAGACTGTTGATATGAAGGTCACTATGTTATTGTCACGATTGATTACACTCTTGCTTCCTAACTTCTCTTAACAATTACTATCACTCAATTACTCTCTTTCATCACTCTAAACCTAATTATTCTCCAATTCTTCATTCTTCATGATCTCATAATCATGTCAATTTCTATCTTCTTCACTGTAATCACAATACAGTGTGTTCAATAATATGTGATTATCTTTCCGTAATCACTTTCAATAACCAATTCTTTCACAGAGATTACAATCTCTTCACATTCACAATTCCATTCTCTAACTTTCTATCTTCACAATTCTCATACAATACTCATAAACTTCACTTCCAATCATACAATTATAGTTCTTTAACTCCAATTCCATTAATACTTCATCTAATCACAATCCTACAAAAGAAAATAGAAAAATTCAAAGAAAAACAAAGAGGTAGCACCAAGCTTGCCCCGGCTTATGACTATCACAGTCTGGCCTCGAATCCATCTTCCACAAAGTCTTTATCCAAAAACGAGAAACTAATTCCCAGATTCCAAACGTCACATGAGTTTCCGCTCCTGACCAACTTTTCACGTAACTTCCCAATCTTACTACTGAACTACGAAACTAACTGGCTAACTTCCGAAACTAACCAATTCTAATCCACATGTGAACACAAAAACTAATTACACATTCTACATGTATATACCTTAATAAATTGTTCCAGGTGAGAACTTCTAACACCATAAGCACCGCGTTGCTGCGATCTACGACCCTTAGATGGCCTCCACTAACACCTGGATCTTGATGTTGATATATAGGTCAATGTGCGAGTCCTACATAACAACTAGTGTTGGTGTAGGGTAGGGTATTTGAAGGATATCACACGGTAATATCCGGATCTTGGGCGGTAATTGCAAATGCCTCCGTGGAGGTCCGCGGCCGCACACCCCAACTCATGACGCAAACTCTATGCACAACCCCGTTTCGCTTATTCCACTCCAATTTCCCGTTCGATGCAAGTCTCTCTCCCTCCGAAGTGAGTAGTGATTTACGTTCTATGATGAGTGTGTGCAGAGTGACAAGGTTGAACACGGGTCAAAGTTTGTACAGAAGGTTGAACAAGGTCGAAGTTTGTGCAGAAGGTTGAACACAAATCAAAGTTTGTGCAGAATGTTGAACACGCCCTTGCGCTGTCCTGATGGAAATTCTTCCATCATGTACATACAAGTATTAGTCTTTATATGTATGGATTTTAATAAGTAAGGAGTTGGGGTAAAAGGGGTTGGTCGTGGTAAGAACCACGGTTTGAGGATTTGGGCAAGTGTTAGCATTTAGGTGCTGCACCGCTCTTGTCACTGCTCAGGGGGGTAGGTAGCGGGTTGACTGGTATTTTTCCTGCCTCACTAGCGAGCCAAGCCGTGGGCCGCCGAACCACTCGACGGACTCGATCGGGTTCGAACCCGGACCAGCGGCAGCCACTGACCACGACATTTCCAGCCAACCAAGTCCACGACTTGGCGATCAGGTTGTGCGAATCAACACCTTTATACGTCCGTACCATCAGCTATCTTACGATAAGTTTTATTTTTATTTTTATTTAGTTATTTTTTATTTATTTTACTTATCTTGTTGGTTGGAAGGTCTAAGTTTTTAGTCTTCCAATAAATAAATGACTAGGGGATTTTATGTGGTTGAAAGTGGAAAGGATAAGAAAGTAATGAAGTACCTTGTGGGGTACTTTGGGTAGGGTGACATGGGCTGGAGTGCCCACGTCCACTTGAGGTGGGAAAGTTGGAAAAGAGATTCCTTAGTTAGTGAGTGTGTGTGCGGGTGAGAGAGCAAGGGTTTCGAGCAGAACTTTGACTGTATGTAGCTCAACGAATTTTATTCGCATGGAATTGAAAATTTGAGGGTTTTTTCTTTGTCTTCAGAGATTTCTATACTCGTTTCAAAAATTGAATTCGGAGTTATGTAGCAAAAGTTATGAAGGTTTGTTTTTTTGTGAAAACCCGAGGCCATCCATTGAGAGGCAGAGGTTTGACAAGCTATAACTTTTGCTGTAGTTCTTAGTTTTCTTTGAGATTTGAAGGGTGTGTGCGTCTCTATCTTAGCTTTCTAGAAAGATATCACAATTGAAATTCGGAGTTGTGAGCAAGAAGTTATAGAGATCTGAATGAATAGGGGTAGGCAGAACTTTGATTGTCTATAACTTTCGGACAGTAGTTTAAATTGACTTGAAATTTGGAGGAGTGTTAGTTGTTTGAATTCGCTTTCCAGAGAGCTATTACACTTAGTATTTGAAGTTTTGAGTCATCTGTGTCACTTGTTTGAAGGTTATAGCCTTGGTGAAACTTTTCCATTGTGTTTTTGAACACTTCTTTTGAGTTTCTTAGTGTTTTTAAAGACTTGAAGACTTTGGAGTTGAAGGATGGAGGAATTAAAGACTTGAAGCTTGACTTGAAGAAAAGAGAAGATGGAGACAAGTGTGTTGTGGCTTGTGGTCCGATTTCTTTTTTTGTGATTCCAAGCCAGCTTTGGAGGCTAGTTGTATTTCAATTCTGTTCTTGTAAACTCTGTTGCGGCGAAGTGGGGATAATTGCCCACACGGTCGTGTTTATGTCGTTCCCACCAGTGAGGCACGTTTGCTGGTCACCGTGGGTTTGAATTTTAAGAGCCAATCTTTCGGACGGTTTCAGCTTGTGGTCTGGCCGTCCCGTTTTACCCATCCGAGGCCGTGGTTTCTTATCACCCACCTTTACCCTTAACCCTTTAGAACCACCACATGATAGGCCAACGGGGAGGAGTTTGAAGACTGAAGACTGAAGACTAGAGACTGAAGACCTGAAGATTTGAAGATACAATTGGATTCCCGAGCAAACAATCTCCAGTCGCAGCCAGATTCCCTGCGAATTCTCAAGGCGCTCCCTTCTCTACACGACAGCGCTGGAGTTGTTTCTTTCTGCACACACTCCAGTTCTGAGTGACATGATGAATGTTTGCAGAAGTAAACTCGAGTGTGTGTAGAAGTAAACTCGAGTGTATGCGGAAGTAAACTCGAGTGTGTGCAAAAGATTGAACACAGGTCGAAGCAACTCAACCTAAGACGCGAGTCCGGTGTTCAACATGTGTCTTAGCGCAGGTGTTCAACCCTCACCGGTCTTGGCGCAGGTCTGATCTTCTTTGGCACGAACTGATCTCACTCGGCGCAGGTCAGATCTCCCTCACCGGTCTCTGATCACTCTCGGCGTTGGTCAGAAGGAGGTCCGGCGTGTGCAAGGAGGTGCTCGGCACGAGGAGGTGTTCGGCGCAAGTGTGCTCACACCTGGACAGTGAGGGTCGCCAACTTTAGATCTTGAAGGTGAGGGTTGTTGGCTGTTGGCTCAGGTTGCAAGGAGATCTCAGGTTGCAAAGGAGATCTCAGGTTGTAAGAGCGAAAGGAATATCTCAGGTTGATGAGGAAGAGTGAAGTGTAGCGAGCTTGGCGTAGGAGGTTTACGAACACGCTTCACTCAGCAAGCGAGGTTGCTTGGAAGCTTTACTCCGGGTGTCACACGGTTCTTGGACACTCCTTGAAATTGTGATGTCACGAGGTGTGCGGCCGCACACCTCTTTACAAGCTAGAGGTTCTAGAGCGCGACGGAGGCGGCGCTAGGGTTTCCACGGAGGCGGCGCTAGAGTTTTCTGCGGCGCTAGGGTCTCCTCAACGACCACGTCACAGATAGGGTTTCAGATGTTGTAATGGCTACTAGTGCTTTTGTGATGGCTTCTATTAATATTGCGTTCTTTCTTTCTAGTGACGGTTGTTAGGAACTTTTGGAGCAAAGCACAAAATAACAAGATTGTAGTGGCTGACATTGACGTTTGTGCTTCAAGTGATTGAGTCTCTGATTTAGAGCTGACCACGGCGCAGTCTTGTGCAATCAAAACCAATGGTGTTTATTAACACCACCTATTCTACAGATTCGGTGTCAACCTCCTGGATCCAGATGGAATGACTAGATGTAGGTAATGCGTGAAACGAGTTCAAGGTCCCACAATATTCTTTCACTTGTTAGATAGAGATCTGGCTTTCATGGTTTCGGTGCATTCATACATACAAAACATTTTTGGAGAGAGTAGGACTAGAAGAAGAGCCGCAGTCAGTCAATGCTTTTTGATGTCATTCACCGGACTATGGAGCTTCTTAGAACTGATAGTGCTACGCTTGGTGCTCATAATTTGACACTAATCATTTTCTTGTCACACGACCCGTGTCATTGTGTGGTTTGGATTTTTTGTTGCTCTTTTCACATTCTATCTTGCTGGTGACATTGTCATTGTCTGCATGTATGGGGTTAAAGAATGTGGCTGTGGTGTTGTGATGGTTGTTTGTTCAGTATGTTTCTAGGACTTTGTTTTTGAAGGTAGGTTTATTTGTGGTGTTATTAGATAAAGATCTGAGTTTCAAGACTACAGTGCATCCATACAAATCATTTCTGTTTTGAGAGAATAGGTGTAGAAGAGCTGCACACAACCTTGAGGGATGATTTTCGATGCCATCAAGCGGACTGAGGAGCTTCTTAGAACAGATAGGGCTACACTCAGTGTTGGCTCACGAGGGCGCCAACGTACATATCCGTGTGTTCACCTGTGAACACACAGACATGTACGTGGGCACCGTCCACTTCAAAGATCCCTATCCATTCTTTGCTCTTCGGCATTTGCTCGTTCAGCTGCATCCAAGGTTCACCAATCGGCTCCTGGAGTTGTCTTGATTCACCCTTCATCCTTAAGGTACCATGACAGTTTCACACCAAAACACTTCAAAATTGATGGATTCTAGTGCACTCAATAAAGAAGGAAACAAAAACTTTGATTTCTAGTTTTGATCGTAGGATCTCATATACGACTTATTCAGTAACATAATTACAAAATCTCATAAACTTTGACGGCACGGATTGAAAGATTGTAGTGTTTTAAGTCAAGCAAATGGTTCATTTTCTTCCTTGCGTTCCGTGGATCAGCAGACTTTGACTTCACTTGATGTCAAATTTTGGCACTACACAAGGTCTAAATCCATTACCATTGTCTTAAGCATGTTGTTAATTCCTTGTACACCAAATTTTAGAGGTAGAGGAGGGGTGTAGCATATTCAAAACAAGTGTGTAAGGAGTGGAGGTTAAAAAATAGTCAATTTCCGTTTTAAATTTTTGTGTAATTAGTATGTTTTTGATTGATAATCCTAATGGTCGATAAGAAGATTTGCACTACATATTGTTGAGGGAAAAAAAAAAGTAAAAAATATGACGATCTCTAACTTTTATGTGGAAAAGAAGTTTTTTAGTTCCTTGTCCGATAATGTGTGAAAATGTTTGACTTGGGTTAATATGCTTTTTTCACTAAAGACAAGAACTTTTTTTTGACAATATGAAGGAAAAAAATATTACTTGCTAGTATTGAAAATCTCACATTCAATAGAGTGTCCCAGCAAAAGTTTTTGGAGGTACCTAAAGTGCCCGCCCTCCCCATTTGAAATTCAAAACCTTATAACTTTTTCATTATATGTCGAATTTAGGAATTTCTTTTTCTCCCACTGAGGTCTTAGTAATGCCCTTCTATAGTAAAAATTTCAAAGTGGAATGTTGGAAATTGACACCATAGGAACCTGACCAAACTTTCATTTAAAGCCCATTTCTGACACTTGGTCCTTTAGGGGTTAATGGTTTCTCAAGTTTCCTTGCTTTGATTGAACAATACCTCCTTTTTCTATTGTGAATCTTGCCTGATTCAGGAAATGGTATCAATTTCAGTGAAACGTCATTTCGAGGTTCTAGGTATGGATTGTTTGGGCATGGCTTTTCACATAAGTCATGTGCCTTATGTACCTTTTAGTCTTCAGAAAACAAATGCGAGTTTTTTTTCCTTGAATTGGCAGACACTCAGCTAGGCTTGTTTCGGGTTTGATGTTGTTGACCTGTGTGTATGGCATTTGTGGAAGTCTGACTAAGCTGGACATAGCATATTGCTTATTCTTTGTACATAGATGAGCACTATGGATGTCACCTTTTGAAGGCGAATAGTTGTTTCTTGTTTCTAAATTTTGTGTCTATTTCCAAGCTATTACTAAGCTCTGGCTTGTAAGCAATTCCAAGACTAAGGAGGAAAGGAAGGCATTTCAGGTGATTTCTGAAGCTAGCACGTCCTTGTTTGAAGTTTGGTGATACCAGAATGATGGAGGATCATGTTGTACATCCTTCATATTTTTGTAGAAGATTGACAAGCATGGTTAATTTTTTCATTTTTAAGCTTTGGTTAGGAATTGAGATTTTTTAGAAGATCAACAAGCATGGTCAATTTTGCTATTTTGGAAAAAAAAAATATTGATGGCGACCTTGATGGTGGTCGAGGAACTTTTCTATCAATGTGTTAAGCAGAGCTCCAATTGAATTTTAATAGTTTGTGTAGGTTTTTGGCAAAAGCTGAAGTATGTGACTACCACTAGCGCCCACACAAGCATCAAACGTTCAACGCCATCCAATTCTAGTGATTGCCCAACAAAGACCTGCAGGGTGCAACATACCTTAGGTGAGAATTATCTTTGATTTTTTTTCAAAAATAGTACTTTAGAGTTCAATAATGATTTTTTGAGGTGCGGAGAAATTAAAGATCTTATTCTACTTCAAAATATATTTTTATCCCTCTATAAGCAAGAATTGTGATTCTATCCACCGTTTGTATAAGGCAAACTACTGTGGTTTATTTGTTATAAAACTAAATATTTTTCCTAAGGAAATGAGTAATTTCTATAGACCTAGTCATTGCAATTCTACTTCTTATATCTTAACCCCTAAAGGCCCAAGGCATTTTCACACCAAAAACACTTCAAAATTGCTCGTTCTAGTGCAATGAGTAATGAGGTAATCAAAACCTTTTATTTCTACATCTAACCGTAGGATCTAAATTAAGACTTATTTCATTAACGTCCCCACAAAATTTCATAAACTTTGACCGTACGGATTGAAAGATTATAGTGTTTGAAGTAGAGAAAACTGTTCTTTTTTCCCTGCTTAGAGCGGATCAGCAGATTTTGACTACACTTGGTGTCAAATTTTTGCACTACGCAAGGTCTGAGAACATTACCATCATGTTCATCATGATGTTATTTCCTTGAACACCAATTTTTAGAGGTAGAGAAGGAGTGTAGCATATTCTATGCAAATGTGGAACGAGTGGAGGCTTAAAAACTGCTAGTTCACGTTTCATTTTTTTGTGAACTAAATATGTTTTAGAATGATAATCCGAATGGTCAATAAGAAATGTAAGAAATATGAAGGTCTCTAAGTTTTATGTGGAAAAGATAGAAGTTTTTTTGGTACCTTGCTCGACAAAGTGTGACAATGTGTGAAAATGTTTGACTTAGATTATTATGCTATATTCCACTTAAGACAAGAAATTTTTTTGACAATATGAAGGAAATAATATTATTATCTAGTTTTGAAAATCTCACATTCAATAGATTGTCCTAGCAATACTTTTTGGAGTTGCCCAACGTGCCTGATCTCCCCATTTGAAATTCAAAACCCTATAGATTTTTCATAAAATGTCGAATTTAGGAAAAAATTACTCACACAAAGCTTCCAAATGTCCATCTACAGTAGAAATTTCAAAAAGAAATGTTATAAATTAACACCATAGGAATTAGCCCAGACCTTGAAGAGTCCCTTGAGGGGAACTCTTGGGCCTTTAGGGGTTAAACACCTCTAATAGGTGTGACTTTTTTGTTTGCAATGACCTAATACAAGTTAGAATATACACTTGGCATAAAATTTAGGCATTGATTATTGAAAGAAATATGTCATTAATTTCATTCAAAATACCATAACAAATTCCATGCATGGAATAATAAAACTAGAATGCACTATTCAAAGGATAAACCTTATGGTCTCTGCAGTTAAAGTTTACTAAAATATATGAGTGTATTCATGTAGTAGTTAACTTAAATTCCCTGTGATTGAAAACTATAGTAAAAAGTTGTTGAATCTATCATAGAACGTCTCATATGAAAGAGACAATTTTTTGATACATTGATTTAACAAACTACTTGGAATTTGGGGTTATTGTATTGTTCTAGCTAAATGATCCGGAGGACGCTAATGATTATCACCATACAATGTATGAAAGATAGGTGTAGAACTACATAGTGAACCAGGACTACTAAGACATATTGCAAAAGAGACAAAGGTCCACGAATTAGGTATTGTGGATTTGGCCAAGGTGAACGTGGGGCAAACTTATAACAATCTATCATAGATCATTTTGGGCCCAATGAAGTAACATTTGTCCTTTACAAGAGAACATGTGAAGTAGAAAGGCACAACTTATGAGGTAAACATTGAAATATTATTTGCAGTTTATGTTTATTTGTTGTTAAATAATCCCAAATTGTATTTAAGCCTTCATTAAACTGTGAGGTGAAATGATAATATCAAAAAATGAAATAAACTTCAGTAAAATTGACGCATCTAAATCTAAGTCAAACAATTTCACACATGAACAAACAAGGTTACATATATTTTTCATGAACAATTCCAAATACAAAAGAAAATAAACTATATCATGTTTTCTATTTAAAAATTAGTTCTATTTTATTATTTCTTGCATTTTATTTTTATATTGTGGTATATACGTTCTTATTCACCATGAATTGATTTTTTAGAGGTTAATATCTACATATGTATTGACCAATTTGCAACCGCTATGTTTTTTTGTACCGATAGCAACAATGGAGACCAACACATATTAAACGTCTTTGATACCTCCAAACACCTGTAGAGATAATATCCTTTCCAATAGCTCTGTGGGGGCCCCATTAGTACAAGCAACACATTCAAGGCAAAGTCAAAGAAAATATGTTGGGGTTATTACATCTGAATTGGAAAGGACTGTAGAATTGCTCTCAGAAAGTGGAGATGTTGTGGGTTTGGGAACAAGGGAACATGCATTCGAAAGTGGCATGGAATTGAATGGGTCAAAGTTGTTCCCATTCGAGGTGGCGGTGCGTATCATTAGGGCAAATAATGCATTGCATTGGACAACAGAGGTTGTAGGAGAGCGTCTTGGCATGTGTAATGGCTTGATCATTCGTTGGCACCGGTCTTTGCTACGTGTCTTGGCCGTAGAACCTAATATTAGAAATGCCCATGGTGAAGATGGATATCAAACAACACCTACACGAATGATGGCTCCAAAATTTGATTTCCATGATCGGTTCAACACACCAAGATCCGCCAAAAGGTCTCGGCGCACTAGTCAAGCTTCAAACCCTGTAGATGAGAATTTGTCATTTTCTCAGTGTACTGCCTCCAATATTGGAGATCTCCCCTATGTAGATGGGTTAGCTTAGGTTAGACCAACGCGTCGTCCATATTCTATGCAGAATAGGAGAAGGAGAGTCTCAAGCGAGGCATCCTTGACAGAAGCTACAACAACTAATGTATCCCTTATAAGCGTACACAGTGCAATAACACAAGGAGGTTGCAAACGTAATTGTTTGAGGGACGTTCAAGCAAGGTATCTATTGGACATGCGATATAATGCATGGGCTTCCAAGTTTCTTGTACGAAGTACGTGGATGAGACAAATGCTGGTGTTTTTTTACACACGAACGGAAGGAACTCGTCAACATAAATTTACAATGAAGTTAGATGGCAAACAAGTTTGCAATGCCTGCTACGCTTTTGGGGTTGGCTATTTGCAGAGGCACTTTAAGCAATTGAAGAAAGATTGTTTGATATATGGAAGAGTGACGGCGATTCACGACAACACCCTTTCAGACCTGGTTTGAGAGAGCACTAGAATGTCCGCGGTAGAGGCTTGCTTTAAATCATTCGTGGATGAAGTTAGTTGTCCTCATCGACATCGTTTTATCCGCCGTAAGAGTGACAACGAAGTGGTGCCTCTTATTCTCCTTTCCATGAATACAGTAAAATTTGATGTATTCAATTACATGAACGAGGAGGTGAAGAGAATTTGTACTGGGGATACCATTTCAATTTGCTTGTTCCGGAGGATGTGGCGCATCAGGTATCCTCACACTCAGGTACCTCCATTCTTGAGATTCTCAAAGTGTTATCATTGTTGGAAGTATAAATGTGCCATAGAGGGAACCACTGATGTGGATGCAAGGATAAAGATAAAACAGTTGTTTATGTTGCATCTGCGCAACCAGATGAAGGAACGTAGGCATTATTGGATATTCAAGAGGTCGTGTTATATTAGCCCTGAGTTATACATGTGCATCATTGTGGATGGCATGGACCAAAACACAACCATGGTACCAAGGATGCGTCAAACTGTGAAGAACATTGAGCACTGGTTTATGAAGACCCACCTATGTGGGGCCCTTGTACATGGGATTGGTTTATATTGCAATGTGTGGTTTGGGGCTCACCACAAACATGATAGTAACCAGGTCGTGAGCACATTATTGTACGTGATAGGAGATGTGTTGCGGAGGAAGTGCTTTTTGCCACCAACATTGCGCATCTAAGCGGACAACTGCACACGAGAATAAAAACATATATATGTTTGCTCTGTGTGCTACATTGGTGGGATTGGGCTTTTTCCAGGAGGTGGAACTGTCTTTTCTTATAGTGGGCCATGTACATGAAGATATTGATCAACGCTTCAGTTGTATATCAAGTACATTGAACAGGTTGGACGTGGACTCGTTCAAGGAGATGTTTAGTCTTATAGAGGAACATCCCCTATGGAAGTATTTGTTAGCGCCTGACTGTTAGAGAATGTGTAAGATTGAAAATTGTTTATAGCTCCTCACTTACTAACATGCCCGGATGCATTGGTTGGCATAACATTTCCGCACCACATGCGATTTTATATGGATAATCGAGAGGGAATTCGTGAGGTTCGAGTACAACACAAGCATTATTGCAAGGATCCATGGGGACTAGAGGCAGGAACAAAGACTTTGAGGGTGTTTCAAGTAGAGATGAGCGACCAGCTTTTGCGAAAGTATTTGAAGCAGACGAGCGGGAGCTGAAGGCGTTGGATGGCTTCATTGCATATAAACAAAGGTGCATTCAAAGATTGCAGCATGAGGACAAGAATCGTGATGCAAAAGAGGAGGCCGAAAGGTTGAAACTCTATCTAGCTGAATTTCCAACAAAAATCGCAACAACGACCATTGTTCTTCACCATTTTGGCCTTCAGAGGTCTCCAACACCGCACCTGCAAAAAGTGCAACCTTGGATGTAATGGACGGTCCAAGTGAAGATAATCAAGAGATAACTGTTGTGGACCAGACAGTGGCTATGCTACCAAATGTCGAGGCTAAAGGATATTTTGGTCCTCGTAGAGGAAGACCATCAAATCAAGCAGTGCATAGGGCACAACGAACGGAACGCAACCATATTGATGAACAAGCCGAAGGAGCAGTGCATGAAGATAACCACAACCCGTTTCCACCATTTAATTCACAATCTGATATTGGTTGTGCACAATTTGTAGCCTTGAGTGTTGATCGAGCAGAAGTAGTAGGTGGTGTACCATTCTATGTAGGGAAGGTGATTGAAGACGGAAAAGGTCAATGGAGATTGAAGATGAAGGTTTGTTGGTATTGGCCCATCATTTGAGAGTGGGTTGTTGATGGAGTGGGGTCATCTGCACAACGGTATGCAAATTGCATGGATTCATTGTGGGAGCCATCTGGTGAAAGCCATAATTGGGTAGAGAAAGAGGCATGCATTTTTTCATGGGTAGATGAACCGGAAAGAATCATGAGTGGTGCTTGTCAGTGGAGAAAGCGCAATGTATTTGGAATGCATGTTGAAAGTAGGATTCGCATTCTTCAATCGGCTAAGGCTCACATACTAGAATATATTGCAATGCAAACCGAAGCTATCGACGACGACCGCTTGCAAGCAACCTTAAATGCTACATAGTAGATAGTGAAAGTATTATGAGTATATTGTGTATGATAATTGTTATTTAGTGTATGTGCAAGGGTAGTATATTGAAAGGGTTATGTAGGACGTTGTGGAGCAATTCTATGGATTAAAGAGATTTTTACTATTGCTAAATTACATCTTTATGTCCATGTATAGATGCATTTATATTGATTTTCATTGATTTGTATATCATGTACTATTTAGAATATCCACTTATGATTTGGCAATTGTTTCTTGTTGTATCATTATTGGTGATTGCGTATTTTGTATAGTACAATCCTTTTAATATTTCTTTGAAATTTTATTGAATCTTTGTTGAAAATGCCATTACATAGCTTTTTATATCAACAATTTTGATGATACACAATATGTTTGCACAAACTTCATTTTTTTCTTTTTTTAAATTTAAAATTTTGCAATTTTGACAATTTTGCGCACAATGGCCGCATTTTTCCTCAAGTGCACTTTTAAATGGTGAGGGAAAAATTTCTTAATTGCATGTTACAAGGTCTAAATTCATTGCCATCATGTTATGCATTGTATGAAATTCCTGTACACCAAATTTTAGAGGTAAAGAAGGAATGCAGTATAATCAAAACAATTGTGCAAGGAGTGGAGGTTCAATGTGAATATCTTGTGTTTTTGGATGATAACAAGAATGGCCAGTAAGAAGGTTATACCACATATTGTTGTGGATTTTTTTTTTAACTATGAAGATCTCTTAGTTTTATGTGAAGAAGAAGTTTTTTCGGTACCTTGCTTGACAATGTCTAATAATATGTGAAATGTTTGATCTAGGTTAATATGCTCATTTTCACTAAAGACAATTTTTTTTATTAATATGAAAGGAAATAATATTACTTGCTAGTATTGAAAATCTCAAATTCTAGCAAAAAAATTTGGAGTTCCTTGACATGTCTACTTTTGAGAAGTTTTCTATAAGATTGAATAAATTTATTTTCATAGGTCTGATGAGAATCAAATAAATAATCCCATGTACCTATTGTCTTCTTGCATCTTTGTACAAAATTTTAAGCATAGGAGCATGCCTGAGATTTGCAAAAGCACACCTCAAGACCTTTGTTGTTTAGGGGTTAACCCTTTAATGGGTTAGAGGCCCAATCAAGGTTGATTTTAGTGCTTTTGCTCTTCTAACACTTTCCACAGTTGGCCATTGTCTCTCATGTTCTCTGAATGCATTTCAAGCTCTTTGTTAGCTTTCCAACGAATCTCTCCAATCTCAAACCCATGTAGGCATTAGCAAACTATAGTGATTTATGTGAAGTAAGGTCATGCTGAAAAGTACCCAATGTGTGATGATGTTCTTGCTAATCTACTATGCTAATAGATTCTCCCAAGCTCTCATGGTCTACTTTAGAGTTAATGGGTTGAGATACGTTGCAAATGTGAATACGATTACTCATGGAAATAAAATAAGAATCAAATGATATCTAAATACAAAATCTTCTCATGATATATAGCTTGAAACTCTTTTATTTTTTCTTGAAATTCTATTCCTGTGCTATAAGTTTTAGATCATGTTTTGAAGTTTCCTTCCACTCTTCCACCATTTTTTCTTACTCAGTACGGCACTCTATAGTCGGGTTTGACTTTAAATGGTTCTAGAAATAGCTACCAATGTTTTTGGACAATTCTCTTCAAAAACTTCAATCTTGAACACTGTGATCAAACGGATTTTGAGGAATATTATAATTTAGAACTTTGCATGACTTCTATTTGTAGAAATAAATAATTATATGGCACAAGGATGCCGAATCCGACCCTAGGGTACAGTATGTGTTTTGGAGGTGAAATTTGTACACCTTGAAATGAAACATTTCATGCCAAGATTACGTGAATTGATGCTTCTCTCTAAGAGCCCATTCCCTAAAAAGTGTTTATTTGGATAATTGAGCAACTTCCCGCAATGTCAATTTTCATTGCAAACATCCAAATTTGATATAAAGATGGTACTAAGATAATATCCTTGTTATTAGATTAAGTTTTTCCTCCTCTAAAGATTCAATTTTTTTTATATTCCAACAAAAGCTACTACACTCACAACAACTTCTTAAATTATCTCTACTATCCACAATTAAAAGCAACATTGTTACCAACTATCCCAATTTTATTATGTCTACGTACTAAACATTCATTCTTGAGGAATTCACAAAAATGTCCATTAACCCTAGAACGCCTAAGCAACCAAAAATTGACTTCTTGGATGACATTTCAAGGATGATAATGGGTATAAACAATCATTTTCAATCAATTCTTTTGTGGAGAGTTCATTGAATGTGTAAGCATTAGATGATGATGAAATTTTCCTCATTGAGGGAATCATGTTTTATCAAAAGAAGAAAATGTGACATAGATCTCCATGAGTCCACAAATTTTTTTTCCCATTTTCTTCATAAAATCACAATAATTTCAAATTTTCACAAAAGAATTTGTGGTTTTTGTGACTTAAAAAAGACATGTGCTCTCTTTGCTAAAAATAAAATAAAAAATAAAAATCACTTATATTTATTGAAACTTACATTGTGCACATAATATATAATAGCTTTGATGATTTTCAAATGCGTAAAATCAATAAAAACTTGCCACTCATAGCTGAACTTTGGATTTCAACTAAATACCCTCAAAGTTTCAAAATATGATCTCTAAAAAATCTATCGATTGCATATATAGGTATTTATAACAAAGATGACATGGTGATTACAAAGAACCCCTAGCCCGTGGTTCTTGGAAAAAAGATCAATTTGACTAATTTCTTGGATAGAAGATCAATTTGATCAAATTGACGCACTACACTAAGAAGTAACTTTAAACACATCATCTATTTGGCAATATGTTGCTTAACACAATATGCATGAAAGTAGTACTTAGTGTATGAAAATGTCAAAATCGATGTTTTCACAAAGTAATTATAATTCCATCTAAAAATAGAAATCATTGTGCATAATGGTGGCCAAAGAGGGAGTTCCTAATGCAACTATTCACATCATCCACTTGGATTGGAGACATCAACACTGCTAACATTATTAATATCATATTATTACACTACAAACTTAGACTGCCTTTCCTTGTTTGATATATCTTGCCAGAATATTGTCATGGTATTAGTAAACTTGAAAGGAAAATGTAAATCCATGTGAATCTTGCTTGATCCTATCTTATTGCAATCAAATAGCTCAAATTTTACAATCAATTAGAAATAAAACCTCTAATTAAATTGAATAGGGAAGCTGCTGGTTGCAACCAGTACACCATTCCCTGAATATAGTGTAGAGTAGACTATTTGAAATCTCCCACACTAATTGAAAATTAACGTGCAATTGTTGACTGACACACACTTGCTTGGCCCAATCAGAACAAGTACCCAATCAGAACTTGGCATATACATGCATTGATAGAAATTAGTGTAGGTGACCCACATCAATAATGAATCCACACTATATTCAATGTTTAGTGTAGTAGCTTGTTGTTTGCTTTCGCTTTCCTTGAAAGAATAAAATATGCTAAATATAGAAATTTAAATAAGGTAGACAATGGAGCAATTACAATAAGCTCCTCTAGTATCTTTGACTAGCAATATTTTATTAATTTTTTACAATATTGAGCTTTGGTTGCACTTTCTAAGGAGGCTATAATTTGATTACTTTGTTTTTCTTTTTTTGATTTTACTTTACTTTCATGGAATCACAAGAGTTCAACGGGGTTCTGATTATACTACTCTCTGGAGCCGTTTGCGGAGCATCTTCTCGGGCAGGCCCACAGTTTTTGAGCTGCCCTCAGGCTGGCCCCGCGCAACACCGGCGCCTTGGCGGCTCCCCGGCCCGCAGTCTGCGCCAGACCTGGCCCACCACTGCTGGCCCACACCCGGAGTTGTTCTCATCCTCAGGCATCATGATTTCTCCCATATCATGGGTTATTTCTCAAATCTGTAGCTGATAGCAACTTTCCATGATGGAGTTGCCTGATCTGCTCAAGTTCCTAATCACCAATGACTGCCAAACGCTGGCCCACTGCAAATTGTGTTTGGATTAACCCCTACAGGCACATGCCATTTTAGAGGATTTTTCTAGTTTGTTGATTAAAAACTGCCAAGATGAACTTATTGAAAATGTAACCATAAGATCTTCTTCTAAACTAATATGAGATGATGTGGTCAAAATTTCGTGAATTTTGACTACATGGATTGAAAGTTTATTGCAGTCAAAGTGTACACTTTTGTACTCGGTAGGTACACTGGGGCCTTTAGGGGTTAAACACTAAAGGCCCAAATGTACCTACTGGGTACAAAAATGTACGCTTTGACCATAATTATCTTTCTAACCGTACAAACAAAATTTAAGAAATTTTGACCACATCATGTCACAAAATTTTAGAAGAAGATTCTACAGTTAGATTTTCAATAAGTTCATCTTGACATTTTTTTTATCAACTAAGTATAGATTTCTCTAATATGGCTTGGGCTTTTAGGGGTTAATTTCTTGAAGAATCACTGTTGATTCCATAACTTTCAATTTTTTTTGTGAAGATGAAACATTTGAATACTATTCAGGTGGATTTTATTTTCTTAAGTATGTTTATTTGAAACCCTTAATCTCAAAATTAGTATTAAAATTAAAAATGATAAATAAACATCTTTTAACCCTTACATTTTTGTAGTTCATCTGGTGCTGAATATTATTATTTGTTCCCTTCAGTAATAATAGCAAATTGTTACAAGATCTAAGTTAAATCCCCTTATAATCAACCAAAATCTATAGTCAATGCCTATTAAATTGGGTTATTTCCAACTCACTTCCATCTCAATACTGCTATTTCAGCTCAAAATGGAGATTTGCTATTAGTCAAGACCTTTGTTTTTGGTTGGTGGTTATGGAGTACTATTGGTGGCCACCCTCTGAACATCACAACACACTTTGAAAATTCGTGATTGATTCAATTTTCATCAAAAAAATATGAAATCCTTTGGGTTATCATTGGAATTCTATTGGCTATCGATGAAAAATCAATGAAATATTATATGCTCTCTCCATATATGCACATTGCTTATGGGGGACTTACCTTAAACCGTATCATTTTCTAATGGTGGACACCCTGTCATATATGACCAATCCACATATTTCCAGTGTCTCCTCATTCCTATATTGCACCTACCTATAAACAAGACGGATTCAAACTTGGAAATCACAGATTCTGGAGAAGAGAGCGTTATAGGTCATAACTACAACATAAGGAGAACATTACAGTTCATAATCTCTCCCCGGATGTGCATGGTGCAGCTGTCCGGTGATCCACAAAACACCTCCACTCATAATCCATCGAAACCTCTCACCACCTCTGCAATAAGTGTACAGATTGTGTAGCTACTACTCAAAACTCATTATGAGGCAGCCAATGATGAATTTCAAGAACAAAATTACCTAGACTAGTGCTCTCATCTCAATCAACGTGATGTCGATGTGCAATGTAATTATCAAGCTTCAGATTTTCTGCAGTTGGCCATGCAGAGCTGCCAATGAGTACTGGTGACATTCAGCCAATGATGAATTTCAGTGCATTACACGAGCATGAGTTTAACATAAAGGCATGAGTTTCAACACAAGGGAATACTACTGGTGACATTTTCAATGAATACTGTTCGGCTGGTTTGACTGGATTGCTGCCCAAAGTGTTCACTGCCCCATGTGACACATTAGTAATCCGTTTCCTGGAAAAAAAACACTACCTCGTTTTATGCTGATTTGTGTGATGACATGAGTTGAGCGAGATTTTATTAGTGAGCCTTTACTGCAGGGTTATGGTATTGATTCTCCATATGCTGTCTATATACGTTTCTGACAGCATACCGAACCATGATATAATCCTAGTGTAGAATGCGTTTCTGGAGGAGGTGTAAACTGATCTTCAAGGTAAACCGTGACCATACCTGATTCTGTCCGTGTCGAAGTCCTTCTAACTGCTAGAGGTCAGCTTGTATTCATGCAACAAAAACGATTCCCACAGATACAAAGCAAATAAAAAGTCGATGGTTATCCCTGAGGAGTCGGATCCAGATGACGAGTCAAGGAGTCGATCATTGTTGTCAAAGCTGGTGTAGGTAGGCTGCTATGCATCACCATCGCCTGCAATCACTGCGAGAATATATAGCCAAGAGCATCACAACCAACCCTAAACCGCATACGACAACTCATGCTCAATTCTCAAACGATAAATCTGAATAAGCCACTAATGCCGCAACGAGTTTCTACTTGTACATTTCATGTTCATAAATTTAAACACACACGTAAGGAGAGGGAGAGAGAGTTGGAAGGAGGCGGAACTGAGCTAAAAGTCTTGCGGGGTTGTGAGAGAAAGCTGGAAGAAGGCCGAGTTGTAAGGAGGCGGCGCCGAAAGGAGTCCCGAACAGCGTCCTACTAGGGTTTGCATGCGTTCGGAAATGCGGGGAATTTGAAATTGAAGTTGGCGCAGTCGATGCCTGAAGATGAGAGCAACTCCGGGTATGGGCCAGCAGCAGTGGGCCGGGTCTGGCGCAGACTGCGGGCCGGGGAGCCGCCAAGGCGCCGGTGTTGCGAGCGGCCCAGCTTGGGGGCAGCTCAAAAACTGTGGGCTTGCCCGAGAAGATGCCCCGCAAACGGTTCCAGAAAGTAGTATAATGGGAACCGTTCAACGGTGTGCTTCCTGGAATTGCTATGGATAGCATCCTCGTTGGCTCCTACTCCATTGCCACGAACCCCCTCTTTTTGTTCTTGAACCATCAGAACAAATTCATAAACTTGTCATTATATCACGTTTCTGCAAAGTTTTGATCATGAATAGCCAACATTGCCAAAGTCAACCCCAAAGTTAGGCAGAGGAGCCGGGGAATGGCCTTCCATCCTTAATCATCCACTGCCGGACAAAGTTGACCACCATCCACAAAGTCACAGCATTCTACAACTTTTGTGGAAAAATTAATTACTCCAATGAGTCCATACCTGATCCAAAAATCCACTAACCCTTAACCCGTAAGGTACCGTGACAGTTTTACACAAAAAACACTTCAAAATTAATGGATTCTACTGCAATGAATAAAGAAGGTAACAAAAACTTTGATTTTTAGTTCTGACCGTAGGATCTCAATAAAGGCTTATTAAGTAATACATGTGCAAAATTTCATAAACTTCGACCGCATGGATTGAAAGATTATAGTGTTTGAAGTCAAGCAAATGGTTCATTTTCTTCCCTGCGTTTAGTGGATCAGCAGACTTTGACTTCAATTGGAGTCAAAAAATTTCACTACACAAGGTCTAAATCTATTACCATCTTGTTAAGCATGATGTTAGCTCCTTACATACCAATTTTTTAGAGGTAGAGACAAGGTGTAGCATATTAAAAACAAGTGTGCAAGGAGTGAAGGCTCAAAATTTGTTAATTCACACTTTAATTTTTTTTGAACTTAATATGTTTTTGATTGATTATCCGAATGGTTAATATGAAGGTTTACATTACATATTGTTGTGGAAAAAAATAAAAAGTGAAAAATATAAAGATACCTAGGTTTTATGTGGAAAAGAAGAAGTTTTTTTGGTACCTTGCCCGACAATGAGTGACAATGTGTGAAAATGTTTGACTTGGGTTGGTGTGCTATTTTCCACTAAAGACAAGAACTTTTTTTTGACAATATGAAGGGAAATAGTATTACTTGCGAGTATTGAAAATCTCACTTTCATTAGAGTGTCCTATCAAAAGTTTTTGGAGGTGCCCGAGGTGCCCGTCCTCCCCATTTGAAATTCAAAACCCTATAACTTTTTCATCAAATGTCCAATTTAGGAAAAAATTGTTTTCCCACTAAGGTCTTGGTAATGTCTTTCTATAGTAAAAATTTCAAAGAAGAATGTTGGAAATTGACACCATAGGAACCTGACCGAACTTTCAAAAAGCCCATTTTGGACACTTGGTACCTTAGGAATTAAGCATCAATCAGGAACCGTATGTATAGGCATGTATACAGGCACGAGATTTTCTCTGTAGAATACAAAAGAATGTATTGAAGTATAGCAAGACTTACACCTACGATTGGAATTTAGCACGACGAGGAAGATCTTCAACGAACATCTTTCATTAGGAAGCCATTTCAACATCTTCACCTTATCATGTCCAAAAATGACACTATACATGATGAAATGACCCCCAAATGAAAGATAATAGTTGAAGAATCTTCAATCAAAGGTGTAAGCCTTGTTAATATTTAATACATTTTTTTGGTATTCTACAGAGTAAAATACGTGACAATATATACACTTTCGCACTGATGTTTAACCCTTAAACGTTAGTCACAAACCGTACATACCCGCACGTATGTTGAATACAAAAAATGTATCAAAGTGTAGCACAACGTACACCTTTGGATTTGAAGACTCTACAACTAAACATCTTTCATTAGGAGGTCACTTCAACATCTAAACCTCATCATGTTCAAAAATGACACGTGCAACACATCCATACTCCAGTGATTATGTGACAATACCCTCCTCCTCTAGACAAGGAGACGAGCCTCGTCACCAGCCAACCTCAAAACCGAGGTCTGGCTGTGGCCAATCATCGCCGTCGATCTCATTTGAGATGATCCTCGCCCTTGAATTCGAACACCAGGGTATATGCAATATATCCAAAGGAAATGAGTGAACCCATATCAGGGTAGAAGACCATTAGACAATCGATTCATCAACTCCAAGCACCCAGTGTGCAGCCTACGGGCCAAGGGACAGGACCTTGGCACCCGGATCAACCGCCCACAATCGGTGCAGGAGATCGATGGTCGCGATTGGTCATAGCTAGTCCCAGATTTCGAGGCTGGCTAGTCACTAGGGGAGACGAGTTCGGAAGCTTGTCTAGGTTCTTGAATATGTGTAGGTGCATCTCGTTGACGCGTTCAGCTTGACCTGCGATGCGAGTCGCCGAGCACTCGCGTCTATAGAAACCGTTCGGAGTCCGAAGAAGGCAATCAAATCCCAACCGTTTTTTGAGCTCCAGCTGAGTTGCAGTCTAGCACTCCAGTCCATTCATTCACTGCCAGAACCTGATCCATTTGCTGCCTCGATTTGGTTGGCGAGATCAGTTCGAGTTCGTTAACTTTGTCATGGCACCTGCAGCATCGATGGTGGGTGTAAGCGCCCTGTCGTTAGAGGATCAGAAGCCCCAAGGCAGCATTTTGAGGAGCTCTGAGCAGGTACAGCTGTGGAGATTGCAGCGTTTTTACAGCTGCTTTCGTGGCTGAATCAACTCTAGCGATCCTTTTGACAAGTTTAATTTCGAGTTTTGAGTTTCTGATGGTGTCCCTGTTCTCTTGAGTAGTTGATTTTCAGTTTTGAGTGTCTGATGAGGGCTTGGTGCTGCAGTGGTGCCCTTGTTTTTCTAGAGTAATTTTGTCTGAGGAGTATTCGTCGCTGGCTGCAGCTCAGTGCCGGGACGCCATTTTCAGTTCTTCGAGGATTAGTTAAATTTTGTGGTTTTGAAGGTTCAGATGAGGGATTGGTCGTGCAGCTCATCGGCGGGACGCCATTAGTGGAAGTGACGAGGATCACCCAAGCTGAAGGCGCCGTCGCAAGAATTGCAGCAAAACTGGAGTCGTATCAACCTGGCGGATCTGTGAAGGATCGCATCGCACTTTCGTAATCACAGATCATTGCACTGAGTTTTGTTTCCGTTCCGTTCTTCAAGGTTTGCTTTTCCTGACAAATTCATGGGTTGCTTATCCAGGATGCTGCTAGATGCGGAGAAGAAGGGATTGATCACTCCGGGGAAGTCCACCTTGATCGAGGTCACGGGTGGAAACCTGGGCATTGCCCTGGCGCTCCTGGGGAAACAGCGCGGCTACAAGGTCATCCTCATCATGCCCCAGTACTACTCGCTGGAGCGCCGCATGCTCTTGCGTGCTCTCGGCGCAGAAGTCGTCATCACAGGTACTAGCCCATGGCTGCAGCCAGCTTCCTTGTAACTAGATTTGACTTCTTTCTTAAGTCACCCAAGGTTTCAATCAGATGTACCCCTCTCTTTTGAGTTATTCTACTACTCTTTCCTCAGTCTTCGAGCTATTAGATCAATGGAAGAGCTTGGTGATCTCTAAACTTAAGTTACAAGCAGTTTGAGAAGGAAGAAAGAGACGTCATGCATGAATCTTCGCCACCTTGTTTTCTTCTCTTTGAGCTGATAATAGGAACTGTAAAGAGGTCAGCGTAATCTCGGTATCGTTGCCTCACTTTAGAAAGAAGCCTGTCGCGTGCTCAGGATTTTCTAATCATTGTTGGCAATTGGGTGACAGATCCTGAGTGGGGTGTTTCTAAGCTGTTGCAATGCGTGGGGGAGCTCTTGGCAAAGACGCCGCACTCGCACTGCTTGAACCAGTTCTACAACCCGGCGAATCCTGATGCCCACTTCCGCACCACTGGTGAGTGCAATCCCCTCCACTAGAATTTAGGCGCAGTTGTAACAGTTCGGGAAGCGCTATCTGAACATGAGTATGTAGTGTCGTTTGAACTCAATCAGCTGCCAAATTTTATTGAACATCTGGGTGGTCCTGTTTGTTTGTCAGGGCCGGAGATATGGGAAGGCACAGCAGGAGAGGTGGACATTCTTGTCTGTGGAATTGGAAGCGGGGGGACAATCATGGGCGCAGGGCGGTACCTCAAGAGCAAGAATCCCAGCATCCAACTCGCTGGAGTAGAGCCTGCTGAAAGTGCAGTCATATCAGGTCTCGTAACCTTCTGCAAGGGTGAAATGGTTGTAGATTGCATTTGTCTCTAGTGGAGATAACTGATGAAAATAAACATACCATGTCTGAACAACTCTTGGACTCAAAACAACGTATCATGTCGCTTCTCACTCAAAAGATCTGTCGGTTTTTAACGATTAGAAATGTTAAAAAGCTCACTTCAATAACAGGTTGACGACAGAAGCTTCCAGTCCTGGAGCATGGTGTGAGTGAAAAATTGCAGAGTTGTGATATCAATGAGGTTTGTTATTGATTTCTGGGATTTGGGATTGGATGGTGGTGCAGGAGGTGAGGCGGGGCATCACTTGATTCAAGGCATCGGAGCTGGGTTCATCCCAGATATTCTGGATGTGAAACTGTTGGACAGAGTGGTGCAGGTGACCAGTGAAGAGGCATTGGTGATGGCGAGGAGATTGCACGCCGAGGAGGGCTTGCTTGTTGGCATCTCTTCTGGCGCAGCTTTCGCTGCTGCCCTCAAGGTACAGATTTTTCTTCACTTTTTTCCAAACACTCTCAGAGAAGATGTCATATTCTACCATAAATCTTAGCTACCTTTTCCCTCTTTGAATGGATCATAGATTAATTGGGAGCTCAATTCAAAGCTGATCGTAATAATTAAGAACCAGATAAAAGGAGGTCAAAACTCTTGCCTCACTTTACAAATAACACTACTCGCAACCTTGTCGTTGTTCTCACCCGAAAAGTGAGATTATGGTTCCCTTCTCTTGTTCTTGCAACGAAACTCCTGCGTAGCAAATGCTTGATGTAGTAAGTGTAAAACCACAGGTTTGCTACAACAACAAAAGGGAGTGTTGCTTCGGAATGAAAGAAGAGATGAGTTTTTTGTTGTCTTGAAAATTATATCATAATTTTTAACTATATTGTTTTTTTAAAATTTATACAGCTTGCAAAGGAGGCGGAGAATGCAGGGAAGCTCATAGTGACAGTGCTTGCGAGTGCTGCGGAGCGGTATCTGTCCACTGAGCTGTTCGACAGTTTGAAGAAGGAGTCCGAAGCCATGACGTGCTATCAGATGCTCTAGAAACCATCAGCAGATGGTGGTGATGACGATGGTCTATGACGATGACGCTGGAATGCAGACAACAGTCATGTTATTAGTTATTTGTTAAGCAGCTGTAGAACACTGGGAGGCTATTTGTCCTCTGGTAGTAGTGCAGTTCATCTAATTCATTCAGCCCATATTACATTGAATGCTTGTGATCATGCTTTTGTTGCATGGATTTAAGCATTACCAATGAGCACGCTTTGATGCTCTAAGTTGATTTCTAGATAGAGAACGTAATATGATATGGTATTATCATGGTTTGTCATCGAAACACCTCGTGTGAGTTTATTCTATATAGAAACATGAGGGTTTGAAGTTCAGCAAACACTTACATGAAGATGGTTTTATTTCAAGTGACTCTTGTTTAAGGTTTAAAGTTTAGGATTTAGACTCTTGTAGGATGAGGTATGAGGTATGACTGTGGAATTTTGTGGTATTAAGGTACTTACATTACATTCTAGAACTAATTGGGTGAGGCAGCCTCTTGGAATTTTGGAATCACTCTTGACGGGATAAATTTCTTTTCAAATCTCCTGCATTGACACAAATCTAGTACTTTCCTTTCATGGTCACTTGCTTACTCTAAAACTAACTCTCACAATTACGTCATTCCTTCTTGTAGGAAACCAAGGAACCAAGGTAAGGCACTAACCCTTTAAGGCCTAACAACCATATGTGGGTTGTTTTGGCACAAGAACCTTGGTAGCAAGCTCTACAAGCCACCTCAAAGGAAAAAATACACCATGACTTAGAGGTGGAGGAAGATGGGCATCTATTGAGACCACCCCCACGACAATTGGTGCAAGCATCCTGAGATTTCGAGGTTTAATATGCCATTCGGTTCAAAATACATTACATTTTCATGTACAGAGCGAGCTTCCTAAGATGCCACAGTTAAATCCAACAATTCCAGCATCTTTATCTTATGTAAGAAACCCTCGCATTTCTCCTCAACTCATAGTCAAAAAGACCCTCTTCCAATTCTTTGGAACCTGCCATAGCACAACAATTGTTATAAACAAACTAGCATGTATTTGATAGAGAGATGGAATGAGTTTGAAAAAAAAAACTATTCTATTTTTTAACCTATTCTAAATTTGTAGAGCTTTTTGGAACCTAAGAGCACAACATGTGCTACTCGTGTTATCCGCTCAATGCTAGAAGACTGCAACTGGCAATGCACATACATATATCAATTGGCCAAAAAATAGTGTGCAACAAGCACTATAATCTCCTTCCAACTTGACACTTTTATTGATGTGCAAGACCTAATGATCGAGTTGACACACATGTATATTAATAGAACTAAATCTTGCACACAATCAAAACATCTAGAATGAAAAGCAAAAGGACATTAACCAAAAAAAACACCATATTCATTATATTGGGAGATTGGGAGCCTCCCAAAATAATATTGGAAGCTTGAGTTGACCTAAATATGCAAATGTTTAGTGATTTGCATAGTAACCTTTGAATACTATCTTCGAGTTCGGTGTCCACTAAAATGGGAGGTGCAAAATTATTTTCAATTTAAAATCAGGCTAGAAGGAAATTGAAGTACATTTTTAGCTTCAGTCGAGCTCAAAGCAAGCAACACTTACAACTCCAAATATCATTCAAAAACCAAAGATCAAATGTCAAGGTACAGAAATACATTTCTCGAATCAAAGCACACTATCAACTTGAGTCGAGCTGAATGTGTCCCAACAATTCCTATGCGATAAAAAATTCAGAATAACAAATATCAAAGGGCAAAACGTCAAGCACAAAATTGCATTTCTCTCTCGAAGAAAGCCATACACATTCAGCTTGAGTTGAGCTAAATGTGCCCCAACAATTCTTATGCGATAAACCATTCAGCATAGCAAATAACAAATATCAAAACTCATAAATGTATTAATCTCCACAAGAAATGGATGTACACTTTCATCTCGATTCGAGCTTAAATCATGCCAACATATTTTGATCTCATGCACACACTCTTGGATACTAGTGTAAGAGCAACATCTTTGTACTAAAAAATCATTGCGAAGAAGACAGCTCGGCATCCCTAATCAAACTATCTTGAATGATTTGAACTTGATTTCTAGGTATCATCACAACAGGAAATTCACTCCTACTTCTAAACTTCCATGCGGTCAACAGAGATCCGGTGTCCTCCCATTGTGGAAGTTGCTTGTCATCGATTGTCCATTGTAGACTGTTGGAAGAGACCCATCCCGCATAGCATCTTTGGACATTTGCATCGTGCAAAATGGGGCAGAAGTACGGTATTTTGATATAATTAGGCCTTTCTAGATCCGAATTAGGGTCGGAGAGCACTTGTGCAATTCAAAGAGGGCGTTCATCTCCATCACAAGGTCTTAATGCAACAAAATAGCTTAAGTAAACATCTCAATTAATCCAAAAAGAAGGCGCTGGCCTATCTCGACTCTGCCCAACAAAGTGGTCATCCTCATCATGCTCCTCACGAACAGCGCCCACACTAGTGAAGTGGTCCTCGATAGTTTGACCAATACGACCAGAAGGCCAAAAACCATTTTGTAGAGAGGTGGGCAAGTCCATTGGTTGACTAAGTGACTCTCTAACTGCCCGCCAGTAGTAGCTCAAAGGCTCATATCGCCTTCGATATTCACCTGTATAATCCTCACGTGCTTGATGCTCCCAGTATGAAATGAATCTAGAAAGACCTTTAATCACTTCAGGAAGATTGCGCATTGCATGTTGATGAAATGAAGGTGGTTCTCCACGAGGCCACAAAGACCTCCCATTTGAATCTTTCTTCCACAATTTTATTCCACCCTCTTCTTTTAGAAGCCAATCATCTTCTTGACAAAGAATCTTGTATTTCATCATGGGACATCCATTGGAGTCAACAAAGAATTTGAATTGGTGAGCCTTTGTGTGGCCCTGCAATGCTTCGTCTCCACCTGCAATACCTTCACTAATAAAGGACTTGAAGTCCGGGACTTCTTCAATCAAGTGGGGGATTGTTGGAACACTTTTGTTCTCCATAAATGATCTGATAAGCAAAGGGATTGTGGGGAAACTCTCCTTCTTCAAAGCCATACTCCATCGACCAAACAATGCATCAATGTCATCATGTGTGTGGCCAACAAGCATGAAATTAACATTAATCTCTTGAAGATACCCTTTGCAACAAAAAGAGACCAAAAGCAAAACACATATCTATTTTTGTTGTCACTCACCGCATTGTCGATTTGCACATGCAATATAGGCGGCATAGGTTTTGTTGTAGCTAGAAACTCAGGTGCGGCGCGGAGGAATGGGACACAAGTATGTGAAGCTCCTTGCAAAACAACTTGAAACAATGGAGTTCTCTCAAACCCTGAAATAATTGTCGGGACGATGACTTTGGAGGTTGTTCTAAATCTCGAAACAATCTAGCAAAGGAGCCCACTGTATAGTTGACATCATGGGGATAAATGTCTAAGCCATAATGAGCATATCAAACATCGCCATGACCATGTGCAAGCATTCCAGTAACTGAGATGGGCAACTTCATCAGACCATCCAAATGTTTCGTCTTGTGAGAGAGGACATGCGATGTAGTCTTCGAGTGATCCATCTTGTCGTGCATTATTGTAACACATTCATCCGGCAACTCTTGAGAGTGGTAACGGTCGGAATAATACAACTCTCGATGAGCCTATGGTGAATCCAAATGGAGACTCAACCTTTGCTGTCACAATAGCGCAGCTTATGTTCCAGGCTGCTGCAACCTCCGATGGGAATGGTACTTATCACACATTGAACAAGGTGCAAAGTTATTCCGAGGTCATTTTGCACTATAATCAGAAAAATGGACCCGCCTAATCTTACTCAGCCCTGAAGTGGAAATTTGGGCAAGCCCGCAATTAACTAAATGGGCATCAATTGTAGGAATTTGATCTTTCCACTTGAAATTTGCGGGAAGAACTTTGGCCACGGGTGTCGCACAAGAAGGCAAGATGCAGGACTTGTGGGATATGTGGTCTGCATTCCTATTAAAGATGACACGTAATGCACCGGTTGCGACTACTGTGTGATTTCTAGGTTTTTGTTTCCCAGTATTACCATGGAACTGCGCAACTACACCAACCGCGGCATCCTTGGCATATTCATAGAATGAGGTTTCACTAACGCCCATGATGTATTGTCAGGCAGCTGCGCAGACGTCAACGCCCTCAATGGTTACTACATTTCTACCGTTATTGTCCTCATGAAACTGTCTATGAACATCTAGCTTCATATGCCTTCTAAATTGAACGGAGGTACCAAAATACATTCTCATCCGCAATACCTTTATCTTCAATCGTGGGAAGCGTTGAACACAAATCCTGGAGCAACAACAGTTTCGAGCAACAAAGTTGATAGATTTGTCAGAGAGGAGAAATGATGATTTTGTTGAAACCATGGTTGGTGGGATCCTAGATGAAATTTCGTAAGAGCGAGTCTTCTCTCCAAGCGACCGAGTTCTCATTGCCATTACAGAATTGTACGTATTACGCTGTTGGTGATGCATGAGACTGACTATTATAGAAAACTTGACCAACAGGCCATATCTTAACACAATAACGCCATTTGTCTGATGCTTCATCTTCAACCAATGTCCTCGAGACCTGAATGACAATGTGAGTATTACCTAATGGAGCATCATTCCCAGGAATGGCCGTGGTGTGAAGATTATGAAGTATTCCAGTGGCAATTGTAACACCGGACAGGTTTTTAATTTCGATTATCTTACCGACCCAGGAATGCCTTGGGAGAACTTTGAATTCCATAAAATCAACATCTAATGGATCGTGGAAAGACGAGTTGTCACTTGACAAATCAAAATCATCGTCGATTGAGGCACCGGTTGAAAGGTCCATCTCGGCATTGCAAAGTTAAGGCAAAAATGAAATTAGTTGACGTAGTACAATAGTACTCCAAGGTTCATCCCACATCAATCAGAATGAACAAAAACATAGCATCATTGTTCAGCTCCACGCTTAGGTGGAAACAAAGCACATTCAGCTTGACTCGAGCTGAATGTGTAGAACACAAACTACGCCATTCACTTTGCCTCGCGCTTAATGTGAAGCACAAATAGAATTCACAATGAGCATGAGTTGAGCTCAATGTGCATAGCATAAATTAGGCCTGACAATCGAAACCAAGTACAATGCACATTCAGCTCGACTCGAGTTGAATGTGGAGAACATATAATATGAAGATTATGATTGACCCTAGCTGCAGGTGCAAATCATCAATTATGTATTTTCAGACTATGTCGTTTATGAACAGAGACGTAGGTACAGTGCACATTCAGCTCGACTCGAGCTGAATGTCCAGAACACATACTATGCATATTCAGCTCGAGTCGAGCTGAATGTGAATTACACATGATTCTTGAACGTCTATAGTATAAAGTATGCTCATTCAGCCCAAGTCGAGCTGAATGTGCACTGCATACATTTTGTAAAAATGTCCATAGTATGTACTATGCACATTCAGCTCGAGTCGAGCAGAATGTGCACAACATATTCTGTGTCCGGAATTTATGGCAACTATATTGTGCACAATCGATGATTGCTGAATCGAGAGAATTGAATCAAAATCTAAAGCACTCATACCAACAAAAACTACGCATTTTAATAGTTGCAAGAACATATTTGTCATACAAACGTACAAAAAAAACACCAATCCCAAAACCTGTACTAAGGAGGCGATTGTGTCGACATCGAAGTATCACCTCCTTCCTACAACTTTTTCATTACATTAAAAATGACAGTATCAAATGTGCGAACCAAATGCCAAGTAAATCACCATAAAGTTTAGACAGAAGTGACATACAAATGGTCTAAATGCGTGCACCAAAACATCTTGAATAAAGAAAGAAGAGAAAACCCTACTCTTTGGTACGGCCGCAGCCACCTATCACGACCACACACCTCCGCATCTCTAGCAATTCCAAACACAACTAAGTTGAACTAGAGTATTAATGTATCCACTTCTTGCAGAGAAAATTGACTTCGAATGCAATAGGTCTTTCAAAAGTCAAGGCGTACTTTGAGACAATATAGATTCACGAAGGCTTGCCGAGTATTAGAAAGGTGCAAAGAGCAAGAGAGAGAGAGAGAGAAGAGGATGGGGTGTACTGACCACATCGAACAAGTTGGCATTAAGAAAAGAGCGGGAATGACATCACACTTGGCGGGAAGGAGCTATTGCAAATGAAGCATCTTCCAAAATTGACCAAGAAATTAACAACCAGATAAGTTTCTCCTCATATCTCGATGTAATGGAAGTTTCTATTTACGTGATTTTAAGGTGTGCGGTCTACAGTTTAAGGTTATCAATTGGGGATATGGGTATTTGATTACGGTCATTTATTTCTATATTAAGGATATTGATTATGACTAGAATTTAAAAGTAAGGATTTAGGTTTAGGGTTCAAACTACATTTTGACATTGAGGGTTTAGGGTTTAAGGTTTAGGATTGCATGTTCATGGTATCAAGTGTGAATTATAGGAATTAGGGTTTCAGGCTAGACAATTCTAGAATTAGGTTTACGGGCTTGGATTTAGGGTTTAGGTTTTAGGGTTTAGGATTTAGACTTTAGTGTTTAGGGTTAAAGATTTAAAATTTAGGGTTCAGGATTTTAGAGTTTAGTGTTTGTGGTTTAGGATTAGAGTTTAGATTAGCATGGAGATTATCATTGAATAAAAATGTTCTTTCTTTAAAATTGTTTATCATATCAGAATTGAATTGTGCCATGGTATTGATTTAAAAAAATTCATTACATATCACCTAAAGATAAGATTTAGGAAGTCACTACTACATCTTATTTGTTATGAATTAATATTTACTCCTTTGAGTTGACTTTGCAAGATGATATTGTCTCATGCAATATTAATTCACTTGCTATTATTAATTTATATGTTTTATAATTCAAATCATCTTTGATCCCAAAGGCCCAAGAGTCCCTTTGGAGGATTCTAAGAATTTTTGGAAGTTCCTGTAGAGTCAATTTACAACATTCCTTTTTGAATTTTGTGTTGTAAATGGGCGATACTAAAAGCTTCGTGTCCATACAACTTTTTCTTCAATGTGACATTCAATGCAAAAGTTAGAGGACTTTGAAGTTTTAATGGGGAAAGTGGGCACGCCGGAGGAGTCCTAAAACTTTTGCTAGATTACTTAGTCGAGTGTAAGATTTTCAATAATGGCAAGTAGTATTATTTTCTTTCATATTTTTAAAAACATATTCTTGTCTGTAGTGAAAAATAGCACGTTGACCCAAGTCAAACATTTTTATACATTGTCACAAATTGTCGGGCAAGGTACTAAAAAACTTTCTTCTTTTCCACATAAAATTTCTAATTTTCTTATTTTATAAGTTTTATTTTTCTACTTCAAAATGGATTGCAACATTTCTGTTGACAGTTTGGATTTTTATTACAGAACATATTTAGTTCACAAAAAAAAAACGTAAACTGGTAATTTTTGAACCTCAACTTCCTGCACGATTGTTTTGAATTTGTTATACCCTTCTTCTACCTCTAAAAATGGTGTCCAAGGAACTAACTTCATGCTTACCAAGATGGTAAAGAATCTAGACCTTGTGTATTGCAAAAATTTCAAATCAAGTGAAGTCAAAGTTTGTTGTTCCACTCAATGCAAGGAATAAAATGAACCATTTTCTCTACTTCACACACTACAATCTTTCAATTTGTGCGGAAAAAGTTTATGAAATTTTGTGAAGACGTTGCTAGTGTAGAAATAAATGGCTTTGTTTCCCTCTTTCCTCATTGCACTAGAACGAGCAATTTTGAAGCGTTTTTGGTGTGGAAATGCCTTGTGTCTTTAGGGGTTACCGTATAGTTATTCATTACTATTTACGTGAATTCAATATCATATTTTATGTCATAAATACCAAATTTCATATGTACAATTACAAATTTCATATATTTCACAAATAATAACTCAAAATAAAAGCCTATATTTTATATTTGGGTCATGGTACACCCAATGAATATAAAATTTTATGTACTTAATAAGTTTAGTTAAAAAAATAAAAATAAAAATAAAAATTCAACATATAGGTATTCTCCTATATACAAAAACTGACATATGGTTTGTTTGTTATATATACTTCAATCTTCATATGTTCATGTTTTGCACAATCTAGAACAACCTTCAGATCCTTGTAGAAAAACTACTACTACCTTTGTTAATGGTCGATATTTAGTCAGTTTATGGAATTTGAAAGTTGAAGATGAATTTGAGGTCATATTAGATGTAAATGAATCTAAATAAATGGTTGTCATCCAAGTCATACATTTAGAAAAATAAGAATTGATTGGTACATGGTGATTATTGATGTTATAAAGTGTTTTGTTATATAACATGCAAAAATAGAGTTATTTTTTTCAAAATCTAGGATTTTTTTATCATGGTTTAATAATTGGCAAGATATTATAGTACATACCATTATCACAAAATAAACAACATAACATACTAGTCTTCTATATTATCCAAAATAATATGTAACATCATTGTTTGTTGTACACTATACTACATATGATAAAATGGAATTTAGATACATAATGATTCCACCAAATGAGCTTTATGATATTTATTTGTAAAGCTGTAATGCCGTACAATATACCAACAAATCTATCAATCTTATATTTATTTTGGATACTACCTTGTTAAATATAATTATAAATGTTAACTTCAAGCCATTATTTAATATATGGGATTCTATAGTTTTATATTTTATAGTATCACATATTTTATAGTATCACATATCATTAAAATCTAATATCATCATGCATATGAAAGTTTCTTGAACAATAAAATAGCATTCAAACAAAGTTGAAATTTATTTGGCATCATGCTATAATTATAATCTAACATCCATTGTATATAGATTATTTTGTAGTATAAGTTGTAGTAAAGATGAAAGTTAATGTATACCAAAGAATGAATGTACGTGATTTCATAAATAAGCGCTATTTCAAATTTTCATGAATAGAAGTAAGTTATGAGTCAAGTAAACACATGGAAAATTTGATATTCTGTACAGTGTTATTTTGATATACGGGTGTCTAGTAAAACATGTCTTAGAGCATTGAAGTTGATAATTATTGTATAAATGTTAACATCAAAATTACATATTGTCCCTTCAATGGCCAAAATTTCTCACTAGTAGTAGCAAGTTATTTTAGATAAAAGGTCAAAAGTCTCAATTTATAACCATATAGACTCGACTTCTTACTACTACTGCAATTTTTAAAAGAAATTGTGGTGAAAAGTCACAGTATTTGTACCACATTATTTCATGAAATGTTTGAAAGAAAATCCTATTGTTACTTATTAAAATAATTATGAAGGTGTCAATTATCAATGTAACTATTATATTATTAATTTCCAATTCTCTTGTTATTGTAAATTGCATGTAGTCATTTTGGTGGACATATTGGAAATAATACTAAATTTTTTTGTTCCACACATATTGAGAAGCCACATATTTTATAACCAAATTATCTCATAAATATTTAGTATAAGAGGATCCTATTGGTACGTATTTTAACCCCAAAATCCCTTAAACAAGTCCTAAAGTTTAAAGAGTCCACTCGGGGGACTTTAAAAGATTTAGGTTGGTTCTTATGGTGTCAATTTATATTATTCTTCCATGGAATTTTTACTATAGGTGGACATTATTTATAGCATTGTGAGCTTTTAAAAAAAATCTAAACCCGACATTAAATGAAAAAGTTATAGGGATTTTTATATTAAATGGGGAAAGTGCGCACGATGGGCAACTCCAAAAACTTTTTCTAGATCACTATATTGAATGTGAGATTATTGATCACTAGCAATAAATAATATTTATTTTTATATTATTAAAAAATCTATTGTCTTTAGTGATGAAAAATATATTAACCCAAGTTAAACATTTTCACACATTGTCACACATTCCCCGGCAAGGTACAAAAGACTTAAATGTCTTCATAGTTTTTAATTTCATTTTTCCTACACCAATAATGTGGTGTAAACCTTCTTCTTGCCCATTTCAATTATTGTTCAAAAACATATTTATGTTCCCAAAAAATTTAATTGAATTGACAATTTCAAGATTGCCACTTCTTGCACAATTTTTTGAACATGCTAAACCCTTTGTAAAGGTGGCCTCCGGTCAAAAGGAAAAGCGGCCCACGGTCAGAGGACCTTCCAATCAAAACCTAAAACCATAGAATGGACGTTTTACGAAAAGGTAATCATTTGTACGTTTTCATGTTGTGTAGGTGGGGTTTCACCTCCCTTTTCATCTTTTGTGATTGTCTTTTTTGCAACCTCACCTTCTATGAGCATCTCTTGCGCGGACCAAATCTTTCTTTGTGTTAGGGTTTGTGCATCACTTGTGAGCATGGATGTGTGTGTGAGCGAGGAGAGTGTTGTGCGTTGTGTGTTGAGGGTTTGAGTCTTGTGCGTTGTGTGTGAGAGGGTTGTGAGTGTAGGGTTTGAAACTACAGTGAGCGACTTCTTGTGAGTAGTGAGTTGTGAGGGTGTTTATCTGAGTTGTTGTGAGCGCATTGTTGTGAGTTGTTGTGTGGGTTGAGCGAGTTGTTGTGTAGGTTGCGAGAGTTTAGGGTTTACTTGTTGTAAGTTGTGATGTTACGCACGAGTTGGTAGGTTTTCAAGTTGTAGAGTTTTGGCGACTCATCTTGTGTGCAAGGGTTTGCACATTGTGGGATTTTGTGAGGAGGTCTGTGATGGGGTTTGGATTGCAACTTCGGAGACTTCTCTAAAGCTGCCCATATTTTATATCAAATTATTTTCCAAGACCCTTTTCATTGTGTCAAACACAATGGGTTTTAAATGTTGGTGTGGGCCTCTCTTTTTAATGTTTTTATTTTTTGGTTAATTAAATAAATTTTCCAAGTGGAAATAACACTACTTCTAAATTAAGAAATAGCAATTAAGAGGTCATTTGGCCTATTTAACCACAAAAGGTAGTTTAGTCTTAACATCTTGCCCTATTTACAACTTCCTAATGCTAATTAATGAGTTTTTAGTCCCAATTGTCACTGTGAGTCATTTTTTAGGCTCACACCTCCTCAGCTCGATGAATGAAATGATCATCCTCGCACAGCTAGGGCCTCCACGCAAAATCCCTGGTCTGACTCTCGTGACAATTTTTGGGCCACAATTTATCAACGTGATACATCTTTACGTATTTCTTGTACGTTTTGAATGTCCAAAAATCTTCCATTTCCACTTCCCAAATTGTCCTCTGCCTTGATGTCTTCATCACCCAAAATCTCCCATTCCAAACCGTGAGTAGCTCCTTTCAGTTTAATCATTTTCTTCAAGCCCACGTTTCCACCCGAGCCTAGGTCTCCGTGCGCCGTCACCCTTTCCGCCGACATGGTAACTAATTTATTCAAGACTTCACACAAGATTTGCCTCGTTCTTATGTGAACACCGCAATCTAATGTAAATAGAGTGTATTGTGTAGGATAAATGTACCCCCACTACTTTACCAAGTAGGAGCAGCAAGTACTTATGCAATTGCAGCACATTCGACCTGGATAGAGAAGTATGAAAGTGAGGGAAGAGAGGGTGGCGGTCGGTTTCTATAGGAGGAGGACGCCAGACCTGGAGCCGTGGCGGTCGGCCAATGGCGGTCGGTCGGGCC